>JAWRVZ010000296.1:470000-532500 GCA_037043235.1 Rhodeus uyekii | reverse complement strand
ATGAAGGGACAAAGACGGACAGAGTGAACATGGATAAACGGAGGAATATCTTCCCTGATCCTGAATGAACAACACAATGATCAGAACTAACCCTAAAGAGCAATCATGTGTGCAGTGAAAGCACAATTAGCTGTTGAAAACAGTTTACATGCAGAATCAAATTAATACAATCACTGCATGCAATGAAATAATCATATTCCACTCTTAATCTGAAAATAACAGGTTAATATTTGGAGTCAGCGAGTATTTTTGATCATTAAAATAAGTAAATAATAGCTACAAGTTGGAATACTGAATAAATAAAAGAAGCTGATGATGCATTTAAATAAATTGCTACATTTAAGAATAAATATAGGGAAATATATTTAAATAACTAATAACAGCTACATGTAAGAATGCTAAAAGTAATAAAACCAATATATTTAAATAACCAAGTACGAACTAAACAACGGCCAAACAGTTTTGCATCGAAAACCATATTAGGTTTTGAAAATAGACGTATTTACACGCAGCAGCCGCTTATACCACCTTTCCATGCCATTACACATGCGTAAATTAAAATAAAAGTTAAATATTTGGAGTCAGCGAGTTGGGGATGGCCAATGTGTGAGTATTTTTGAACATTAAATTAAGAAAATAATAGTTATAAGTAAGAATACTAAATACATAAAAGAACCTTATGATAAATAATAGCTACAAGAATAATGAACTAATAAAAATAAGCAAAAAAAAAACCTATTTGAGGAAATTCAATAACTAAACAAAGGAAAAAAGAAAAGTAAAAAACAATTATATATATAAAAATAAAATAACCTAGGATGATACATTTTTATAATAAGCTACATGTAAGAATAAAATATATATATAAGATTTTTTAATATTAGAATATATTTATTATATTAGAGATTTAAACATATTGTTTTTATTATTAGTCATTTAAATATATATTTTATATGCCTATTTTCCAAACCATAAAGCACAATATATAAGGCATTTAATTAAATGACCAAAAACAGCTACAAGAATGCTAAAATTAATTAAACCAATATATTTAAATAACCAAGAACTAAATAACTATTTTGAACATTTAATTAAACCAATATATTTAAATAACCAAGAACTAAATAACTATTTTGAACATTAAAATAAGTAAATAATAGCTACAAGAACACTAAATAAATAAAAGAACCTGATGATGCATTTAAGTAACTAAATAATAGCTACAAGAATAATGCACAATAAAAAATAAGCAAAAAATAACCTATTTGAGGAATTTAAATAACTAAACAAAAGCTACAAGAAGAGTAAAAATAAATAAATACATTTAAAATACATTTTAAATAAATAGCTATACATAAGAATAAACAAAAAAAAATATCTCTATGTAAATGTAAATTTAAATAATTAATAACGGCTACAAGTAAGAATGCTAAAAGTAATAAAACCAATATATTTAAATAACCAAGTAAGAACTAAACAACGGCACTGGCCAAAACAAGCAGACGAACCATTTTTGCATCAAAACCCTATTAGGTTTTTTTAAATAGACGTATTTACACGCAGCAGCCGCTTATACCACCTTTCCATGCCATTACACATGCAAATGCTCATATTCCTCCCTAAACCTTAAAATAAAAGGTTAATATTTGGAGTCAGTGACTTTGGGGGTGGCCAGTGTGTGAGTATTTTTAAGAATAGTGTGTTTGCTCAGTGAGACACACACTCTCTGGACGTGAGGCAGAGGCTGTAGGTGCGCCAGCGACACATCAATGAGCCCTTCACTCCGGGCACAGACGGGCGCTTGTGTGGTCAGAGACGCCGGCTGGAGGCAGAGCGACCAACAGCCTGAACACAACACACACAAGCTTGTTTGTGAAGCCCGTCTGTGGAAAAGCACGCAGGTCGGCGTCAGCGCGCGTAACCCGTAGATCTGAAAAAGCACACGGTTTTCTGTTTGTCACTTCATGGCTTTGGCTGCATAAATATTTATTAAGTACTGCTTCAACATTTGGCCAGAGATGTTGTTCTCGTTTCTTCCGTTTTAACACACAACAGTGATATGACGACAAACAGTGGGGAGCGGCGCTTGCAACATCAAGGTCATGGGTTCGATTCCCAGGGAAAGCAAGAACTGATTAGAATGTCAATGTGTTTCTTGAATGCAATGGATAAAAGCGTCTGATAAATGTAAATACAATTACACAATGACACTCATCAGAAACGCATTAAATATGTTCATTTTATGGGTTTTACATCTAATAAAAATATGGTCCAAGAACATTTTGCTAATATTCCCATTAAGCTCTTTTTCTGTCAGCATTTTTATTATTTTTATGTTTTAAGTTGCTGGCCAATATTTGATACACTGGGGAATCATGGAAGTTTTGTGAAAATGTTCCTCAATGAATATCTGAACATGCGATAAATTTACATTCATGCATTTATCAGATGCTTTTATCCAAAGTGACTTGCATTGCGTTCAAGAAACACATTGACATTCTAATCAGTTCTTGTTTCTGAGAATCGAACCCATGACCTTGATGTTGCAAGCGCAGCACTCTAGTGTTTGAGCGACAGGAAAGCTGATTTTCCAATCCATGCATTCTTTTTATAAACTCTTGATTGTGTGTGTGTGTTTCATAAACACATTTTGAACAAAAAGCTACAGCATGCATGAGCAATGCTTTTATCGCTTGTTTCTGCTGCGTTTTCGCCAGTGTTTTCGCCCAGAGATTCTGCGCTCTCTCAGAATTCGCGTAAGAGTGAAAACACAGAAAGTCGGAACGTTTGCTGAAGTTGATAGCTGAGAATTCATCATTCATTTATCAGAAGCTTTTATCATTGCATTCAAGAAACACACAGTTCTTGCTTTCCCTGGGAATCGAACCCATGACCTTGATGTTGCAAGCACAACACTCTAATGATTGAGCGACAGGAAAGTATATAAATATAAAGTTCTTCTGTTATGTTTCATCAACACAGACAGTGACGTCACGATCATCCAGACTTCTGGAATAATTTCTGCTGCCATGACGTAAATGCAAACAAGTTTATACTAGAAATATCAAGCACCCGCTCCATTGCTGCAGGTCTTGAACGTGTAATAAACCAGTATTACATCATATATTCTGGCTGGAAAGTCCGAGTGCCTTCAACGTACTTTCTCCCACTTTATTTGCGATTTTAATGCATCTTTTGGAAGGTCGTATTTTAGAGATGATGATTGAAAAGGCGACTGTTTTACATGCACTTCTAATTAAAAAATATTTAGTTTGTGGCTTTTTTTGTTTGGTTGTCGGCTGCAAATGAACCTTGCGCTCTTTGTACAGCTGTATATATATATGCCTCGCCTTTCCCAAGAGTCTAACAAACCAACTCTTTGTCTTTGTAAGCGCTGAACCCACGACTATATTCAGGTTCAACACCTGGATGTGAAAAAGAGAAGGTCTGAGTCACTGAAGACAGCGTGACGTTTCTGTCTGCAAGAGTCTCGCACACTCGCATCGCATCCAAGAAACACATTAATGTTCTTGCTTTCCCTGAGAATCGAACCCATGACCTTTCCGTTGCAAGCGCCTCGCTTTAATGTTTGAGCAACAGGAAAACTGATTTAAATTTCATTTTTTACAGTACAGCTCATTTGAATTTTGTCGCACATGGAATAATAATCCTAGTAATTAGAAAAAAATAATTTATTAAAATAAAGTTTGTGCTATTTAATCTCACTCTCATGCTCAGCAAAGGCTATTAAAGGTTGAAGATACACGCATGTGCAATAGAGATTATTTCCTGACGCTGAAGACAACCAAATTCTCACTAAAACAGACAGAAACTCAACTTCTAACAGTCGCCAACCAATCAAAAAGACTTGTTTACGCAATCCCATTAAAGCTAATAACTCAACACATTTATGAAGTGCATAGTTGTTTAGATGGGGAGATAGTGGTGTTACCTGTCCGCACAAAAGCCATGCAGATGGCCAGAGCGGTAATGAAGGCGAGTGGAGAGAAACCTCTGGAGCTGCTGCTGCTGACGCTCATGGTTCCTGCTCACAGATCCTTCACTGAAAGAAAAGAGCAAGAGAGAGATGAGGGGTAGCTGAGTTTAGGTGGGAGGACTCTAGACGGACAGTCAGACTTTTGTCAGCTTCTCTGGGAACGGCCCACCTTCTTCAACCCTGCAGACGGTCTTCAGGTCTTTTCTGTGGGATTTAGGATCGCAGAAGTGGATCTCGCAGTCAGGAGAAGTCCATTTCATTACAACTGATGCAATCAAACTATGTGAGATTGTGATTCATCATTAGGGACCACTTACATAATAGTGGAGCATCCACAAAAAAAACTTAATCCAAAAGTTTTACTGAATATATACTGTATTTTGTAAAATGCAAGTATAACATATTACTATAATCAGTCATTAAAAAAGCTCATAATTGGATGGTGGTGCAGAAAAAACAGCATAAATGCAAATACGCAACTACAGTAATACCTCAAGATACGAGCGTCTCTACATACGAGTATTGCGAGATACGAGCAAGCCTTCGGGCAGATTTTTGCTTCTAGATACGAGTAAATATTCGAGATACGAGCACTCGTACTGACGCCGATGCACGTTTACTTCAGTGTTCACTGACTTCTGTACGCTTCGCCCGCGAGTAGCTGATTTAGCGAGTAGCTGAAAGAAAGTGAGTGGTAAGGATGGTAATGAGAAGAAGCAGCGAACGATGACCATGGAAATGAAACATGAAATTGTTGATAAATATGAGCGCGGTGCCACGTGAGTGATCTAGCAAAAAAATAACAAAAATACGTTTACATCTCACAAGTCAAATATGAAACAAAATCATGATGAAAATATTGTTAATTAATAGTGAGGGTGGCAAAGTCTGAGCGGGAAAAACATCTCTAATTTTCTAAGTTAAGAATCTGCCGTTTCTCAAAGAATCGCAATATTGAACAATGATTACATTTATTAAGTAATATTTTTTAATATTAATAAAGAATTATTTGATATGATTTGAAACCATCGATTAAAATATCGTTAATCGCTACGTTAGCCAATTTTCACTGGGAAACATTTGTAATTATAGCTACATTGTGTTTTATTATTGAAACATGTCATAAACATTCCACTTTTATATCACACAAAAACATTACTATTTATCACACAAAATAACTTATCTACATAATTTAACTTACCGAATTGAAGAAGTCCAGTCTTGATTTGACTGACGATTTCCAGCCCAACTACAGCAAAAAAAACCCGGCTATTTACAAAAATACCCGCCCAAGTCCAAAATTGTTGCCGGGGTGGAGGGGGAATTATATGCATTTGTAGTCTTGATTTAATGAAATTTATATGCATCTATATATGAAATTTGGGCGAAAAAACAAGCCCAATTTTTATCGACCAGCCCAATGCATTTTTTTCCGGTCGGACGTGACCAAAAGGAGCCCAATTGGGCGGGTTCCCGCCCAGTCTGGCAACACTGCTCAAGTAACACACAGTGTTGCCAGATTGGATTGAAGATTTTCAGCCCAACTACAGATTAAAACCCGCCCATTTAAAAAAATACCAACCCAAAGTTCGTACTGTTATAAATAATAAAAGCGTGACAAAAAGGAGCCCAATAGGGTGGGAACCCCAGTCAGCAGTAACAGACGAGGCTTAAAGGACCGCAGTTTGTAAATATCCACCAATCAGAGCATTAGTTCTCTTGTTACCATGCAGAACTCCTTGCATGGCCAATCACAACAAAGGAAGACTTGAGTAAGCTATTATAATTATCGGTAATCGAGATTTTGAGTTCATAACACTTGAAATCTTAAATTTATATATTTTGTAGTAAAATAAGTTTAACTAAATTATATTTTTGAGACTTGGGTTCAAAATTAAAACGTTTAGTCAAGATTACTTGATTGTTTAAGTGTAAGAAGAGGTAATTCAACATTAGGGTTTACAGTGTACGTTTTAATGACTCCCATCACACAAATTCATGCAAAATCACCAGCTCATATAGTAGTTATTTTCTTTTGAGATTATCTGTCTTTACTTTGCGTCATCCTGTGAATGTGTTTAGTGTTTTAATTAAAAATTGCATAGTTTAATATCATTTTGTAGCAGCTGTTCCTATATTGTAAATAAGAGCTTACATAAGCCTCATAACATTGCTTTTTCAAAATCATTGAGACGTTTTTCCACCAAACTCTTCTACTGAAGTTATGAAGACATGAACCGAGCATATAGCACATATCAATATTAGTCTTAGATGTGTCCCGCTCCATAAATAACAAACAGGGTCTCTTTCACAATTTTCTGCAGCTGTGGACTAACCACTCATTGTTTTTGCCTGCTTGATGCATCTCTGGGAACTAGGGATCGAAGCCAATGGGAAAAATTAAATAACTTGGGATTTTTAATGAGCAGAGTCAGGACCTCAGGTTATCATGTGCTTGTCCTGTCACTATCTGGACCCACACGAATCACAGGGTTTGCGCCCCCTGCTGGCATCACTAACACCTCCGGGGGGAACCTGGTGTTCCCAGGAGTCTCCCATCCGGATACTGAGCAGACTGAACCCTGCTTATCTTCAGTGCAGAACCAGGCTTGCTCTACAGTGTGATACGGCTATTAATAATGCAACTTTAAACATTCAAACATTCATAATAATACTCTGTGCTTTCAATGGTGGGACTCTATTAACTACAAGTATGAACTCTTGTCAGGATCAAAAATAACTTCTAACTTGATCTTAACATGACACATTTAGCTGTACATTATTTGTGCATTCTAACATTTATTATTCTTCAATTAAGTAAATTAACAAGTAAACATGGATTGTTTTTAAATGACGCACTAAAAAAAGAATTAGGCTTAATCTTGGTGAATTTTTAAGCATTGGAAGAATAATTACGTCAAATTTAGGAAGTTAGGAACATTACCCACTACAACTCGTTACAAGCCCTTTGTAAAAGCTTCTAGCCTAAAAAAAAACATTTTGTTTTAAATGGTTAAATTAAACGTGCAAAAAAAAAAATCAAGCAATGCATTTTTATATGCAGTACTTGAATAAATTATACAAATTTATTATAATAAATTACATTATTTTAGCAATAAATTAAAATAATTTAATTGTTCATAAATGATTTTTTTTTTAAATAATTTAACTTCACATAATGAGGTACTGTTAGCCAATTAAATACTGAGCAGAGATCTAGAAACACGTATAGCAAATACTAGGCCTGGAAATCCTTGAAACTTCCATGTTTTCTGTATAATGCAAATTTGTAAACATTTGCATTAGGAGCAAAAGCGTGCGGAACAGCCCAAACAAGAGACTGATTTATTTGCTGTATTGTAATAATAAAAAAAGAAAGACTCCATTGGTTCATCAGTTCCATATATTATAATACAGATGCAGAATTGAAAGTTTATTCTTTAAACAGCCTAATATTTTACAAAGAAATGAATAAGTGTCTGGAACTTCCACACATGTCCTTAAAACAGGACACTGTTGATGACATTTCCTCGAGTCCTACATTGTTTTCGATGTCCGTCAACATGGAGACGGGGGTAGGGGGGGGAGCAAAGGAGAGGAGAGACGGGAAAAAAGGAAATACTAAAAGAATGAGGGAAGGAACAAATAAATTAAAAAGAAGTTGTAACGGGGATAATACATAATTTTGTCCTCTGCAATCCTTATATTCAGGGTTAAAGTGATGAGCATGATGGTCCCCGTGGAAGGACACTGGGAAACGGTTGACTTCTCCTGCAGAGGAAAAAGACTCTCTCTTTCTTTATTCAGGGCTGTGTGTCTTTAGTTGTTTTCGTGGGGCAGAGCGGTTATTGCAACTGTGGTTTCCTCTGGATTAGGGAGGAAACCATTAGGGAGGAAAAACGTGCTGCCCCGACTCCAAATCAGAGAATTGAGGATTTAAAAAGAAAAGCAACAGAGAAGAGGGAAGAGCTTGAGGGGAAGATAAGGGAGGCGTTCGGAGGGGAAACAGTCGGTAGGGGGGGCCTGTGGATCAGCAGGACTCAAAAGTCTTCCACGGTCTCGATCTCCCCCATATTGAGTCTCTCGGACGAGGCATTGACTGAAAAACCTGCAGACAATCGGGAAAGGATCACCATTAGAGGGAGAAAATCAAAAGAATAAAATATACTTTGCATAAAGAAATATTTGAATTTATTAGAGAATTATAATTAGAGATAGTTCAATCTATGATACTGTGCATTATTTTAGAAAGGCTATATATTCTTTTTTTTTGCAGGGTCATGATTCATAATGACTGATAATTTGTGACTGACATCATGAGTTGCATCAACTTCATGCAACTTGGATCAGCCTTTAACTTGATTTATGGCATGATTTTGAATCCAGTCCTCGGTGTTTCCATTGACTGGTCCATTTTGTTTTTAAATTATAGAATGCATACAAGTAAACATTTTCAAATTGAATATTTCATTTATTGAGATCCAATTATACTAGTCAGTCTGAATACTCCATTAAAACCCTTTAACGTACAGGTAATTCCAGTCCGATTAATTATTTTATAAGAATACAGTAATACCTTGAGATACGAGCATTTTTGCTTTGAGATACGATTAAATATTTGAGATACGATTAAATATTTACAGATGTCGACATTAGGTAGTCGAGCACTCGCAGCAGCTCAAGCTCCTCATTTATGGGTAATTGCATATGATCTCCACTAGAGGCAGCTTGGTTTTACAGCGGGGGTTACCGGGGGCAACGAGTGAGTCACGAGTATTAAGCTGGGAGCAGCACGAGTTATGAGTGTTCAATAATAATACATATGAGCTTCTGAGTCCATCCAATACACAACACGGACATACAAAACACTACACTTCCATATTGTGTTTGCATGATCTATGATATTCCTCCTCCTCCTCCTCTACACATGTCGTCATTATCCGCTACTGTATCGTGCGTCTTATTAACTCATCATATAAACCACATTTTATTTTATATCACAGGAATCCTTATATACTATAATTTTGTGTGTCTCTACAGCAATTAAAAACATGTTTTTTCCATTGTTATTAGCACTAATAAGGGAGTTTTTTAGAGGGTCGGAACGGATTATTTTTTTCCAGTTATTTATTATGGGGGAAATGATTTGAGATACGAGCAACTCGAGTTACAAGCTCGTCCTGAAACGGATTATGCTCATATCTCAAGGTATTACTGTACATTTAATGCTACAAATGCAGCGTCTGAAAGTGGCCAAAACACTAGATCTAATCAGCAATAACTGACGAAAATATTCAAATTCAGCATCGGACACATCAATAACAACATGAATTTATCAATGCTGGGAAACGACCATAGTGTAAGCGGGATAATCCAGGGATAGCTTTGCATTAAACTCTTTTAATGCACGATTTTAATGCTTTGAGTATCTTCTGCAGCTCATACTTCAAACTACTACTATCATCCCTGCAGATCACATCAAGTTTTAAAATGACAACAGCTGGTTTATGAATGACTTCGCCGACACTCACCTAGAAGGCTCGGATCCGCCCGTACCATCTTCTGTTTCTTCTTCTTCTTCCCAGAAGTGACCGTCTCAAACCGCTGCTGCTGTTGTTGTTGCTGCAGGACTGACTGTGACATTTGGCTCAATCCCCACACGGAGTCCTGACACACAAACACGGGGAGTTCAGCAGCAAATCAACACACGCACAGCAGCGTTCGTGTCATTTTTTTATGCACACACAAAGCCACCTCTCAGACACGAGCACTGAATTGAGCTTTTCCAACGGAGAAAAACACTCAAATTGTGAGTAAATGTGAACAGTTGGGAGATATGGGATGTGTATCAGATCCATGCATTGGGATTTAAAGTGACGGCAGCCTAATAAACCTGCTGCTGTCTATCATTAATGAGAATCAAACATCAAGAGAGAAAATTGCTCAAAGCTCGACTGAATAAAAGTTAATAACATAAATATCTGCTTGAAAGAAAGTTGTGTGCAAGTTGCTCTAAATTACGTCTATTAATTGAAAATAAGAATGTGTTTTTGCATCTTTATGAGTGGTTTTATTTCATTTTAAGATGAAGATAGTTGTTAAATCTGTGTTGTATTCAAATGAACAGGTTTATAGATGTTTTCCCGAGTCTGCTCTGTATAAAACGAGCTTGTTTTAGAGAATTGCTTAATTGATGCATTACAATTTAACTTGACCCATTAGATTTAGTTTACTAAGACTAGATTAAAATGAAAACAATTCAGAGGACGAAAATAGAAGTAAATCAACATCTTGACTCAAACTAAATGAACACCTGCTGTTTTTGCTGCTGGCCCTGCTGAGGTTTCTGCTGGTTCGCGTTCTGTTTGGCACGGCGCTCCAGGAACTGCTTGGCGAAGTCCTTGGCCTGTGCGGTGTCGCCCAGGTAAGCTCGAACGTAGTCGTGCACCTCGTACGGCGAGTCCACTTCCTTCAGGAACGACGCAAAGGTGGGAACTGTGGCGAGAGTGAAAGACCGATGACTTTCAGAAAGTTACATCGTCTTTAAATCATGTTTTTAAGAGGATAATATCATATATGCATTTTTGAATATGCTATGGTTTTCATAGTACAGTGAATAAAAAAAATTAAAAAAACATTACGTATTTGGTAGCTGCTTTTATCCAAACACATTGACATTCAATTCAGTTCTTGCTTTCCCTGGGAGTCGAACCCACGACCTTGACATTGCAAGCGCCACTCTCTACTGTTTGATATACAGCAATTTAATATGGTATAAAAATGGGACGAAGCCTGATCGAGTAGTACGTTATAACTCGCTGTTATAATAAGGGCATGCTGACCAATCAGAGCACATCATGGATTTTTGGAGGAGGGGCTTCATAAAGACAGGAACTAAACTAAAAAGGAAATACTGGTAGATCGCATGTAATTAACAAAGTAGTGTATTTTCCCGCATACATCACGCAGATAATACGCACCCTCATATATCCCGCGGGTTTTGGGGTTTCGTGTATAAAAAAATAAAATAAAAAATAATTTGCTGGCATAACACGCACCTTTATATAAACCGCTCCTTTATATAAACCGCGCCTTTATATAACCCGCACCAGTTTTTTGGACATTCAAACCAGAAAAGCTATTCTAGTAGACGGCAAAAACAAAATGTAGACTTCGTACAAGAGCAGAATAAAGACGTGACCCTTTTAACGTCAGAAACAACATTCTGTGCAATCAATGACGACAAAACAAGGAGGAGGTGGCTTGAAGGAAGAATTATCGATACATATTTTCCGCATTAAACAAACGGCGATACTCAAGACGGTCGAGTGTGATAGAGCATGTGTGAGCGGACTCACCATCGAGGTTATTGGCGGTGTTGAGAGTGTGTAGAGTCTGTTCACACCACTGCATAAAGCCATCCTGGTTTTTATTGGCTCCCTGGAACAGTTTCAGCAGCTTCTCTTCTTCTTCCACCTTTTTACTCGCTTTCCCACTGCTACTATTACTGATGATTTTACAAAAATGCATTCAGGTTTTTTTCGCTGCACATTGCATGCTTGTAGAAAGGCATTAATATGAGGCGGTGGTTTACCTGAGGTTAGCATTGCTCTTGTTTTTCTGAGTGTGGCTCTTGCGTGTGGCCTGGGGTGGAGTGGTCTCCTTCACCGCTTCATCCCAGAAGCCAAAATTAGAGTTCTGAGCGTCGCCCCAAACACTGCTGCTGTCCATCATCCAATTCGAGCCCACGTTATTGACAGAACCCCACACCGATGTACTGAGGGCCTGGATCAGAGAGAAAGGACATGAAATCTAAAGCACTCAAGAGAAGATTTGCACAAAAAAGTCAAATTAAATGTATTTGTTGTCGTCTATAGAGAACCAACTCATAAAATCTCAAAATAAATCATGCATCTCAGTTTTTATTTCATTAAATCGGTACTTTCAACTACAAAACAGGGCGACTCCTAGTTTAAAATCATGTTTTAGTCAATATTCGAATATGTATAAAAACTGGTTTATGCATCAACAAACACATAGAAATTAGAGCTTGATTGAAATCTAGTGAAGTGTATGTTGAATTTAACATTCTTAGTCTTTCCTTTCGGATACTGAGAAGCCTTAAGAGTTTTACATCAAATTAAGTTGATCATATAACAAAAAAAACATCAATATCAAGACTTGTGACCTTACATTTGATTAAACTGAAACCTGCTATAGGTAAATAACTGGTAGTGGTAAATCCATCTACCAATAAAAATCTAAATAAGTTGCAACATAGTAACTATGCTGAAGGATAGTTGTGAATCTGTGTAAAAGGAAGTGATTGACATCAGAAGCCTACAAATGGTCGTACTCATCTATATGTTAAAAACTAGGTTGCTCACTGCATCAGGAAGTGTGTAGCTCACCACTCGGTTCTGCTGGGTGACGGTCGAGTGTTGCTGCTGCGGCTGCGGTTGTGGTGGTGGTGGTTGTTGTTGCTGTTGCTGCTGTTGTTGTTGTTGTTGCTGATCCTTGCGCTGCTTCATCTGCTGCGCTTCCTCTCTCTGGATCTCCAGCAGGGATTTGGTGGCCGCCGGCTGCTTGGCCACGCTGCCCCAGCCAGAGAGCTTGGCCTGAGGTTGCTGCTGCTGCTGGACCCTCTGGAGCTCCTGCTGCTGCCGTCTCTGCTGCAGGAAAACCAAACAAGATCTGTGTGAAATGGTGCTTGTCTCTTGCTTGGTCACATGAGTTGCAGGAAGAATCTCTGGCGCACCTCCTCTCGTGCTTGTCGCTCTCGCTCCTCCTCCAGTTTCTGGATCTCGGACAGCGACAGGGCGTTCTGAGACTGCGAGAGAGAGTTTGCCGTGGTCGACTGCTGGCCCCACTTGGAGGATGAAGGGAGCTGGGATCATGGAAAACAAAAATATAAAATAACTGGTTCAGTCAACAACAACAAAAACATTGCTTTCAGGTTATTTACCAACCATATTATCATCATGAATCCCTAACTAAACAACATTATCACTTATAATTATATAATATACACAAACATACTGTGAAAAGCATTAATAATTTACTGCAATCGCAAAAATTGTCAATTTAATAATAGTAATCAGTTATTTCTAATTTAGATTTGTAATTATCTTTATACATTTACAATTATATTAATAAATACTCAATTTAAGTGATATAATTAAATCAAATGTATAACTACTGCAATAATACTATTGAGCTGTAAATACAACTATTCTTATATTGTTATTTTACTAAAAACAACAGCAAAATTACAAGTAAATTATTTGACTTAAAACAACAAGTCTTTACTTTGCAGACCATAAAACTTCTCTTTTGTTGACAGATGGTCGACAAGTGGCATGAAATGGATCATTTGAAATGGTGTTCATTTAGTTTGAGTCAAGATGTTGATTTCTAAATCAAGAGTGTTTCCACTTTTTTGGGGTTGTGAGCTGCTTAAAATGACCGAAATGATCAACCGACTATAAAAATACAAAACATTTATTTAGGGATATATTGAGAATTCTTTATATTCTTCAATTCATCACAATTAAACTCAGTCAGTAAATGGCGCTCCACATTTCCCTTCTCCCGTAATTCCTGTATGTCAATCAAGTGACATTTCACGGATGACGGATGATGAGCTGACATCTACTTTGTTCATTTCGACTCAAATCAAATCGACTTAAATCAGAGGAGAAAAGATGCTGCGGTTTCAATTCTACACAAGCATGAAATAAGAATAAGACTTCCCTGAATGAAGGATTATCTATCAACCTAAATCAAAAGAGAAGAGGAGGTGGTGACTGTGTGGCGGAGAGGCGGTTCACCTTCATCTGCGCGAGCTGCTGTTGCTGCTGCTGTTGTTGCAGTCTCCGGAGCGCCTCCTGCTGCTGCTGCCGCTGCCTCTGCAGCTCCTGCTGCCTCTCCTGCTCTCTCCTCTTCTGCTCCTCCTGCCTCACCAACGCCGCCGCCGCCTCCTCCTCTAACCTCTTCTCTTCCTCACGCCGTCTCTGAGCTTCCAGTTCTTCCAGTTTCCTCCGCTCCTCTTCCTGCTGGAGCAAAAATAATGAACAAAAGCATCAGTAACAGGACTAAACTACACAACGTCAGCTAATATCCGACCAAACTCAGAAGAACCAAGACATTTTGTAGTAGCAAACAATTCTCTTTCTGTATCTCTAACAGTAGAGTGTAGCGCTTGCAACATCAAGGTCATGGGTTCGATCCCAGGGAAAGCAAGAACTGATTAGAATCTCAATGCGTTTCTTGAATGCAATGCAAGTTGCTTTGGATAAAAGCGTCTGATAAATGCATGAGTGTGAATGTGGTTAATGGATGATCAGCTTTTATAAGGATGTGCTCAAAAGCCAAAGGAAGTTCCCCTAAAGCAGTGCTTCTCAATTATTTTCTGTCACGCCCCCTAGGAAGAGGTAAAAATTTCGAGCGCCCCCCCTCCCCCCATTTTGGAACTTTCGCCTCATTGTTTCCATGGCAACGCGTCATACTTGTCACGTGACATTCCGCAGCCACAAAAAGCGCTGTATAATAGATAACATTTACTTAGGTTAAAGGTTTTTTCTCCATTCTATTCTTCATTCGTTACGTCACCTGCCGGAGTTTTGGTTCCTTGCCGCTGTCGCCTATGGCTTGCTCAGTCGGGGAAACTTAACACTTAAAATTCATCAATTGTATTGATTCGCCTGCTCTTCTGGGGCTTCTGTTTCAGCCAAACAAACTATGTTTATATTGTTTTTCCTGTAAAGCTGCTTTGAAACAATCTACATTGTAAAAAGCGCTATATAAATAAAGGTGACTTGACTTGACTTAGTTTTTTCTTTTTTATTCAAAATAGTCACCAACTTGTTGGCTCAACTTGTTGAAACCTAAAAGAAACCTTATGTGGTTGAAAACACTGAATTGTTGTGATAAATGACAAGCTCTGAGCGCATCTTTTTTGGATCAGTGCCAGATATCTCGTGAAAACACGTGTGAATTGAGCGGTTGATCACGTGACACAATGAACACCGGTGTGATCGTACACGTCAAAGGATGAGGGGACGGTTATCTGAACTTCATATCTGCTGCTCTTGTTCAGTGCAAGAAAACCTACTCCCTGGCAAAAAAAAGCATGTACGCCAGGGTCACGCGCACCCCCCCTGGCATCGCTCCGCACCCCCCCAGGGGGGCGCACCCCACTATTTGAGAACCACTGCCCTAAAGGGACATGATGGGAGACGGAAAGAAAAATAAATTTCAATGCTTTAACATACTCTTGTAATTCTATATTTGGGTGATTATATTGTATAGAACTTTAAGGAATCAGGGAGCCGCTATTTATGAGTGGAATAATTTAACGCACTTGCGTTTTACTTTTGCTTTCCAATACGCGATCACCCGTGCGTGTGAATAGGGAGCGGATATGCCGACCACACATTAGACAAGATAAGCGAATTGTCAATGACGCTCAGGATCTGATATCATCCTCTCTCCCCGTGAGAAGTGAAATCTGATGTACTGTAACTTAACCAACTACTGCAGAAAGACAAACCATGTCCCTTTAGGGGACTTTCTGAATGTGTAATTAAGCATCAGGCACATCTCTAATCAACTCACTAAGACTTACTTACAATCTGCATAGATGAAATTAAACATTAAGACATTCAGTAAATGTACATTTCATCAGTTTAACAGCTACCGGCCTTCACAATCCTTTACTCCTAACTTTGTTATTGGTACTGACTAAACTAATTCAAATGTGGATCCATTTTAGAATATTAAGTCTTACCTGTTTGCGCAGGAATTCTTCCCTTTGTCTCCTCTCTTCCTCTTCCCTCCTCCTCTCCTCCAGCTGACGGAGCGCCTCCTCCTGCGCTAACCTTTCCTCTTCCTCTTTCTGCCGCCGCTGCGCCGCCTCCTGCTCCCGCTGCCTCTGGAGAGCCTCCTCCTGCAGAACACACAGCTGTTTATATTACAACATCTGTACACTGTATATAAGGGGGGGGGGGATTCATATGAATATGCAACAGTGTACATTATATTTACTCCAAACGATTGGAACCAGCTGATAATCACTTTATTAAGTAACTAGCAATCGATATATTGCCAATACTGACATTAGACTATATTTTTATAAATATTGGCATCAGCTGAAAGGTTTTTTGTTTGGTTACAGTGATAAAATACGATGCTTAATGACAGGAATAAATGACACTTTACCATTTATTCACATAGAAAACAGCTGTTTTACACTGATATAATATTACACTGTTTTACTGTATTTATCATCTAATAAATTCAGCTTTAATCACAGGAATAAATGACACTTTACTATATATTCACATAGAAAACAGCTGTTTTACACTGATATAATATTACACTGTTTTACTGTATCATCTAATAAATTCAGCTTTAATCACAGGAATAAATGAAACTTTAAAAGTATATTAAAATAGAAAACCATTAACAAATAAAGCAGGCTTATACATAAGACACTTCTTTCAAAAACATTATAACAGTAATGTTTCCAAAGCAGAACTGTATTTGAATCTCAGCACTAATGGTTGCATGGTTTCCCTTCTCTACTGACCTGCTTGCGCCGTGCCAGTTCTTCTTCCTCCAGACGTTTCCGCTCCTCCTCTTGTCTTGCACGCAGCGCCTCCTCCAGTCGCTTCCTCTCCTCCTCTTCCCTTTTGGCCCGAATCTCTGCCTCCCGTCTCTCCATTTCAAGCTTTAGAGCAGAAAAAAACATGAAGAAAAAAAAATTCTATTACATACACAAAATAAGACTCTAGCAGCAAGTCCAACGACATTAGTTCTACTCGTATCTCTCACCTTCAAAGCTTTGGCTTTCTCCAGCTGCATCTGTTCAATGGAAGACGCTTGAGGCATGGAGTCTAGAGGCAGATCCCATACACTACTCCCTTCCCATGCTAAAACACAGAGACATAGAAGAAATTCTACATCATCATAGCTCAAAAAGTAGGGAGTGGCGCTTGCAACATCAAGGTCATGGGTTCGATTCCCAGGGAAAGCAAGAACTGATTAGAATATCAATGTGTTTCTTGAATGCAATGCAAGTCGCTTTGGATAAAAGCATCTGATAAATGCATGAATGTGAATGTAGAATAAGCATATCATTGTGTTTAGAGATCAGCATATTTACAAAAACTATGGGTCAGGTATAAATTATGAAAGCAAAGAGCATGAAAGTTGTGAATGTAAAGACAAAATACAATAGCAAAAGCAACTGTTCCACTTTTAAAAAAAACAACTCTTTAAATGCCACACGTTTCTGTTCTGCTTAATTGGCATCTATTCAGCTGAGTCAAATCACTTGCAACCGGTTTATACGTCGAGACGAGTATGAGTCATTTCCAAAACTAAACAAGTGCCGCGTTACTGTAAGTGAGAGTAGAAAACAAGCACAAGAAAACAGACGAGCTGTAGGAAAACCACAAAACTTTTTCCATTTAAAGCGGTGGCGCTCTGACTCAACGGCTGATCTAATGACTGGAGGAATTCTAGATAAACTGATGTAAATATCAAACACCATCAGATCTAAAACTACCCTACTAGGCTTTCCTGAGAGTGACGCTTGCAACATCAAGGTCAGGGTTAAATTTCCAGGGAAAGCAAGAACTGATTAGAATCTCAATGCGTTTCTTGAATGCATAAAAGCGTCTGATAAATGCATGAATGTGAACTGAGTGTTTCAGTACGTGGGGGGAAATAGATCTAAATCAGGGGTGCTCACGGTGTTTTGGCTTGCGAGCTACTTATAAAATTGACAAGTCAAAATGATCAACCTACTATAAAAATACAAAATATATATACACATTTATGAATGCATTGAGAAATCTTTATATGCACAACATATGTTGATGTTGCATAACTACACAAACCCATATTTCACAACACAACTGAGATTTTAGTTTATCCACCCTTCTGCTTTTCGGAGGGAAGTCAGTGTCACAGTTTTTAAGACCAGTCAGTAAATGCCGCTCCACATTTCCCTTCTTCCTTACAGCGATATCAGACTGACTGAGGCAAACGCACTTCAAAAATGACAGTAAAAAAATTAGTATGGAAGTGGTGCGTTTTTGACTTCATTCTTTGTCCAGCTCCTCCACTCATTTTATACCTTTCCTTAAGTTTAAAAGAAATAAATCAGAGGTTTTCTCACTTGCTTGCTAGAGATTTGCAGCACTGGGTGCCGTTGTGCGCATGCGGTGACCCATGTGTCAGAAAAGGTCAGACTGGTACGTCAATCAAGTTACATTAAATAGTGAGGACGGATGATGAGCTGCCGTCTACCATATTTTCCCGCATACATCCCCGCGGTTTATACCAGATTTTACAAACCCGCAGGTTTTATCACACATTTTTTACACGCAGTTAGCTTGAAGTCGGCTGTGTAAAACTTTCGTTTGGGCATTTTTTAGTTAAAGAGAAATAGATGATTTAAACTCGAATCTACACCACAAAAATACAAGATTTAGAAATATCCACGTTTATGTAGCCTGCAGTTGAGGCACAGCTCCTAGAGACACTATGTCCCGAGTCTGAACAGTTCATTGACGTCATGCGAGTAACAGTCGAAATTGACAATTGTGGGATTCAGCCTCTGGACTCACACCATCACATATCCGGCTCACAAGTACCTGGCTTTAAACTTCAGTGGAGGCAGGGTGACTAACTTGAGCTGATGCAGAGGGATGAACATGGACCGGAGCGACTGACTTGATAGTGTAAATACAAATTTGCATGTTGAGCGGGTGAGTGAAAATGTAGTAGTTGTAGTTTCGTTCGTCATCCACGAGTGAGCATTGAGGAATTCAGCTCTTTTAAAAACAGTAATGGTAGACAATGTGAACATACACAAAAATGTTCATCAATCTATGGGTGCGGGTTATACGGGGGTGCGGGTTATACATAGGTGCGGGTTATATATCGGATTTTTTCACAGAACGCCTGCGGGTTATATGAGGGTGCGGATTATCTGAGTGAAATATGCGGGAAAATACGGTGCTTTGTTAATTCCATGCGATCTAGCAGCTCTTCCTTTTGCACACCCCTGTTCTAGATTTTCAAATAATGTGCCTCTAACATTCCCTCTCGAAATATGTTCTTGTTCTGATCTCATAACGCTTAGAGTAGATCTCGTGTTGACGTACTGCTGGGAGTAGTGGGCTGCATGTTTGGAGAACAGGATGCCTGAGTGGAAGGGTTCTGCATTTCCCAAACAGATCCCGAGTCTGGAACGGACATGGAACGCGTGACGGGGGGTAAGAGGCTCTGCTGCGGCTCTGGCGTCCTGCAGGGACACACAAACCAAACTGTGAGATGGTGTCACGAACGCTCAACCACAACCAGAGTATCACAACACCCACGCTTGCATTAACATGCCCTTTGTTTGCCCTGCTGAATGTGTCATTCTGACAGGTTGATGAGAACAGAAGTAAATTAATCTCACCGGATCTTGAGCGCCTGATGGAGGAGGAGATTGAGCTGCTGCTGTTGTGGAGGAGGAGGAGGAGGAGGGGGGGCAGAGCTTAAAACTTTCTGCTGAGCCAGAGCATACTGTTGCCTAGAAGACAAGACAGGCTTAACTTTTGTTTGACATAACAGCATTAAAAATAGTCATGCGTTTGCATGTTTAAAAAAAAAATCATTTAGTATAGATGCATTAAACGGATCTAAAGAGACAGTAAAGACACTTAGAATGTTATAACATGTTATTTTGATTTGATCTAAAGTTTTATTTCAACTGTTTTCAATATTGATAAGAAATATTTCTGGAAGTTGATAATATGCCGCTAGAAATATTTCAAGATCCTGTGAAACAGAAAATTGGAGTTTTGCAAAAACAGGAATTACATGTTAAAATAAAAATTAGATTACTTTACTCCCTCTAAAAAGATTTGCATTTCTTATTAAAGTCCCAAATCAACCTCAACCAGTTCAATACATGAATAAAATTAAATACGATAAAACTGCATAAATAATTTGATCATTTAAAATGAATAACATTGTAACGATAGACATTTAATGTTAAATCCAGTATGCAAAATTGTTCTGTCTATACAGTAACGCAAATGACATAAGTAACAATTACATTTAAAATTACAGTAAAATAATAAGAGTATTCCCTTACGTTTTCAAGGGAAAAAGTAAATACTTAACCATTATAAAATCACTACTATATCAGAGAATCAATAAACAAGTATGAAGTAGGAAAAGTCACAAAGTGTCATGAAAGACCAACTTTAGTTCAAATTGCGACTGAATTTCTCAAATAAACTCCTTTTATAATCACTGAAGCTGTTAATTTTTTATGTTCTTTCTGATAAATCTGCTTGAGCTGCAAATAAGACAAAATATATATTGCCTGCCGCCGTCATACCTGAGTAAGTACTGAAACTGCATCTGCTGTATCTGATACATATTTAGAGCATTATACTCCTGTTGTCTCTTCATCCTCTCTTGATCTGCATCTCCCTACACACACACAAACACACTATAAAGGATACTGAACAACAGGGGGAAGTCATCTTGAGTCTTGGCATTTCTCATAGAGGAGCGAGTGTCTCTTATTACCAGTATGGGAGGTAGTGTGGGGCCGGGTGTAAAGGGCACTCGCCCCCACAGCTTCATCATTTCTCCCAGGGGCTGGAACATCTCGTCACATCCTCGCTTCACCTGCAAGGTCATGGTGAAATAGCCCGCCTGAAACCACTCAGACATCTCCTGGTTATTAAATGGTCCTGTGAGAAGACAGGTTGGGTCACTGAACCTGGTTACTTAAAGCAATACAGTAACATATTGAAATCTCTGAAGTTGAGACGCTTCAAAGGAAAGGGGGAACAGTTGTACGCTCTCTGAAAACATTCTTAAGCTACAGGTTTTAACATTCACGGCACAGATTTAATCGTAAGGCATTGAGTAATTTTGTCTCTCACAATTGATTAAAGTAATGCCTTGAGATACGAGCGTCCCGACATACGAGTACTACGAGATACAAGCATTTTTGCTTTGAGATACGAGTAAATATTTGAGATACGAGCAACTTACAGACGCCTCATTTATGGGTAATTGCATATGATCTCCACTAGAGGCAGCTTGGTTTTACAGTGGAGGTTACCGGGGGCGACGAGTGATTCACCAGTATTAAGCTGGGAGCAGCACGAGTTATGAGTGTTCAATAATAATAAATATGAGCTTCTGAGTCTATCAATACACAACACGGGAACAAACAATACACTTCCATATTTTATTATCTACGGAATCCTTCCTTCCTCCTCCATTAGCCGCTATTGTATCGAAAGTAAGAACTCATAAATTGTATTATTTTAAACCACATTTTATTTTATATCACATTTTATGTACAAATATATCATCTTATATATCATATACTATAATTTGTGTGTGTGTGTGTCTACAGCAATTAAAACATGTTTTTTCCATTGTTATTAACAAATAAGGGATAACATTTTTTTTCCTCTGTTATTTCTTACGGGTAAAAAAATATTTGAGATACAAGCAATTGGAGTTACGAGCTCGTCCTGGAGCGGATTATGCTCGTATCTCAAGGCATCACTGTAGTTAAAAATGTTTAAAGCTAGTATGATGCACATGATATTTATTAGCTTTGGGTGGTATGACAATATTTATCAAGTTCATGGAACTGTCTATGATAAATAGACAGTTGTTACATAATTTATATCTCTTATGTAACATTTCCATCCAGCAAAATACTAAAACTTATGAACACTTTAGTATGATAAAGAAAATGTATGACTTCTATAGTATCATGTATCGAGACCAAAGCAATGGCTGCTTAAAATTCATAATGCAGTGGTAAAATGAGTTTGGAAGACATTTACCTTGAATCTCTCCCTGCGGATCTTTGTAAAACCATTTGAACGCAGCCTCATGGGTAATGGGAAGAGCTGTGGGTTTGGGAACAATCTTGGCGGCCAAGCGCTCATCGTCCACACCGCCGTCCTGCAGGTACGCCACCATTTTCTCAGCTTCCTGTTTCAGTTAGGAGAAACTCTACTGTTCAAACATCCGATCTTCACGACAGCATTATAAAGTGGATGATAGACAGAACAACTCTGATATCTTTAGCCGTATTTTACACCGTCTCCATCAGACACATACAGTGCAACGCAACACAACCCATTATAAATCAGCAATGCTGCCTACACTGAGGCGCGGTGCCACAACAAATAACAAATGGATTTGCAATGCTTTGTCGCACCCAGTGTAGATTAGAGATGTGCACTATTTTTTTAAATGCTAGTGGTTTAAGTCTAAAAGTAAGAAAACCTCAGAAAAAAAGTCAAAAATACATTACTGATACATTTAAAATAGTTACTCTATGAATCTTCAAATCACTTAATGAATGCAGATTAAAAAAATGGTCACTATTGCGCCGCACTTTCCTTCTGGAGTCTCTTAAAAGCGTTTTACGTGTCGGTTTACAAGTTTAACAAACAGGTAAATAACAAAATTAAGTTTATATTTCTTCTTTCAGCTGAACGGGATCAAAGTGGCGGACAGTTGAAATGAATGACGTGATGATTTGCTTGTTTTGGCTCGTCTCTCCTAACATCTCGTGTCTGTGATTAATATGGCTATGCACGACTCCAGCGGGATTATTATATGCCAGTTTAAAATGACAAATGTTCGTCTTTGAGGTCGTTTTTGAGCCCGTCGCGACTGACAGAAAGAAAACGCACGCAAGATCTGAGCTAATGATTTAGTTTCCGCTCACTTTTTTCAAATGTTTTAATTTTCAAAAGTCAAATAAAAACGGTAATTTGAACTATAAGATCTTGTGCAGTCGACTATTGTTTACATTCATGCATTTATCAGATGCTTTTATCCAAAGCGACTTGCATTGCATTCAAGAAACACACTGACATTCTAATCAGTTCTGGCTTTCCCTGGGAATCGAACCCATGACCTTGACGTTGCAAGCGCTGCTCTCTACAGTTTACAGTAAAGCTGTCCAGATTCACACCTGCTCAAAGTGCTTGAGTCCCTCATCCTCATCCATGTCAGAGGGCAGTGCAGAGGGCCGGCTGATGGGACCCACAATGCCCATGGAGTGGGGCAGAACAGGAGCCATGCCCACTGGCATCTCCAGAGGCTTGACCTGCAGGGTTTGAGTGGGCACTGACTGAACCGGGAGAACAGAAGGAGTAGAGAGCGGAAGATCTGGAAGCAGAGACGGGTTTATTTCAGTATTCAGTAAATGAGGCTAATAGGCTTTATTTCCTGAAGGAAGTATTTTTGCAAACATTTATCACCTGCGAGTGTGTTCGTGACACGTGATATGGAAATGGCCTCCACAATGCTGTTTGGTAGGGTTGTGTGTAGAGGTGCTTTACTGAGTTCAGGTACTGTCGTCCTGTCCAACGGTCTCACGCTTTCTTCAACCTGCTCCGGGTTAACAGACGGAAGAGGTGCCGGAGTCGCGGCCTTGGGAGGCGTTACCACTGCTGGAAACGGTACTGCAACCGGCGATGGCTCTTCCGATTTACTGCCTTCTGTAATACATAAGGTAACGTTTTATTAAAAATTACAGTTGTTAAAGAGACGTTCAGACAATGTACGAGGTTGAAGATGCAGTTCTTTCAAACTTTTTATATTTTCCAGTTTCCACAAAATATTAAGCGGCAAAACAGTTTTTAACATCGATAGGCCGCAAATCAACAGATTACAATCAATTGTGAAGATCATGTGACACTGAAGACTGGAGTGATGATGCTGAAAATACAACTTTAATCACAGGAAAAAAAATGACACTTTACTATATATTCAAATAGAAAACAGCTGTTTTACATTGATATAATATTACAATGTTTTACTGTATTTATCATCTAATAAATTCAGCTTTAATCACAGGAATAAATGACACTTTATATATTCAAATAGAAAACAGCTGTTTTACACTGATATAATATTACACTGTTTTACTGTATTTATCATCTAATAAATTCAGCTTTAATCACAGGAATAAATGACACTTTACTATATATTCACATAGTAAACAGCTGTTTTACATTGATATAATATTACACTGTTTTACTGTATTTATCATCTAATAAATTCAGCTTTAATCACAGGAATAAATGACACTTTACTATATATTCACATAGTAAACAGCTGTTTTACATTGATATAATATTACACTGTTTTACTGTATTTATCATCTAATAAATTCAGCTTTAATCACAGGAATAAATGACACTTTACTATATATTCACATAGTAAACAGCCGTTTTACACTGATATAATATTACACTGTTTTACTGTATTTATCATCTAATAAATTCAGCTTTAATCACAGGAATAAATGACACTTTACTATATATTCACATAGAAAACAGCTGTTTTACACTGATATAATATTACATTGTTTTACTGTATTTATCATCTAATAAATTCAGCTTTAATCACAGGAATAAATGACACTTTACTATATATTCACATAGAAAACAGCTGTTTTACTCTGATATAATATTACACTGTTTTACTGTATTGATCTAATAAATTCAGCTTTAATCACAGGAATAAATGACACTTTACTATATATTCACATAGAAAACAGCTGTTTATCACTGATATAATATTATACTGTATTTATCATCTAATAAATTCAGCTTTAATCACAGGAATAAATCTGATATTTTAAAATTGTAAAAAAAATAATGCAGTCTTTATGAGAGACCAGTAACTAAACTATTTAACTCCATTAACTTGAAATGTCTTGTTACCTTCATTTCGATCACTCTCGCATCTATTTTCTGTGTCAGTATCTTTGGTTTGTTCTGATTCACTGTCATCCTTTTCAGTGTATTTTTCGTTTTCCTCCAGTGGCCGGAAGTCCAGCTCCGCCTCTTCCAGGATAGGCTCCTTAGGAGCTTTCTAATTGAGCAACGAGGAAGACGAACGGATCAAAAATATATCCATTTACACAGACACTCTTATTAACTAAATAAAAACGAATAAAAAGATCAAGAACTCACTTCCCACGCCCTCACCTTAAGTGAGAGGAAGGCCCCTGAGGAGTCAAATGTCCCCGTCTCCTCCTCTGCATCTTCCAGACACCATTCTGGCAAGCTGTCCCTCTCCTCCTCGACGCTCCCGCTGCCCGACCGAGGTCTACGGTAACCAGCACGCTCCTCATCCCTCGAGTCAAAAGGAAAGCGTCGACGTTGATCCGGGTGTTCCCGCCACCCTGCTGATCGTGGGGCATCTGCAAATAAGGAGTTTGTTACGATACCGAAATATTTTAGGTGTACGAAGTACTTAAAGGGGGGGGGGGGGGGAAGGGCATGCAACACACCTGGACTTGGAGGACACCATCGTTCGGTTCGAGCACCTGCAAGCCTCCAGCCTCCATCATCCTCCTCTCCGTTCAGCTCATCTCGCATCACGCGCCAGTTGTCGCTCTCTGAGCGAATGAACTCGTGCTTTCGCGTGTTCCCTGGAACAGCATCCTCATAATTCACCCGTGCTTTTGGGAAGAAAACAAAATCCATCAAGAAAAGATCCAAATAGCACGTTGAGCAATTGAAGCATTTACCAGCCAGCCATTTAAAACTAAACATTCAAAATGTTTTTGAAAGTTGTTACTTATTCAGCATTTATTTGATCAAATATACATTAAAAACAGTAATAATGTGAGAACACCATTTCAAACGTTACTTTCTATTTAAAAATGTTAAAAATGTATTCCTGTGATTAAAGCTGAATTTATTAGATGATACAGTAAAACAGTGTAATATTAAATGTGTAAAACAGCTGTTTTCTATGTGAATATATAGTAGTGTCATTTATTCCTGTGATTAAAGTTGAATTTATTAGATAATAAATACAGTAAAACAGTGTAATATTATATCAGTGTAAAACAGCTGTTTTCTATGTGAATATATAGTAGTGTCATTTATTCCTGTGATTAAAGCTGAATTTATTAGATGATAAATACAGTAAAACTGTAATATTATATCAGTGTAAAACAGCTGTTTTCTATGTGAATATATAGTAAAGTGTCATTTATTCCTGTGATTAAAGCTGAATTTATTAGATGATAAATACAGTAAAACAGTGTAATATTATATCAGTGTAAAACAGCTGTTTTCTATGTGAATATATAGTAAAGTGTCATTATTCCTGTGATTAAAGCTGAATTTATTAGATAAATACAGTAAAACAGTGTAATATTATATCAGTGTAAAACAGCTGTTTTCTATGTGAATATATAGTAAAGTGTCATTTATTCCTGTGATTAAAGCTGAATTTATTAGATGATAAATACAGTAAAACAGTGTAATATTATATCAGTGTAAAACAGCTGTTTTCTATGTGAATATATAGTAAAGTGTCATTTATTCCTGTGATTAAAGCTGTATTTTCAGCACCATTACTCCAGTCTTCAGTGTCACATGATCTTCACAAACCATTCTAATATGATGATTTGATGCTCAACAAACATTTATGATTATTATCAGTGTTGAAAACAGTCCTCAGTATTTTTTGTGGAAACAGTGATGCATTTTTCCGGATTCTTTGATGAACTGAAAGTTCAAAAGTTCAACAGCATTTATTTGAAATCAAAACTTACGATCAAAGTCTTTACCGTCATTTCTCAAATTAACATCTACCATTTTTTTAAGCTAATGGTAATTATAGTGCACATTTGAAAGGCCTGTTGGTAAAACTTACTGTGATTGAGTGGGAAATGGGCTGGAGCTCCATCTACGGACAGAGAGATTCAGTTCAATGCTGATATAATCACACGCGTTCCATCAGGTCACACTTTTTAGGAGAGAGTGGGGTCACCTGTGCCACTTTGTATCCCACAATTACTTAGGGTATGTAGAAATGAATGTAGAAAGTGCTAATAATCACATACAATCAAAGGCAGCTGTATATGATCATTTCTAAATATATGGTGATGACAAAAATTGTGCAGTTTTCTAGATCAGGGGTTTCTAACTGTGGGTCGGAGAGCAGGAAAAGGAGGGTAACATTAAATCGAATTACTGTGATTTTCATATCACAAGGCCATGATTTAATTACATAAACGTGCATTGTGTGTTTTGAAGCGCATGCGTGCGAGGGTCTCGGATCAACTTCATTAGTTCATTATTAAGCGGCTCGGTGTGCGTTATTAATGAGAAACTCGTTTACTCCAGTCTCTGCATGAGATTGCATTACAATGGAAAATTCAAATATAATGAAAGGTTGTTTCAGGCGTGTTCATTCATCTGTCATCAGCGCTCTTGTCTTTCAGAGATATAAAGCATGCATTGTTTTCACTCCTTTACGCACTTTTGGCTTGGAAACTGTGTGTAAAAAGCATTTCACGTGTAATAATTCCTTTGTAATGGGAAATAAGGATTGCTTTTGATCCTTGAAACACACTTAAGTGTTAAGATGCCATATGTACACACACACACACACACACACACACACAATGTAAAACAAAATAATTTCTATTGACTATCCGACTTTTGATCGTCTAATCTCAAATGCTTTGGTGGGTGTTGAGATTATACTTGTCCTGAAAAGTATTGGAACCCCTGTTCTAGATTATGGGATGTGGGACACATATGATCCCACCCTCACAAATGTCTTAAAAACAAAAAAAAGCTAGCATACTAACCTGGATCTTTTCGACCTGGCTTTTCAAACCTTCTGTCTCCCCTGGGCAGGACAGAAAAAATAAAATAATAAAAATAAAAGTGTTGTCAGGGTGACCTGCGCCACAAAACTGTTGCTTTCAGCACTTAGCCTGCATATCTGAGCTTCCTACAACAATATCACATGCTATAGATTTTGCGATCGCTTACAGACAGTCTAATTATGAATACCTCTCCTCCCAACTCTGGGAGCGATGCATCTCTCTCCCTCCACGGCCGAAACCTCCTTCCACATCATCAAAACTTCTTTGGTAAAATCCTCCATCTCCTCTTCCCCTCCCTGTCGAGCAAACAAAACACAGCTCATGAGCATATGCACAAGCTTGACCTTTTCTCACCTTCACTTGAGCGAACCGAGACGGCAACAGAGGAAGGAAAAAGTTACAAAAGGTGAGAAGCGTCTGCACTCTAACCTGGTTAAAGTGAGCAGGGTTTCCGCTGCTAAAACTGTAATGTTTCAATCTACTGCACTTCTTTAGGACAGAAGAAACGAGAAAGAGGAAGCTCACCTCGCCCCCGTGAAGAACTTCGGCCTCTGGGTGCCCCTGCCACCGTCCCTCCACCCCTTCCTGTCAGACGGAGAACTGCTGCACTATTTACAGACATGGAGAAGTTTCTCTGTGGAGACACACACACACACATGCACAGCGAGGTAAAGAGATGCATAGAGAGATACGAGTTGCGTGACAACGAGGAGGCTATCGGTTTCGACCGCTGCATGTGCCAACACGAGAAAATGACACGTGCAAAAGAAAACAGGCACTATTTAAATAAGTAGGCACAGCTTATTGAAGTTGCACCAACTTCAGTTTCATAAAGAAGCGGCTTTCCTTTGAAGACGTGCTTTACTTCAGAGTAAATAGGTCGATTCTCACCTGTTCCTCCTCTGTAAACGGGACTAATGCCAATGGTGGCAGGGGCTCCTCTTGTACAATAGGAAGAAATTCCTTATCATGAAGGTCTACCGGAATCTAGAGGAGGAGGAAAAATGTTTTAAATACCAATATGACACGAACTCAGAAAACTAAAAGTCAGCAGAAGCCGAGCGCCGTCCTCACCATGTTATCCTTTACATAAAGTGCTAGCATCTCTTCTCTCCCGTAGCGATAGTCTGCAAGTTTATACTTTGGCAATGCAGGTGAGAGTGGAGGGGAGGCCACACTGCTGCTACCCACTCCCCCAGACAGGGCGCGGAGCCTGACACACACACACACACACATCATATCACTTCATGGGTCAGACACAAAACAAACACTGTATACTACTCACAAACACATATATCATACATTTTAGATATATAAATTTCATTCTGAATTTTGTAAAACAAAAAGAGCAGCAGGAGGGTTTAAAGAATATAAAGCTTGTATTTTTTTTTAAGCATTTCACACACACACACATACATGTATACACGCACACACATATATACACACACACATATATATATAGACATACATACACATACATATATACACACACATATCTACACATTAGGGATGTGCTTTGACTAATTTGTTAGTCGTTTAAACGAAAATTTTGTAACCGACTAGTCTAAAAGTAATGCCGCTAGAAATAAGTCACAAAACTGCAGCTGTATGTAGTGAGAGGCAGGTGTGTCGGTTTCCATGGTGATGCCCGTGACGGGTTCAATAAACAGGTACAAAATTAAAAAGTATACATATATTTCTTTCAGCTGAACGTGATCACAGTGTAGTAAATGATGCGATGATGTGGCTGTTTCGGCTCGTCTCTCCAAACATTTCCGTGTCTGTGAATAATATGGTTATGCTCAGATCCAGTGGAATCAGCATTATATGCAGTGGAATCATTATATATCATTTGGCATAACAGTTTATTAAACACTTTTCTGTCTCCTCCTACTTTAAAATACTCCCACACCGCGCTCGTCTTTCAGTGGTCATTATTAAACCCGCCGCGACTGATATAAACAAAACGCATGGGAGATCTGCGGTAAAGATTTAGTTTCTGCTCGGATGACAGACGTCTCATTTATTTGGTTTTGCTTATTTATTCAAAATATTCACACACTTGTGAAATATCAATTACCTGATATTCCAATTCTCAGATATGTGGAAGTGAATGCGTTATGTCGCTTAAAAGCCTTTATAATGATAATGTCAGCTGATGTGCGACAGGCGCCGCCGTTCAGAGAATCTGATCCATCGGATTTACAGCACGTAAATTCAGTCCCTTCTCTCGAAATACATGACAGTGAGTGTCCAGCGTATTTAAACGTCTGAAACCTAAAATAAAGGTACGTGGTTGAAAACTGAATAACTGTGATATATGACAAACACTGAGCGGAGCACGTCATTCGCGACCGCAGCGCCAGCCAACGCGTTTGAATTTAGCAATTGATCACGAGACGCACGTATCGTTCTAATCCCACACGTGATCGCGCGCGTAAGAGGGTTACATGTAAGATTAAAACGTCATTTGAACAATAAAATTGTGGGGGGTTTTTTCTCGTGTAGTCGACTAGTGGCACCCTGTACCGTGTAGTCGACTACACTCGCACATCCCTAATACACATACATATACACACACACATATATACATATATATAGACATACATGTATACACACACATACACACACATATATATACACACACACACACATATATATAGACATACATGTATACACACACACATACATATATATAGACATACATGTATACACACACATACACACATATATATACACACACATATAGACATACACACACACACATATAGACATACACACACACACATATACACACACGCGCGCGCACACACACCTACATACACACACGTACACATATACACACAATATATAGTGTAACTTGTATGTGTATTTTTTAATCACACATTTTTGTTAAAGCATAAATTCTTAAAATCGAGGCGTCAACAAAAACATTAGATTTATATAATATCCTTATGCTTTAAATCAGTTAATAAGCAGTTAATCAGAGCAATATTTGTATGAAAACATTTATTAATGTTAGTAGTCAAAAATATAATAGTTCATCGTTTTTATGTGTTAGTTTACAGAACATCAACAAATGCAACTTTGATTGCAATAATGTATTTTAAACGTTGATTAATAAATGCTGTAGATTTCGTTAATTTTAAACGATTAACTAACGTTGACCAAAGAAACCTTTTTATAGTGTTGAATCCTAATGCTTTTTCCAGACGTAAAGATCGCCCACTTTAAGAGTGAAACGCTTAAGTTGTGAATCAATCAAACTGAAAAACCAATGGCAATACCCTGAATGCATGTTTTCTGAGAGCAAAACTATTTTCTGCGTAATTGACGGCACACCACAGATCACGTCCATCTGTGAAATTGACATTTTAAGAGTTTAAGTTTCATTTTCTATAATCGCTAAGCTTCTAATAACTGATAAGAATTAAAACCAATCCTGACTAAGGCTGTACGAATATAATCAGCCTGAACATTTATGAAACGTCATTAAAAAAAAAAATTCGCAATGCCGATGCTTCAACAACTCACCATTCTGGTCCGAAGTTAAGCGTCTGGGTTTCTGCCATTTTCCTTGAAAGTCTGAGGAAAAAGAAAATGATCTTATTATTAATATAATAATATCTTATTAATAGCTGACAACACAAATATTAATGGTTTTAAACGAAAGAATACTGACATTTAGAAAATAATGAGCCGTTCACATTACATATGTAAACGTTCATTTACACAACGATGGCATATAAACTAGGGATGTGCACTTCGAATAATATGTTAGTAATTTAAACGGAAGTTGAGTTTACTAAATAGGGTAACACAGAAAAAACTAAATAAAAACTTTGAGTGTCTGTATATATCTACAGTAATACCTTGAGATATGAGCGTCCCGACATACGAGCAAACCTTCAAGCTAATTTTTGCTTTGAGATACGAGTAAAGATTTGAGATACGAGCGCTTGCAGACGACGACACTCGGAGTCCACACCGCCTCACTCTTCATTGACTAAAATAAGTGTTCACGCGAGGGATTAAATTGAGCTTGCGGGCTCTCGTTTTTCCGTGTGTAGATCCGTTATCCGCTCGCGGATGTAATTTACTCGCAAGCAAACATCAGTTTTGTGCTCACTTCTTTTTGGCATGGATAGTCGACTTCCGCACGCACGTCTCATGAGTCTCCCGTATTGTGTTTGCGTTATTTACGTAATCCTTCCCCCCTCCTCCGCACATGCCGTCATTAGCCGCTACTGTATCGTCTGTCTCGAATGTAAGAACTCAATTAAAATTACATTGTATTTTATCTCACAGGAATCCTTATATACCGTAATGTTTTTTGAGTGTGTGTCTCTATAGCAATTAAAAACATGTTTTGTCCACTGTTATTTGCACTAATAAGGGAGTTAGAGGGGCAGAACATATTTTTCTGTTATTTATTATGGTAAAATATGAATTTGAGATCCGAGCAACTCGAGTTACAAGCTCGTCCTGGAACAGATTATACTTGTATCTCAAGGCATTACTGTGTGTGTGTTTGTGTATCTATAGTTTTTATTTTATTTTTTTATTTACCGGTTTCATAAGCTCTTTGTCACGGGAATCCCCATGTAAACCAGCACGTATGCCTTGTACATTATATTCATTAATAGTAGCTGAATAATCAAGTGTAAAAATACAAACATTAATTAAATATACATGATTAATAATAAATCTATGAGTCACGAGCAGAGAGTGATTTTATCTTTTTCCCTTATTGTTTGACAAACAAACGCATTTTAAAAACGTATTCAACATGGGCTCATTTTGACAATGTTGTCGTCTGTATGTGAAAAGGTTTCAGTTTTTAGTATATCGTGCAAAATCTCCATATACTTCAGACGTATTTGCAATAAACATACAAACACTATCTTTGTGTGTTGGTGTGAGAGGATTCACAAAATGAAACTACACCTACATGCACTGGAGAGGAAAAAGAAAAAGGACAACAGATCAAAAGGTGTCTAAATATTCTCTATTTGTGTTTTTCGGGCCGTTCCCTCTGAATGCAATTGCAAATATAGACGCACACAGCAAATAATCGCCAATGCAACGCTTATAAATACAATTCTGCTCAAATAAATGAAAAGACTGCATGACTTTATTCAGTTTTAAAGTCAAGATGGGTATAATGTATATAAAGTCACCCCCCCCCCCCCCTCCTCCTCTTACTGTAGCAAGAGCTATTTTAAGGACTCACCCAATTAGGAAGGGACATCTGTGCCACCCATGGCTTTCCTTGCCCACTATGTAGTGCAACTAACTTTTTTGGATTTGATTTGAACGGATCGCATTGCAGTGGCATCTTGGCAAACCTGAGCCATTTACACTTTCATACATGAGCTTTATGTTTTATTTTCAGTTCAGATCATCATTCGGTATGAAGTTCCTACGCAGACACATTGTGTAGACGATATACGGTCTATGCTAAACAAACAGTAGTGACTTGCTGATCCGGCAGGGATTTAAACCACGTGTGCAACCCAACAAAAGCACTCCAGTTCAGATCATACATGCATGAGAGAGAGAGAGAGAGAGAGAGAGAGAGACATGATAGATAGACAGAGAGATAGACAAACAGATGATAGATGGATGAATAGAAGGATAAAACAACAGATAGATGACAGATGGATAGACAAACAGACGGCTATAAACATTGACAGATAGATAGATAAATGGACAGATAGATGGATAGGGAATAAGTTATGATAGATGGATAGAAGGATAAAAGGTCAGACAGATGAACATACAGATGGATACAGAAAAAGATAGAAAAGAAAGACATAAATCGATGGACATGATAGATAGATCTTGTAATTGTTTCATTCAGGAGGAAAAAGGGAAAACTCAAATCAATAAACTGGTTCAGGTGGAAACAGACGCTCGCAGTTTCAGTCCATTACAATCTGTGTTTCAACACGCTTTCCATCTGTAACTGAACATGCTTATACTTACACAAACCTCACAAATAAATGATTTTTAAGGTTTAAACGATCACAAGCCAGTTCAAGAAAACACCAATAAATCCATTTAAACCCGTTCAGATGAAATGTGAACTATTGCATTTTGGGCTATTTAACTTTCTGAACTCACACCAACTTTAAATCAGGGTAGAGTACGAGCTGTCAAACACTGCAGTGATAAAAGCCGACAGAAATGTATCTTATAAGATTAAATGTGTGAATGTTACTGAAAATAAAACAATCTGCCAACGGAGAGCTGAGACGCCATCAGCGGCAGGCAGGTTAAATCGAGCCCGGTGCTTTTAGGCCTAACAACCATGCGGGCTAGATTAGCGTCGGTCTGCTACGTTGGGGCGGGTCTATGTCACTGAGAGTTCGCGTAGGAGTAGTTAAGTTTATTTTAGAGTAAAACCACGTACGCCGGGCCCGCTGTCTTACCTCTGCTTTTACTGACAGCGCTGAGTTTGTGTGCGAGTGGCGTCTCTCGGTTCGTATCCACAAGATGGCTGAATGTAGGTCACATGACAACACGTATGCTGAAAAGTGCCCGGATGAGCGTGCGTGCGTGCGCGCCGCAGTTCAACCTAGTGTGAGCGCGCACGCAGTGTTCCATGTTTTACGCACACACACACTCTCTCTCTCTCTCTCTCTCTCTCTCTCTCTCTCTCTCTCTCTCTCTCTCTCTCTCTCTCTCTCTCTCTCTCTCTCTCTCACTCACACACACACACACACACACACACACACACTCACTCACATACACAATATTAGACGGTGGTTTTTAATATGCAAGGCACGTTTATTTATATAGCGCATTTCGTACACAATGGTGATTCAAATCACCATTTTGAAGGAATTAAAAAAATCAAAATAAAATAAAAGCATGAATAGAAAATAAATAAAGCGCATTAAAACAGTTTTAGAATAAAAAGGAGGATGTAAAAATAACGCACTCTTGGACTTCCCCATGATTTTTGCTCTCTGTGGTATTTTTGGCACGCATCTAAATAACTCTAGACATCCAGTTTTCGCCTGAATTGGGCAGGCGAAGATCTCAACTTAACTTTATTTATTGTCAACATTTCGTTTCATAAACAACATACATTTCAACACAGAACAGACACAGCACAAATAAAAGCCAAAGAAAGCTTTTGTTCTAAACAAGTAAGAAGATCAGTTTTGAGTTTTGCTTTAAACTTCTGAAATGTAGAAGTTCTAATAAAAACAGGCTGTTTCAAAGTTTCGGTGCAGCGACGGCAAAGGCACGATCTCCTCTCGATTTCCAGGAACATTCAACACTCTCTGGTTGGAAGAGCCTTCCAGGATTGTGAAAAGATCAGAAATGTAGGGTTTAAAAACCAGCAGCAAGACTTTAAAATCCATTCTGTAACAAATTGGGAGGCAATGGAGAGATTTCAAAACTGAATGTGCTCTTGTTTACACACAAATCTAAAAACTGCATCCCGGATGGTCCCGGACCACTGATTCATATTTAGTGTTCTTTTCCAACTTCGCCAGTCGGAGATAACTAAAATTAAGATTAAAGAGGTGTGTGAACTCACAAGTATGATGTCAGGCACTGTAATATGCTCTGGCCCTCTTCATATGCAGTGTTATTTTAATTTTAGGGATCAAATAGGTTTTGTGGCTCCTGTGAATTTTATTCGGTGGTAAAGAGGCCAAAATGGCTCTTTTGATTTTGAAGGTTGCAGACCCCTGGTCTAAACCATTTTAATCACAAATCACTGGTCAGGAAGTTAACAAGAATTGCACAAATACTGTAGATAAAGTAACTTAGCACAGAATAGCCTTCAAAACTCAATGTTTATGGCCTCAAACTAGTATGTCTAGTTGATAAATGTCTCTCAGTGTGTTTGAATCTAATGTGAGGCCAAATAATTCACTGTAGGGTTTAAATCTGGACTCTGACCAGCCAAAACATGAGTCTGATGGACTTGTTCTCAAGCCACTTCTTGGTTGTCTTTGCACTTTGGGAAGGAACATTGTCATGTTGAAAAATAACATCTGATTATTCCTCTTTAAGCAACTTTTCAATTGTGGGAAGCAAGTGATTCTGCAATATTCTCCTGTACTCTGAAGCATTAAATGAGTTTTCACAGTGAATCAGCAACACCAGCGGCTGAAAAGCATTGAGATTGAAGTTCTCTTATCTACTGTTGCTTTTCTTCCTACACGTTTGCTCTAAATGAGTAAAAATCCCTTGCTGAAATGCAATTTACAAAGCAAATCAACGGTAATTTCACTGATCGCTATAATCACTAGTTAGACCCATCAAAGCACGCATTTCACATATTGTTTTGCATGCTCTTCTATGCATTTAAGATGCTAAACATCATTTCCTTTTTGTCTGCAAATCAAGCATCTTAATATTACATCATGATGGATTATTTAATCAGTGAACGTCATAATTCTCTCGGAAACACCTCCATCATTCTGACTCTAATCCTAAAATCAACCAAACACAGACAAATGAGTTGTGAAAGACGAGGTATTCTGAGAAATGGCACGAATATAATATCGCGCTTTAACATATCCATATCCATGCGTGTTTTGTAATGTTCCTGAAACAGACAAAACAAAAAGGAAACCATCTCTATTTCCTCTGAATTGTAATGTGATCCTCTTTGCTTCCCGTTCAAGCATCCATTCAGTTTCCTCATAAATTAATGAATGTTTTTTTCAACACTTTTATTTCATTTTATGTCATGAGTTTAAAAAAAATCATTAAGAAGTTGTTTGTGATTCATTTGAGACACAGACTAGTAAAAACAACCTGCATCTTTAATCAGCGGTGCATTTTATTTGAAATGCTCCTGTTGGGTGAAATGCATTTCAAAGGCAAAGTCTTGCATGAGCTCTCCAAAGCCACACGCATTATATTAGTAAATCAGTGGTGAAATGAAGTATCGTCTGTCTGACACCATGTCTGTTAACTTCCCAAAAGCGTTTCACCCATGATCTGTGATAGTACTGACTAAGAGAAAATGAAGTAGCCAGGCTAAAAGGAAGATATCAGAAAGTACCAACGCTGTTATAGCAAGGATGTGGTCACAGGCAAAACCTCCGAAAACAGAAGTGCTAACTAGTTTTCTTGATAGCATTTGGGGTAAAGTATCATCCTGGTAAGAACAGACGCTCCATATTTAATTCAGAGCTTTTGCGAATTTTATGAGTTGCATGTGTGTTTCAGGCAATAACAATCTCTTTCCATGCAGTTAGTTGTACAGAGGCATTTTTCAGTAAAAATGCATTTTCTCTTCCAGTTCTCAATTTTGCATGCAGGCTCGTTGTGTAAAACTATTATTTCAGCTTACTTGATTGGTAATATAACTAGTATGTAAGTAGCAGAGTTATTATAGTGTACAGGTGGAAGAAAACCAGCCCTCACTTCATTCACGGAAAAGTGAGCAAAGGTACATCAGACATGATTTTGTGACAGACGCTGCCCACGTCTGAAAAAGGGGAAAGATGTGGTTTATTGACATGTGTCTCAGACTCAAATGTAGAAATGTCAGAAAGGTTGCACGTTTTCAGAGGCATTGTGTGCGTGTGAGAGAGGGAAAGCTGAAATATTAGATGCCTGTATTTCATAGATAATGCAGGAAGAAAAAAAGACATCCGTCAGTTTGTCCTGCTTAGGTCACGTTCAACGGGTTTTGTTCTTGTGGTTTATTGCATTGAGAAAATATTGCTGATTTTTGGCAGCAGAGGTACGTCTCATACAACCTGTGTGTGTGTGTGTGTGTTTGACAGCATGTGTCCAAAACTGGAAGTATTTGGTAATTTCATTGTCACACATTCACCATTTCCTTTTTATTTTTTTTAACGGTCATATTTTGTTTCTTAACTAAGATTTCCTTCATGAGTGCGTATACCACGGAAAACTACGCTCAGTTTCATTCTGGAAGAAATGATCCTTTGAAGGTAAGAAAATCTACTCTCGTACTAAAGAGCGGCTAAAGTTACACTCGAACAATCGAGTGATTGCACAAAACTGTCGATGCTTACGTTTCCTCGTGTCGTTTAATAATAATGAATATTCACAATTGAAAAAGTACATTTGTATTCTATAAAATGTGAATTTTAGACTGTAGAGATAAAAGTAGATACTATTAATATTACGAGTGCTTGATTGCATCCCGTTATATTTATTAATCTCGCTAATATTTGAGTTGCATGAGAGTCAGATCACAATTTTTTTTCGCAAGAATTCACTTTGTCGAGTAAAATGAAGGGTTTATCATAAAGAGTTAATAAATGTGTACATTTCAGCACACTGACGTAGTCGTGTTGGTTGTTTTTTTATGAGTGGAAACTTTTTCAAAGTGAAATGAAGAATAGAAACTTAGAGCCCTGTATAAAATGTTTGATGTGTTTAAATGATGAGAAATGGTTTCAATTGCAAAAAGCACGGCTATTTTAGATGCATAACTTTTAATTGGAAAATTTGCATTTTCCATGCAACATTCACTATTCAAAAGATTGCAGAGTTGCTCTTTTTATTCTTGAAGGCAGTTTCTGAAACCTAAAATAAATACATGAATACATATAACCTTCTGCAGTGACGAGTGAAAAATAGAAAGCATCAATTTGATGAGTCTGCATGTGATATTTATATATGTGTGAAATTTCATAAAGACGTATGTGATAATTTTCGTGCCTCTCTCCTGCCAGTTTCACTATGACGAACTGCTCGACTAAAGAGGTGGACACTTTGACGCAGAAGCTGGATTTGGTGATTTACGTGCCCGTCTTGGTGTTCGGCTTGGCGCTGAACATCATGGCATTGGTGGTGTTCTGTCGTCTGCTCCGAAAATGGACCGAGTCCTCCATCTACATGACCAACCTGGCCCTGATGGACCTGCTGCTGCTGCTGCAGCTTCCCTTCAAGATGCACGCGGCCTACCACGAGTGGGAAGAAGACAAGATGTTTCTTTGCTCTTTCCTGGAAAGCCTTTACTTCGTGGCCATGTACGGCAGCATCTACACAATTGCATGCATAGCCATAGACCGATACATCGCCATAAACCACCCGTTTCGCGCCAAGCAGGTGCGTTCGAGGAAGAACGCCTTGATCGCTAGTATCTTCATCTGGGTGTTTGTCATGACGGCGACTTCCCCCATCTACACTTTCAGGGATAAGAAAAACGGTAATTTCACTTGCTTCCACGGGTTCTCTGAGAAGGGTTGGAGCACTGCAATAATTGTTTGTCTGGAGTTCTTCGGTTTCCTGTTGCCCGCTGCGATACTGGTGGTTTGCTCCGTTCAAAGCATCCGCACTCTCAAAGCCTCAAAGAGCAGCAGCCCCAAGAAACAAGCAGGTGTGAGAATCATCTACAGCAGCCTAGCCGCCTTCCTAGTGCCCTTCACCCCCTGCCACATAGCCATATTCCTGCAGTATCTGGTTCGCAATGACTTTATTTCAGACTGCATGCAGAAAAAGAACATCGCCCTGTTCATACAGGTGTCAATGAACATTGCAAACGTGACCTGCTGCTTGGACGCTCTATGCTACTATTTCATCGCGAAGGAAGTGCGATCCACCAAGGACACCCTGAAAATGTCCATCAGCAGAGCCAGAACCACCAGCTCCTCAGACGTTTGAGAGGTCAAGCTCGGTTTACCAGACTTTCTGAACGTGCGTTGACGGCTTTCCTCAAGAAAAACTCTTTGATTTGAAAGATCCTTGAGGTTTAATGCATGTTTCATTGATGGGAACGGACTAAATATTACTCATGTCATTGCAGTTATAAGGATCGCATTACCCTCACCCTCATGTTCAATTCTCTAACTCCATGACTTTGTTTATTGTTTCTTTTTAAAGTCATCATGAAATCAATACTGACAGAAAAGGAGTAGTTATTATAAATTATTTATTTTCATGTGCCCTCATAATCTTTCATCAGAGTAATTTCCCCTCCTTGCAGCGGCATCTCTTTTTTGTCGCATGAGATCGATCAATAAAAAACACAAGCGTGCAACGATCCAATTAGCTCCCAATGAACAAAATTGTTCGAGAAGCCGTTTCACTTGGACTACGTCATGAAACGGAAGACAAGTCTGACTTTAAGTTGACTTTAAACATACAAAAGGTGTTTTGAGAAATGTCAAATTTGTTTTTTTTGTCTATGCAAAGAAAGTCAGTGAACTGCAATGCCATTTGGTTCCCGATATTAATAACTCCACATTGGAAAAATAGTCATTCAAGTTTGAAATGGCATGAGGGTGAATAATTTCTGAATTTCTGGGTGGACTATCCCTTTAACTTGACCAAGAGTGTCAAATATAAGACGAAACAGAAACAGAATAGAAACTTTACCCTGATCTTATGTATTGCACAACCAAAAATCTGCTATTTTGTCTTCCAAAAGACTAAATCATGGCAACAAACCCTCCTGCTCAGAATAATTACCCATCTGAGATCATCACTGATAGCATTTCCGCTCCCCTGACCCCTTTTTGCGACTAGGTCTGTCACAGAGATGCGATTTCTCAAGACCCTGAATCAGAGATTACTGAGAGATTTCATATAAGTCTTACTGCATTAATAGAGAGCTGGAGGGATGGCGTGTTATTTAGGCCGAAACCCTTTAAACGAGCTGGTTTCATAGTCTTTTCGTCAATCGTTGTTGTTTTTGTCAACAGGTTTATGGTTAAATAAAATCAAGCACGCTCTTGCAAACTAGCTCAAACTTTGTCTTTGAGGGGGAAAGGTTTTAAATAAAGACTGAAAGAGTTGTCGGTTGATGCTCGACGGATGCTTTGTTTACAGCCCACGGCTAGCTCTGCCGATTGAGGCGCGATAAGTTGTGTAAATTTGTGAAGATTATCATGATGAATGAAACATGTTAGATCATAAAGGTCACAGAGCTTGTTTTCTGAGGTAATTCAAAAGCCAAACGGATTTGAAAACCTATTTGTTTAATAAGAAAGTGCGAACGTACGGGTTAGCCTACAAAACCGTGTCAGCGCTACAGCGCTCAACTCTGAATGAAATCGCGTCTGTCTATTTGCGATGTGATCAGGATGTTTTATCAAAGACTCTGTATTGTCTTTATCTAACAGCTCGCAGTCAACCTGAAAAACTTGGTGTTTCTGCTCACACGCGAAGGTCGTCTGGCAAACCATCTCGAAACCTTCACAATGACTCATAAACGTTTCTGATGCAAGACTGGTTATGGCATTACATACTTTACAATTACCTCTTTTGTTCTGTAAACTGCGTCCTAAATCAGAGTAATTCAAGTATTTGTGCAGACTTGTGTTAGTGTGAAACGGGTTCCCACTGAGTAAGTTTTGTGATTAATTTACACAGGTTGTGGGTAAGTGTGTATGGCAACAGAACCATAAGCCACTGGTTTCACTTTGTCAGATGGCGAGTGTTTTATCATGTCTGGATGATTCAGCAGTGTTTACATCATATATGAAGTGTACTGTAAATACTTACGCCAGGCTCACGCAAACTCCGTTTGTGTAATGAAATTTATTCCTTTGTTTTTTGGTCCATAAGGTCTTTGAGTTGTTCTTACAAAATGTGCATTAAAAGTCTTTAGAAAACACGTTTGTATTTTTATTAATTGAATTTATATGCATTTCTATTCTAAAATGAAGTCTGGACAGCATGTGACATAACATGCCATGTCTCCTTCCTTGTTGCCAAAAAATCAAGCACATGTTAAACAGATTTTAATTGCATTGGCTGAAAGGGATGTCAAATGAAATGCCCAGCCTTGTTATTATTATTTGGTTGAATTGTAATTGTATTACAAATGTAAATTTATTTCCATCGTTTATGAATAGTTTGTCGTTCCACAGAAGAAACAGCTGTGCACAAAATGTGTTGCCACAACTTATAGAAATATATAAAAGTACTGCATTTAAATGTGAATATGTCTATGAAATATTGTATAACTGTACTGTGTACAAAGAGAATCGCAATGCGGAACAATTTTTGCATCTGATATTAAAATAATGAATAAATGTGTTTGTGGCATACAGCCACACACACATGAAGGTACAATGTTGCTTCTGCATTGCAATGCACACAACAAACTAGAGCTTTTCTGTTGCTCAAACAGTAGAGTGCGGCGCTTGCAACACCAAAGTCATGGGTTTGATTCCCAGGGAAAGCAAGAACTGATTAGAATGTCAATGTGTTTCTTGAATGCAATGCAAGTTAGATAAAAGGTGTGAAATGCAGAAATGCAATGTAAATGCAAATCATGTTTGTGTGAATCTGGTGTAGGTACGTGATAAATGGTTATGAACACATGCTCTTTCAGGCTAAGCAGAATAAAACATTTCGCACATGCAGAGTAATATAGAGGGGAAAACAGGAAAAGGCTGTTTGTGGTTACAGGAGGACATGTTGCGGTGTGTGTTGTTGTTTAGTGCTGCTGCCAGGTACTAAAATTACTTCTGGTAAACAGTCCGAATTTATACATTAAAAATTGTGATAATGATAAAGAGAAAAGTAACTCTGATGACGTCACACTGAACGACTGAAGTCTGTGTTTGCTTTGCATCCACCGTGTCTTTTTAAAACAGTTGTTCTTACTACAATACACCCTTGAACACACACTCTGATGCTCTTTAACTTTAATACTGAGCTTGAATAGTAGAATGAGAAGCTTGCAAAGGACAGCTTTTGGACAGTTGTTGAAGGCTTGTGCTATATTTTACTTTCATTTTGTAAAATCTTTCAGTTATTCTAGTAATGAATAATGCTCTGCTAGTTCCTCCTTTTTGTGGGATTGATTGAACAAAGAAAACATTCAATCTATACCACAAAAAAGAGGAACTAGAAAAGCCGACAAACACGTGGTGAAACTGTGTGACCAGGAGATGGCGCTGGAATAACAGTATATATCTGTGAGCAAAGAGTGTGAGAGGACACACTGATAAATGTAAAAAATAACAACAAAATGAATAAAAATAACAACGAAAATGTCATATATAATATAAATAAATTCAAATTTTACATATTTTATATATATAATATTTATCTATAATATATTTACATATATATATAATATGTGAGGAGAGAGACAGAGAGTGAGGGAGAGAAAGAGAGAGAGAGAGACATAGAGTGAGGGGGAGAGAGAGAAAAAGAGAGAGAGAAACAGAGAGTTAAGGGGAGAGAGAGAGAGAGAGAGACAGAGAGTGAGGGGGAAAGAGAGAGAAAGAAAGAAAGAAAGAAAGAGACAGAGGGGGAGAGAGAGAGAGACACAGAGAGACAGAGAGTGAGGGGGAGAGGTGGAGAGAGAGAGAGAGAGCGGCTTGACTCACACCCAGATTCAATGCATTGCAATAATCCAAACAAAATGACACAAAGGCATGCACTTTCTCCATGTCCTCAAAAGATGAGGACAGACTTCAACTTAGATATAGATCTCAGATTTAAAAAGAAAAAACTATTTTTAATAATGGCATTCATTTGACGATTGAATTTGAGTCAAAAATGGCACCAAGGTTTTTCCTTCTAGTAATATTTTTTCCCTGGAAGCAACACCAGACAGTTCTCCACACGTCCCTTATTACCACATAAAATAAACTCAGACTCATTGTCATGCAGTTAGCCAGCCAACACTTAACCTCATCCAAACATTCAGACAGAGATTGAATGGATACTTGAAACTGTCCTGATCTGAGACAGATGGACAGGCTGCTGAGATGGATCGCTGTAGTTGGTGTCCATCCGAGAAATCCTGGCAGCGGCTCTAGCAAACTGGGCACCCTTCTTCCTCCGGTTGGGCTGGAAGTGGATGTCATCCAGGCACGGTTCCTGGAGAAGTCAAATCCACATTGATGTTTGGCTTTCCAGCATATTTGGGACTTCCACAACATGGTAGCAATAGTAGTTATCGCCAATAAGGCTGATGAAAATAAATAAATATTTTTAATGTGTAAAGACACATATATGCAGGATTACTTGTTTAGTTTTTTTCGAGTCACAGGTGCAATGAAAAACAAATAATCCAGAGAATATTCTATAACTGTCAGGTATGTAGAGTGAAGGGGAAGGCGAGGACCCAACGATGCAGAGAGAAGGGATTTATCGATAAAAAAATTAAACAAAAACTACCCCGAGGGGGAAAAACCGTGACAAGACCGGAATGGACTGACTTGAAAATGAGGAAAAATGACAACAAACCAGCACAGGACAGCAAAGGAGGCAGGTAACGAGGGAGGACAGGTGGGGCAAATCAAACCAATAATGAGGAAACAAGATGAGCGGGGTTACACAATGACAGGACAAAACATGAACACAGCCAATGAGACACTCAAAAGCCGTGTGTCTACACAAAACAAGACAACAGGAACGCCTGAAAACACAAGCTGCGCTACACAGCACAAAATGAGACAAGACATGAAATCACACGGCCAATGTAAACATGAACCGAGTGCTACACAACAACACACATGGACAAGAGACACGCAGCTCGAGACAAACCGCACTCACTCATAGGACACAGAGCGCATGAGCAAACACTCAGAACAAAAGACAAACACACGGAGCATGAGTGTCTGAATCCCGACACAAAACCGAAACAGAGACAGACTAGAATCGGGATCGAACACCACGCCCCACACACAAAACAGATCATGTGGACAGGAAAGCGCACGGCTCCAGCAAACTCGAAAGCACGTGCTCACATAAAGGACGAGAAGGGAGTTTCAGAGCTCTGCCACAAAACCAAGAAATGACTAAAGAAATGACTAGACCGAATGTGACTGAGTTATGAGTGTGACTATTATTTAATATTAATTAATAGTGCATATATCCTTTAAATAAATAAAAAATTACGCTGTAGGAAAGCTAAAAGGTGATTAAAACAATGCATAAAATCATGAAAATAATTAAAATACATATATATGTTTTGTAATGTATCTAAAAATGTATAGATAAATCATTAACAAAAAATATATGTATATGTATGAATAGTAATACTAATAATAATAATAAACTGTATTTTATATAACGCCTTTAAAGCAGCTTCTCAAGGCACTTTACACAATAAAAAAACATAAAAAAATACAAATGTATATACGTATATAATATTATATATTATTATATATACAAATAAAATGTACTTTTCTGCATTTATCAGACGCTTTTATCCAAAACGACTTGCATTGGATTAAAGAAACACATTGATATTCTAATCAGTTCTCGCATTCCCTGAGAATTGAACCCATGACCTTGATGTTGCAAGCGCCACACTCTGACTACTGTTTGAGTCACAGGGAACTATGTATAAATACAAAGCACACAACAAAAACCACACTGGAATGCAAAATAGTTAAAACCATGAAGGAAAAGCTAACCTAAAAATTATAGATAATAATAAAATTATATATTTATAGATAATATAATAATATAATTAAAGAAATTAAAATATGAGAAGGGAGTGCTGAGTGTTTTTTGGAACCAGAGAGGGGCGCAAATGACCCTCTATATAGGAATATATAAAGTTAAGAGCAGAGGAAGTTATTGAGCGGCAGACCATCCATGGCTTATATGTGAGGATAACGATTTTAAACTCAACAGAAGCTGAGCGGGAGCGAGTGCGAGGACGTCAGTCTTCAGTGATGTTCACACACACTGTCATTTGTTGAGTGTGGTTTTAGGAACCCCAGCAGGAAGTGCGTTACTGTAATCGATGTGAAGTAAAACAAAAGCATTGATAAACCTTTCCATCACAGGAAACGTGAGCATAGAGCGAAGTCTGGCAATATTTCTGAATCATAGACAGTGTTTTATATATGTGGGACGAAAGACAAGCTTGAATCAAATATATTTATTTCGTTCAGAGCAGATCTAACTAAGTTTAACTGAGGACAGCCACTCTAAGCAAAACCTCTTTCTTATCACTATTAAGACACAAAAGGTTTTTGGGTCTATCTCAGAAATGCAATGGGGCAGATGACGTGACGCATGTTTTTTCTGTAATTAAGTGTAAATGTTTACTGAACTGCATTTTTCAACAGGACATTTTGCTATTCATCTTGAAATATGAACAATACCAAATACATTTCACGTCCCAAAATCATAATGTTTAAATAAAATGATGTTCTATGCCGCACTGGCATGTGTTGTTTTATTTACATTTGAGGAGTCATCAATGTTACAGTCACACCAATATTAGTCAAATAAAGCAGATATGTTTGGAGCAGCTAATAAATGCCTTGGCATTATTTTGTATGTCTTTGCTTAATTAACTTAAGTTTTAAAAACGCTAAAAAGTACTAAAATAATATTTACAGTACATTTAGTTTTGAAACACAAATGCTGTCCTGCAGTGTGACATAGGATATTAGATTTTTGTACTGGCAGTTACATGGACAGCCATAGGGGTCTTTTAGTCAACCCCCTACCAGGAAATTCCCCAGATGTTTGGGTGTGCTATAGAGGTTAAAAGGTGACTGTTAATCTCTTATTAATTTGATAAATTTCATCGTTTCTGTCCATGAACGTGTCCATTTTTGATAGTCCTGTGGTGTGACTGATCTAGTTCGAGAAAAAAGAAAAATATATTTAAAAAAATAATCATATTCAGGTTTAAAACAATGAACTTATTCAGTTACTGTAATGTCCAAGCTCAGTCTTGTATAGCAAGGACTCAAAATGGCTGCCAAGGTGAAAAAGTCCTGTGGTGTGACAGCCCATCCTGTAGTGTGACATAATTAAGTCAGATGTCTAGCTAGATTCTCGTCTGTTATGTTTTTCAACATTAAACAAATATAAATATATATCTGTCTCTATATACAGGGAGTGCAGAATTATTAGGCAAATGAGTATTTTGACCACATCATCCTCGTTATGCATGTTGTCTTACTCCAAGCTGTATAGGCTGGAAAGCCTACTACCAATTAAGCATATTAGGTGATGTGCATCTCTGTAATGAGAAGGGGTGTGGTCTAATGACATCAACACCCTATATCAGGTGTGCATAATTATTAGGCAACTTCCTTTCCTTTGGCAAAATGGGTCAAAAGAAGGACTTGACAGGCTCAGAAAAGTCAAAAATAGTGAGATATATTGCAGAGGGATGCAGCAGTCTTAAAATAGCCAAGCTTCTGAAGCGTGATCATCGATCAATCATGCGTTTAATTCAAAATAGTCAACAGGGTCGCAAGAAGCGTGCGGAAAAACCAAGGCGCAAAATAACTGCCCGTGAACTGAGAAAAGTCAAGCGTGCAGCTGCCAAGATGCCACTTGCCACCAGTTTGGCCATATTTCAGAGCTGCAACATCACTGGAGTGCCCAAAAGCACAAGGTGTGCAATACTCAGAGACATGGCCAAGGTAAGAAAGGCAGAAAGTCGACCACCACTGAACAAGACACACAAGCTGAAACGTCAAGACTGGGCCAAGAAATATCTCAAGACTGATTTTTCTAAGGTTTTATGGACTGATGAAATGAGAGTGAGTCTTGATGGGCCCGTGGCTGGATTGGTAAAGGGCAGAGAGCTCCAGTCCGACTCAGACGCCAGCAAGGTGGAGGTGGAGTACTGGTTTGGGCTGGTATCATCAAAGATGAGCTTGTGGGGCCTTTTCGGGTTGAGGATGGAGTCAAGCTCAACTCCCAGTCCTACTGCCAGTTTCTGGAAGACACCTTCAAACAGTGGTACAGGAAGAAGTCTGCATCCTTCAAGAAAAACATGATTTTCATGCAGGACAATGCTCCATCACACGCGTCCAAGTACTCCACAGCGTGGCTGGCAAGAAAGGGTATAAAAGAAGAAAATCTAATGATATGGCCTCCTTGTTCACCTGATCTGAACCCCATTGAGAACCTGTGGTCCATCATCAAATGTGCGATTTACAAGGAGGGAAAACAGTACACCTCTCTGAACAGTGTCTGGGAGGCTGTGGTTGCTGCTGCACGCAATGTTGATGGTGAACAGATCAAAACACTGACAGAATCCATGGATGGCAGGCTTTTGAGTGTCCTTGCAAAGAAAGGTGGCTATATTGGTCACTGATTTGTTTTTGTTTGGTTTTTGAATGTCAGAAATGTATATTTGTGAATGTTGAGATGTTATATTGGTTTCACTGGTAAAAATAAATAATTGAAATGGGTATAAATTTGTTTTTTGTTAAGTTGCCTAATAATTATGCACAGTAATAGTCACCTGCACACACAGATATCCCCCTAAAATAGCTAAAACTAAAAACTACTTAAAATATTGATACAAAAATATTCAGCTTTGATATTAATGAGTTTTTTGTGTTCAGTGAGAACATGGTTGTTGTTCAATAATAAAATTAATCCTCAAAAATACAACTTGCCTAAGAATTCTGCACTCCCTGTATGTTAAACAAATATTGTCAATATTATATATAAAATACCTATATTATACATATATTAAACAAAAATATATATCTGTCTTCATTTGTTTGTTGTATGTGTATGTTAACAGTCAATGATCATTGTTTTTAAAGTGGTTTTTGACGGTTTTTAGGGTTAGGATTTGAGATAGGGTTAGAAATGTTAGAATGTCAAATGTCTCTTCACTGGAATCTTTGTTTAAAGAGCTGAATTGATGATTTTAACATGCTTTTAATTATTTCAGTATGATTGTAATGACTTTCTTCTGAGAAACAAGATATTTCTTTAGTTTTTAAGTTAAAAATAGAAATTAAGGGTCTTTATGACTGGGTCTGATTTGACGCCTCCAAATTGTTAATTATTCAGTATGTCTTGTTCACTATGTTTTTAGTTCAAATTCATACACTAATTAATAAGATTGTATATTAATAAGATATGTTGCATTTTCATTAATGTTCAAATAGAAATGCAAATGAATTTGTTTGTTACAGAAGTATTCAATAAATTTCACCATAAATGTTCATACAGTGTCTCATTTTGTCCTGTGGTGTGACGTCACTTCAAACACAATTAAACGACTTTTACTATGTTAACTAGCTTAAATAATTATATGCGTTTGAAAACATTGCATAATAAAACTATATAAAAAAAATAATAAACATTTTGAAATATTTTTTCTCATTTTACACAATATTTCCACCGGAGTGAGTGGTAAAAGATGGCACAAGCAACGAATATAATCAAAAAACAGCTGTGGAAAAAAAATATTTGCAGAATTTTAATGAAACTTAAAGCATACCTGATTTGTATTTGAAATGAATAATATTTAAATATTTGAATTTTATAGTAATGTCTTGTCACACCGCAGGACATAATTTGCCTGGTGCTGTGAAAAAAGCTTAATAAATTACATAATGATGAAAAAAGTCTGCTAACCTCTAACAGTTTCAAAAACAACAGTATCTGAACTTTACAAATGCATACAATTCTCAAGCAATTTAGAACTTTTTTTTGAAAAAAATGCTGTTTCACCCTTATTTGTCAACTGCCCAATGAGAGAGAAACACTTTGACTAGGCTTAAAGTGGATATAAAGCTGAGTATCATCTGCATAAAAGTAGAGATAAAGCACATGTGATCAGTAATATCTCCATCCATGCTTTGCAGTGTTATAATGTTTGCATTGAGCCTCTCCACCCACAGCTTTCAAGAAGCTGTTGCATCTGTGCACACATTGCTTAACTGACCTTTAAGGGATATTGTGGTTAGGCAAGACAGTCGTTGTTTATCTCCGCTATGAGAGCAGATGTGAGAGTGTGAAGCTGTAAGGCGTATTAATTCATCTCTTATTTGCACATCAATTCTGTCATGTACTGTGTATGCACAACTATTGTTTACCATGCAACAGTGGTTTTGTTTACCTGTGTGTGATTATGGTAACACATTCACTGCTGGTGCAGTTTTATGTGTGAGAGGTCATGTTTATTTTACAGGGTTCGATTCTGGAATCCACCGGCGCTTCGTTAGATATAATTTAGAGTGATTTAAGATTTATAATCAAGCTTTTGGCTTCTTCAAATGTATGTACACTTCAGCCTAAGCTCCATGTGAAGCATTTAGTTTACTTTTCCACATTCAAATGCTAGAGAATAATGATGGTTTGTGTTTTTTAGCTGCTAACTGTTTGTGTTTGACCCCGTCAGAAAGTCTTCAACACCGAAAAACAGTGTGCTCCTTTTCATTTTCTGCATGTAAATGCAATCACATGTTAACGCCTCCCACAGCTTCCTGTTGCTACCGAGTGGAACTTGGTAAAAAAAGGTACCCACACATGACAGAAATCGTTATATGCTGCAACACAGCACTTCTCTAAAGTCCGCTCGTCTCTTTGGAAAATGCCACCCAACGACACAAACTGCAGCATGTCGCATTTTCGTTATCCACTTTTCTCCTCCACCTACAGCATTGTGCTGTTCTTCGGCTTTCCTCTCAATCTCGTGTCTCTGTTGGTACTGGTGTGCCGAAAAGGCTCGAAGAAATCGGTTCCGGTGATCTACATGACCAACCTTGCCCTCTCGGACCTTCTGTTCACGCTCTCCCTGCCCTTCCGGATCTTGTACTTCTCCACGGGTCGATGGACGCTGGGAAACGCTCTGTGCATGATCCCAGGAACCCTGTTTGGCGTAAACATCTACTCTAGTTCCTTGTTCATCACGCTCATCAGCGTGGATCGCATGCTGGCTGTGGTGTATCCCCTGAGATCCCGGCTGGTTCGGACGGCACCGGTGGCGCGGACGCTGAGTGTGACCGTGTGGCTGCTCATCGCCGGACTGGCAGTGCCAATGGCCAAAAACCATCCTGAGAACGAGGACAAGTACTGCGGAGTTACACGTTGTTTTGAAAACTACACAAAGGATGAATGGAAAACAGGCTTTATCATCCTGTGCTGTACCACTTTCTTTGGCATCTTAGTGCCTTTTGGCATCATCCTGGGATGTACGGTGGCGGTCGTGCGCCAGCTGAGAGGGTACAGCATCCCGACGTCCTCCAGCAACACCGAACTGAGCAAAAGCAAGATTGTGAATCTCTTTCTGTCCAACTTGCTCATCTACGCCATTTGCTTCATCCCCTTTCACGTCGCTTTTATTCTCCTCGGCCTGAGACGACTGCAATACTTGCCCGGAGATACAAATCTGGATTTTTACTTTGACCTGCAGACCGTGACCATGTGCATGGCGAGCACCAACAGCTGCCTGGACCCCCTGATCTACTATTTCAGCTCGAAGAGAATACAAGGTAGGGGCAGGTGCGATTCCTCGTCCAAAAGCGTGGGTCTCGGTCTGGTCCAGAGCACCAGCTGGACGGGACAGTGAAGAAACGGCTTATCGCGATAACGAGCGCCGGCGAGGTAAACAAGAGGAAATGATTGCGCAAAAACCAGAGCGAAAACCATAAGCTGACTCAAGACGGATTGCACATCTTCGCTTGTGTGCGTCGTGAGAGAGTCACGAATCCCATTCGCTCTTGGGCTTGAAAGGGGAAGAACTTGAGCTGAGGTGTTTCAATCTCAGGATGTCGCGAATACTTTAAAGCATTGTGGAAAACGTGTAGCAAATCATTTAATTGCTCGTCTCTGAGAGCCAAATGCATTTTTGACTCCTCTGCTTGTGTATCTTGTTAGTGCATTGATTTTCCACCAGCATTATCTTTTGAGACTGTCGTCTTTTGTAATTGTGTGTTTGTGTCATGCATTGTTTCAGCCGAAATAAACTTAATATACTTCTGCAAGTTTCATATGTTTTCAGTAACGCTGTAAAACTAACAGAGCCTCGGTTTCACCCGAGACGTACGAGCAAATGTGTGAGAAACGGTTCTCATGGCCGCATGAAACTCTCAGGCTGGCAAAGGAAGCGAAAGTTGAGTCTCCACACCCTCGTGAGAGAGCTTTTTATATGTGTGGTTTGTGAGAGTAGGTTTTTGTTTGCAGTCACTTAAAGCAGCTGTAACACGAGTCGAGTTTCAGAAGTTTATTGATGGACTTCACAAGCGATTGGTATTTACAGAGCGAGAGCAGCAGCGGGCGAATCAAACGCCTCACGTTCTCCAAACAAAACTTGCTACACCAGTGTGTGGAAGAGGAACAAATACATACGGTTAGAAAAAGTGCAAGCAATATGAAATGAGCATTTACCATTATCCATGGGCGAATCGTACAGAAACAGCAATAGAAATACATTGTGCACATTTGTGCTGAAGATTCACCTTTAAGTCATTAATTAAACAGCCCATTCTGACGGCGTTTAGAGATAATAAAACATTTCAAACCAACATCCGGTGGCTTGGTTTTCACATTTTTCTACAAACTTTATTCACACGTATTAAAGAGCAACATTGAACATGATAAATTGCTCAGTTAAATCAACATTAATACAAAGAAACGGAAATCCAAGATAAGAAAACTTATATTGCTTATATCACGTTCAAAAACCCATGCCATGACTTTAAGTGAACAGGCTTAAAGTCATGCGTTTCTAAAATATGAGGTATACATCTTTTGGCATTGAAGACGATTTTCTAATACTGGATTTCTTCTGTAACGCAGGAGGAAATCAACGACTTGTTTGGACCGATGAAACGAACCACAGGAAGTGCCGTCAGTCTACACAAACTGAGGCTTTACGGAGGGAAATAAAATAGAGAAACCACCTGCGTATCGTTCGTCAGTGCATGCCAGACTACAGGCAACGTCCGAGACTAATCTCACAGTTATTTCTGAGGACTAACACAACAAAACACACAGAAGAAGCGTAAAATACAAATAACCTGAGAGTGAAATAAAACTACAGACAATGTGATTCAGAAGTACGCAAAACCAAAACTCAGGGATATACGTTTAGACAGAGAAAATGCATACTTGGTGAAAAAGTGGTTACAGCTTGTGCTTGGGGAGAAGACAACAAAGACGTAAAGGTGGCGTTATGTAACATTATGTACAGGTTTATCATGCCGATAAAGTGCTGTTAAGCTGGACGGAGGAAGGAAGGGTCGCTTTTGGGTTTTGCTCAGTAGAGTTGAGGAGAAAGATGGAAGTTACAGCAGGAGTCGGTCGCAAATCATGGTCTCCACCACGAACGTGTTCTCGAAGTGCCGGATGCTGTGGCAGTTCCTGGTCTCGCGCTTATCCACGTCTGAGGGAGAAACGCATTCGAGTTTAGTTTAACGGAGCTTTTCCCGGATGGGATTCACACACTGGATGAGCGAATGATTGAAGTGTTCAATGATACAGGATGGATTTGTGTGAAAGCGTTTTACATCATTCAAAAATGTTTTTGAAAGAAGTCTCTTATGCTCACAGAGGCTGCATTTGACCAACAAATAAATCCAGTAAAAACTTTCATATTGTGAACATTTTCTATGTGAATATATAGTAAAGTGTCATTTATTCCTGTGATTAAAGCTGAATTTATTAGATGATAAATACAGTAAAACAGTGTAATATTATATCAGTGTAAAACAGCTGTTTTCTATGTGAATATATAGTAAAGTGTCATTTATTCCTGTGATTAAAGCTGAATTTATTAGATGATAAATACAGTAAAACAGTGTAATATTATATCAGTGTAAAACAGCTGTTTTCTATGTGAATATATAGTAAAGTGTCATTTATTCCTGTGATTAAAGCTGAATTTATTAGATGATAAATACAGTAAAACAGTGTAATATTATATCAGTATAAAACAGCAGTTTTCTATGTGAATATATAGTAAAGTGTCATTTATTCCTGTGATTAAAGCTGAATTTATTAGATGATAAATACAGTAAAACAGTGTAATATTATATCAGTGTAAAACAGCTGTTTTCTATGTGAATATATAGTAAAGTGTCATTTATTCCTGTGATTAAAGCTGAGTTTATTAGATGATAAATACAGTAAAACAGTGTAATATTATATCAGTGTAAAACAGCTGTTTTCTATGTGAATATATAGTAAAGTGTCATTTATTCCTGTGATTAAAGCTGAGTTTATTAGATGATAAATACAGTAAAACAGTGTAATATTATATCAGTGTAAAACAGCTGTTTTCTATGTGAATATATAGTAAAGTGTCATTTATTCCTGTGATTAAAGCTGAATTTATTAGATAAATACTGTAAAACAGTGTAAAAGCTGCATTTTCAGCATCATTTCTCACATGATCCTTCACAAATCATCCTCATATGAGGATTTACATTTATCAATGTTAAAAACATTTTTGCCAAATTATATTTTAGTGGAAACTGATGAATTCATTGCAGGACTGTTTGAGGTTCAACATTTACAGTGACTTTATGGAGTCATTTCTGAAAGCACTAACTGAAAGACAGATCATCTTACTGACCCAAAACGATAATATTTTTTGTTTCAAGAAATGTACAAAATCAAAATGGGCTTTTATTACTTAAGCAAGAGTAATCACTACTAAATATTAAGAGATCAAAGTTACTCAACTACAATATTAAAAGTAAAAAAAAAAGAAAAAAATTGTCTTTTTATTTCTAATGCACAAATATTCTTAGCTTAAAAAAAAAAGAAGCAGCCACAGAATGTGTTAATCTCTGGGCTGGCCGTTTGGGACGTGAAGAATTGAGAAATATCTGTGTGATAAAAAATAAAAAATATCTGTGTGGCACAATAATGTTGACACCAAATTTCTGTTTCCTGTGTCTTACCAGACACCATCTGCACAGAGATGAGGGAGGAGCCAAACTACAGCTCACACACACACACACACACACACACACACGCCTGTGCGTCACATGAGAGAGAGTTGCCCCTCTGACCCAAACGACAGCTCCCACAATGCATCAGTTCCTGACGCTCATCACATCCCCCTCTGCGTGGTTTCCTAACGGGAGACGTGCGTGCGCCACACAAACATGAGTCACGCACACACCCACATTAATCAGGATGAAGATCAGTGTCAGCGCCACACACACCCATCTGAATGCAAGAGCTCCCGTTAGAATAAAACAGTCGCTTATGAAAAGGGGAAGACGCTGCTGCCGACAGCAACAGTTAAGGTGGTTGATTTGCAAAAGATAACCAGGCGTACAAAAAAAAGAAAAAAAAAGGAACAACTGAGCAGATAAACCACAGACACATCTGGGGGGGTGAGAGAGTGAGTAAGCGCTATTTATGGAGGAAATTAGTAACAAATTTTAATCAAAAATTTACATACTTTGCCCTGACTTTAGAAAAATAAAAACAATTCCAACATTTATTAGGTGAAAAATAAAAAAAGAGACCGTCTCTTACTAGCAGCAAAATAGGAGTCGACCAATCAGTGATGCGCACACACACAATTCTAAATTGTTAGTAGAATTCTAAAACGTTTACTGATTGTATCTATATGTTACGCTTCAAAGGCTTTGGCAATACATTGTAACAATTATGCCAATAAAGCACACTTGAATTAAAATTGAGTGCATGTGTCAGTAACAAATGTATGAAACATGATATCAGTGATGTTTAGATGCGCACGTCCTCTGTTACTGTAGATAAATATTCCAGCATCAAACAAAACAGCAAAACTTGTGTTTTTTCCTCCCACTCTTTTTATGGCCATGCAGGCAAATATATGCTTTTATTTGATTATCTTCTCAACACTTATTATTGTTGCTGTTGAAAACAGTTGTGCTGCTTAATATTTGTGTGTAAACCATGAAGCACTACCAAGTTTATATAAGATACAAAAGTGAAAGACATTTATAGTGTTACCAAAGACTTCAAATGCTTTTGATTCAAACTCTGTAAAAACCATCAGTGTTTCGGCCCTGATGAGCATGAGCACTTCTCAAAAACATCAGATAAATGATAATATCTTAATTACAAAATGTGTGCAACACGATTGCGATGGTAATGAGAAGCAACTCACGTCTTTGTGTGCTGCGGCGTCTCAGCCTGTAGGTTTCTTTCCCGTAACAGAGCCGGTGGATGAAGGGTCCCAGCTGACGCATGTTGCGAACGCGTCCCGTCACCACCATCTCCTCCTGAATGATGTAGGTCTGGGGCAAATACATCCCTCGCTGCAGAAACAAACGCTCATGAGAGACGGCAGGCTTCACCAACCAACTGACACACTTATGACCAAAACTCAAATCTGTGTTGATTCTGCAAAGGAGTTACATTTAACAGCCATGCACACTCTGAAACAATTGCAAGAAAACACTCCTCCCCATCATTTATGGATTAAATATATTCTACTGGAAGAAAACGTAAAAAAAAAAAAAAACATTTTACACATTTTGCAAGTTTAAATGGATTTATTTTTCTGTGCGTGTGTATAAATAAAATATTTTTATATATATAAAAAATATATATTTTTGCCAGTTTAAATTAAATGTAATAAATTTATATAAACAAATAAATTTAAACTGGCAAAAAATATATTTTATTATAAATATTCCATTTTAAATAAATACATTTGCAAGTTTAAATGGATTTATTTTTCTGTGCGTGTATATTATATATATATATCCATTTTAACTGGCAAAAATTATATACATTTTTATTATAAATAAAAATATTTATATCAAAATACATGTATACATTTTATTTATAAATGTATACAGACACACATATACTTGTCATTGACTTCAGGCAGTTTTTAAAATGTTTTCCAGGGCTTCATATCATTCACTGTCCTTGTGAATTAAAAGCTTTTTTCTTTTTTACACAATTTCTGCAGGTACATTTTTCCTCTTTCATATTTTACACTTCAGCAATAAAAGCGTATGCCTCTTTTGTTGAACAGCTCATGCTTTGAGTGAGTTACCTTGACATTGACGAGCAGCTCCCACAGGTTCCTGGGCGGCATGACGATGGTCGTGTTGAGCTCGATCACGTAACACTTATCCAACGCAATGTCGTAGTAAGCGGTGAGTCCCTGTATCGACGACAAACACCTCCGTTAAAAAAATACTCCCAAGACTCGCTGAATCATGAGAGAGAGAGAGGAATAGACACTGACTACAGTGTGCATGTTTTTTTTTTTGGGGGGGGGGGGGGGGGGGGGTTGAGATTCAGCAAAATTTCATTTATATATATATTATATTTTTTTTACAGGTATGCATTCATTATTTTATATATAAAAAAAAGTGGCATTAATTATAACTTTTATGCAAGTAGGCATTAGTTATTTTTATTACACTTTTTTTTTTTTTTTTTACACAAAAGATTTCCATTAAAATATAAAAATATAAAGAACTTTTTTTTGTGTGCATTCATATAATGTTGAAAACGACTTTGTATCGTTGTGGAAATCATGAGAACAACATGTAACGTTTCTTGAGCAGTAAATCAGTCTCTTGAAGGATCATGCGACATTCAGCATCGTAGTATAAATTACACTTTAAAATATATTAAATAAGACAGTTCACCCAAAATTAAAAGTTTGTAATTAAGAGCCCAAATTAAATCGGTTCATCATATAAAGTGATCTTGTCTCTTTTTCATACAGATTAGTTTATTTAGTGCTAGTTGCGTCGACTGTTAACGGAGGGACAAATCTCTCAGATAATTAAAAAAAAAAAACATTCAGAAGAGGAATTAACAACAGACTCTTCATTTTTAGGTGAACTATCCCTTTAAAAACAAAAACAAATGCAAATCAGCTGCACAAGTACAGAGTTTCTGATGAGTTAAACCCATATGGGAGAAGAATATATTCGGCTCTCTCATAGATTGATGTCTTGAGAACGCGTCCTTCACAGAACTCCTGGCACTGCATATTAAACAATGACTTCAGCAGACAAAAGCTTTCCTCAGCGATGGTTCACGGTCCATCTGGAGGAGCAGCGATGACTAACGGCATCTTTTGTGCAGCCAAAGAACTAGAAGAAACTGTACTAGAGCTGAAAACACAGGCAGAACTTGAGTCTGGGAGAGATCCGCTCACCCTGTGGAAGTCGTGAATGATGTCCGCCGGGTCGCTGCTCCCAAAGTCGGGCACAGGAACGCTGATCTGCTCGTAGTTGTCGTCCAGGTAGATGCCCACGTTTTCCTCGAGCTCCTGCCGGCCGAGTAACGGGGCGAACAGCGGGTCCTCGTACATCACCCGACAGTGGAACAAACTGTCCTCCGGGATCTGGGGAAAGAAGGCGGTTAAAGCAGGGCTTCTCAAACAGTGGGACGCTCGGAGGAATACCGGGAGGCGCACGTGTGATCCCGAGAAACATGCCTTATTTTGCACCGAACAAGAGCAGCAGATATGAAGTGCAGATAACAAACCCTTTCTTCTTTGACGTGTGCGATCACATCGATTAAAGCGTTCAGCGCGTCACGGGATCAACCGCAAAATTCAAATGCGTTTTTGCGCGATATCTGGCGCTGATCCGGAGACAGACGCACTCAGAACTCGTCATATATCACAACTATTCACCGTTTTCAACCACATACGGTTTATTTTAGGTTTCAAACATTTGAAAACTCATAAGTATGGCAAAACAATACATTTATATTTTGAAAAATACACATTGATAAATAAATCCGTTCAATTGTAAATCAACAAGGTGTTTTATTCATATCAGATCCATATTGCATAAGTAACTATAAAATTCACTCTATTTTTCTCCCACGTCACCGGACACTTACTCATGTATTCAGTCACTTCTGCCGAAATTGACGTGTTGTAAATCCGACAGATCGGATTCTCTGAACTTCAGCGCAAACAAACATGGCGGCGCCCGTTACGCTTCACAGATCGGCTAACATTATAACGGCTTTAAATCGACAAATCTCATTCACTTCTACATATTTGAGAATCGGAATATCAGGTAATTGATGACAGAGCAACACGTTGGTGAATATTTTGAATAAAAATAAATAGTTGTGATACACCTGTCATACAGCACTTTTTGTGGCTGCGGTGCGTCACGTGACAAGCATGACGCGTCACCATGGAAACAATAAAGGGGTTCTGAAATAGGAAAGTTGGGGCAGCGAAATGTTTACTTCTTCCGAGGGGGAGAAACAGAAAATAACTGAGAAGCACTGGGTTAAACCAACGGCACTCCAACGACTCTAGCGAACGGAAGATTGAGTAAATGTGCTGAGTGGAAATGAACCGTCGTGAGTGTGTGAGTCAGAGATGGAGGACGTCTCACCTGAGGACTGAAGTGGTATCGGTACAGGCACACGGACGCCATGATCAAGCCTGACAGGAAGATCACGAGGCCGAGGACGACGCACCAAAGGCCACTGAACGGAGACTTCTTGGATCTGATGGGAAGCACCAACTCATCCTTCTGGAAAACACAAAACAGCTTACATCAGCTCTTGGGATGATTGTCATCTGGAGCGATTCATGCTTTTATCGTCGCATTCAAGAAACACATTGACATTCTAATCAGTTCTTGCTTTCCCTGGGATTCGAACCCATGACCTAAATGTTTTGTTGAGTACAAAAGCTTGCAACAAGCCGAATATACCATGCAAGCTTACTGAATGTTTAATCTTCAAAACATAAGGCTTAGAGTTTCTTCAGATTTCAGGGTTTTACTAAAATCTGTATTTTGCCACAAATCGCTCAGCAAAGGACAATTTTCCTTGTATTTTTTGAGAAGAACTGCCTAAACGTTCTTAAAACCAACTTGAGATGCAAAATAGCTCAAGATAATAAAGAGGTGCTTCACCCAAAAACTCAAAATTGTCTTTTTTTCCCCACCAACCCTCATGCCATTCCAAACCCATAAGACTTTATGCATAAACTAAGACAAATTAAGATTTTTTTTATAAAACCCAAGAGATTGAAAGTCCAGGGAAAAAAAACAAACAAAAAATAAAATAAATATAAAATCAGATATAGATGTAAATATGATATTTCTCTTGTTTTGGGCATAATTCACTTTATTCTGATCGTTTCTTCCTTCAGAAAAACAGGATTTAAATGCATGAAGGGGTTGGAAGAGGCTGAAACGCAACTTTTGCCTGAACGGAGAGTTTGAGACTTTTCCTTTTAATACTATTCACTTTTTTTGACAGAAAGTTCCCTTAATAAGCCTCTCTTGTGCTCCAATCAGTTTTCATCGCTTTAGAAAGATCTTCCTTCCCGTATTGATTTAATGAAGTTCCTCCACACTATCATTCAGCAAGTAGGATTTCCATTTACTCAGACAGACCTGACAAACTATTACACTCACATTCATGCATTTATCAGACGCTTTTATCACTGCATTCAAGAAACACATTGGCATTCAAATCAGTTCTTGCTTTCCCTGGGAATCAAACCCATGACCTTGAGGTTGCAAGCGCCACCTCTACTATTTGAGCGATTAAACCCGTCTGAGATTGATGCCAATCATCCAAAAAAGCCAAAATCTGACTGTTTATTGCACTGAAATCCTACTTGCATAACAGTTCTGAACAGAGTGTATATTATAATAATAAAAACTAAGCGGCACAGAACTGCGCCACATAAATGAGTCACGGCAGCGTCTCAAGACGTCAGGTGGCGTGAGCAATCACCCGCCTCCAGTCTCTCGGAGACGCTTGTGCCGAGGACACCAGCTCGGATCGGCCCACGCAAGCTCTGGATCATCGGGAATCAAACAGAGCTACTATCTCCGCCTGGCAGAGCGCTATTTTTAGGCATGTACTGTACAGCCGCGCTCCTTATTTGTACAGGAGTTCCTCTCTGCGTAGAGAGAGGACACACGGCAGCGGCGGAGGAGACTGTGTGTGTGGGCATCCGCTGAAAATAACCGCACTAGTATCACATCCACGTCATCCTCACTCGAGCCGGGAAACGAATGCAGGCACATGAGGTCAGAGCGAACGAGTGACGCACCGAGCCTCAAAGAGAGAGAGGGAACGTTCTGCGTCGCCCACTAATGTCCTAGATTTTAAATTTCAGAATTCATTAATAATAATCAGTGGTTTATTATTTTGGGAACAAGCTTTTTCGCTACAACCACAAAGATTTGATGCTTTTCAACATGCATTCTTAGAAATTAGAGATTCTGTTGATCCTATGAGCATCAAAAACAGAAAGAAAAAAGGAAAGAAAGAGAGGAGGATGTCAGGCATCCATTATGCAAAAGTAAAGACCCTCCTGGCAGGATGAAGCGTGCGTCTGTCCGGGTCGCAGCGAGTACAGAGAGTCCCGGCGCAGAGAAACAAAAGGCTGCGGTCATCTGGAGCGTTACAGCGCAAGTCAAGCGGAGATAAAAGGATTTGCAGTTGAATAACTGCCATTATGGGACACACACTATATATCTCTCTCCCCCTCTCACACACACACACTCTCTCTCTCATGATGCACGCACACACTCAACTGTGCTTTATTGGTATGACAATTGATACAACGTATTGCCAATGCATTTCAAATATAACATGCATGCATTTCACAAATGTAACACTCTCTCTCTTTCACACATGCACGCACACACTCTATATCTCTCTCTCTCACACACACACACTCTCACTCTCTCTCATGCACGCACACACACACTATATCTCTCTCACACATGCACGCACACACTCTATATCTCTCTCACACACACACACTCTCACTCTCTCTCTCATGCACGCGCACACACTATATCTCTCTCACACTCACACATGCACGCACACACACACACACACTGCTCAACCCGACTCGTTCGGCACTAATCTGCAGTGGGATGATGTAATGTGATCAACACCGGCTCGCATCCATCAGCTGTGAACCAGTGCCTTCAATAATGCACTTTTATTTCAATGCATTCAAAAAACAAGACATCGGACACTTATTACGAGTCTGTTATAATCACATAAAGACAGAAACTGACTGTCAGCGTCATTTCCCTCTGTGCAGCTACAACAACGACACAAATTAATGCACATTTCCACATTAGAAAGTGCAAGCAATTAAAGAATTACATTATTTCTTATCTTTCTTTTACACATGCACAAAGTCAATCTTGCATAAGTGCATTAATTAGTTATATTATTATTATTAGTAGTAGTAGTATTAATAATAATAACAGTGGTATGTAACTTTATGCACTCATTTCAGTTGTCTACTAATCCCTTAATTAGTCTAGACACAATAAAAGACTCAGATGTTAAAACGTAATGGTTTTTTTCTAATGCACAGGTGGACTGTATGAAAAAATGCATGATTTTTTGGTGGGAGGAACATAACAAACAAAGGATGGTTTCACAACACAAAACAAAGACAATAATGTGTTTAAATGGAAGCTTTAACTCACGTGAGAGCACGGCATGTGAATTTCCTCTTCCTCTGCATCCTTCTCCTTTTCGGGCTTCTGCACTGTCACTTGTTGAAACGATATCTTCACCATTTCGAAGGATTGTTCCTGGTTTTCTGCGGGAGGACTGGAGCGGCGCAGAGAGTCAGAGCTGTGAATGAAACGCTGGAAGGAGGGCGAACTTAAAGAGGATTCCCTCGCTTCCGGTGCGCTTCAAAGTAAGAGTCCGCCAATCGCCGTCTCGTTTCTAATATTAGTATCACAATTTCCACACACACACAAACACACACACACACAAAAATATATTAACCCTTACAGGTCCTGATTATGCTGCAAGCTTATGCGTTTAAGATTTTTATTCTTTAACTATTCAGATTTTTGCTGAGATCACATATTGCAATTTATTATTAGTTATTAATATTGATAATAATAAAAATAAATGTCCTATTTCAATATATCATTGGTGCAATTTAAAGATACAATTATCATCGTGGCATGTACTGATATTTTAAAGATTTAATTATCATTTTTATTTAATTACCCATTTTACTTGTTTAAAGATCATGTACTGATATTTTTCTTTATTATCATTTTATTACCCATTTCAATTACTTGATTATCATGTACTGATACTTTAATAATTTAATTATCATTTCATTTTTAATTATCCTTTTTACTAGTTTAATTGTTATGTACTGATATTTTAATTAATTCTTAAAC
>JAWRVZ010000296.1:410000-467500 GCA_037043235.1 Rhodeus uyekii | reverse complement strand
AGAGTCTAAACACACTTTATTCACAGGCGCAGGTGAAGATGGAGAACGCAGAGGTGCTGGAAATGACCGTGAAGCGCGTGGAAAACATCCTGCAAAACAAAGCGAAGGGTGAGTTTCGGTTTCGCTGTTGCGTTCTGATGTTACAATGTATCGCGTTCGGGTGGTGACGTCACTCTCCTCCGCAGAGGCTGACAGCGTGAGTCGCGAGGCGAACGAGCGCTTCGCCGCGGGATACATCCAGTGCATGCATGAGGTGCACACCTTCGTGTCCAGCTGTCCGGGGATCGACGCGACCGTCGCCGCAGAGCTGCTGAACCACCTGCTGGAGTGCATGCCTCTGAACGACGAGGACCGCTTTCGGGACATCCTGTCGGATCTCATGACGGACTCTGGAGAGGCGTCGGGCGCCACGGTGTCCCCCGGAGACAGGAGCGTGGTTGGCAGTGCCTCCTCTGCCTTGTCCCCGAGCCCTTCCAACACCACCAGCGATGACCTTTGCTCTGACCTGGACGACACGGACACAATCTCAGTGGATGCAAGGGATCAAGCGCCAAGCATGCACTTGTCCAAATCCATCTGGAGACCCTGGTAGACAGAAGCGCGTCCCTGTGCATGCACCTCTCCAAATCCATCCGGAGACCCTGGGAGACAGACTTGTGTCCCTATGCATGGATCTCTCCAAAGTCATCCGGAGACAGAATTGTGTCCCTGTACATGCACCTCTCCAAATCCATCCGGAGACACTGAGAGACACACTTTTGTCTCTGTACATGCACCTCTCCAAATCCATCCGGAGACACACTTGTGTCCCTGTATATGCATCTCTCCAAATCCATCCGGAGACCCTGGGATACAGACTTGTGTCCCTATGCATGGACCTCTCCAAATCTATCCGGAGACACACTTTTGTCCCTGTACATGTAACTCTCCAAATCCATCCGGAGACAGACTCGTGTCCCTCTGCATGCATCCATCCGGAGACCCCAGTGGACATATGGGCATCAGATCATGAACATTTGAGTGTGTTTGTAGTTTAGAGCTATTGAAACCTGCTTTAGTCCAGGATTGAGCACCTTTGTGATGGACAGTTCTACCGCTGGAATAGGGCAGGTACGTGTCATCGGCCTGTGGATACCCCTCAGCAAGCTCTTCTCGGTCCAACAATGTGCATTTCAATCCAGTGTCACAGTTAGTATTTTTTATTTAATTGTTTTCTAAGTTAAAACAACACTTTAAGGATAAATAATATTTCTAGGGAAAATCTCTAATTATTATGCACTCTTAAAAATGAGGGTAGATTATTGAGTAGATTATTAAATGTTCTTCAGACTAACAAAGGTTCTCTGAGGAACCCAAACTAGTTCTTTTATTGCATCGCTGTGAAAAATCCCTCGCGGGGCCTTTATTTTTAAGAATGTGTGTAGGGTAGGATGTAAATATTTCAATGTCGTGGCTGTAGATATAGATCCCTGACATTTAAAAATGTATGTAATTGTTGTGATGAAGGAATTTAAAATAAATAAAAGCAAGATGTAATGACATTTAATGTGTTTTATGTTTATTCACTAAACCCTGATCGCACACGTACATCTCAGAGACGTCTGTTTGACATCTGGAGGACGTATTTATTTTAAAGTTTGCAACATCTTTCCTGTCAGACGTTAAATAGACATTTAGATGTTTATAGCTTAGACTATATGCAAAACAAACACCTTAAAGACGTCTCTCAGATGTTTGTGTATCTGGGAACTATCATTCTGATTTCTTACTGTAAGACTGGCGTGTTATTTCTTTAAATCTGCGTTTTGAGGCTTTCCTTGAGCAGATGTTATAGAGTTTTTAGGCAGCTGCAGTTGCTTTGATGAACTAGCCGGGCTATGTAACCCGTTTTATCACACCTTCTCTACGTGTCTGAACGTGTGAACGTCTCCTTTGAGTATTTTGACCTTTCAGAGGTGTAAAACCTAACACCCCATTGCCGATTATCCCCAGTTTTGCAGCCAGAATGACTAGTACTAAAGGCTTTGTGTCTAATGCGGTCGATGTGATGATAATCAGGTCTGACGTGAAGAATAAGTAAAGCAAAAATAGCAACTATGCTTGCCGAGGGACAGCACAAATTAATCAACCTGCCTGAAACCAATGGCATTTGCTGTAAAAAGCCGTATAAGTTCACTTCTAACTTTCTAAAGCTGGGTTTTTTTGTCAACTGAGATTCCTTGGAAAGATATTTTGCAGTGTTTCATCAGCAAAACAATCCAAAATCACATTAAATAACATTTGAACAGATGCACGCCTATCCTTCACAGCTGAAAATCAAAAATGGCCGTTGTGAAAATTATGATTATGGGAGATGTAGACTATAATATGATTATTAAATCAAAAAAGTACATTTTCCAGGCCGTAGCAGAGAATTTTTTTTTTATTCTCAGTGCATGTCTATGATGATTTAAGATTTCTATGGTTCAGAAATGGGTTCAGTGGTTAGATTAGCTTACTTAGCATAGGCTACATTTCTGAGAATAAATAGCATGATAAACACTCAGAGGTTGTGTTAGTTCAACTGAGGTTATCAATACTCTCACAGGTTCTCAGACCTTGACAAAATAGAGTAACAGATCACAAATATTGCCTTCCACAAAACCCTCAATGACTCATTAAAAATGTGAGGTGAACAGCTAGCTTTAAAAGGGCTAAACTACTAATGAGTGCTAGCATAAACTGCTAGTAAAAGTAGAACTGTTGATTAAAGTAGTTCAGATGAGCTATAGGTTAAAGATCTGTCTTATGTTATTCTCAATGCATGTCTATGATGATTTAAGCTGTTAATTTCTATGATTCAGAAATAGGTTCGGTGGCTAGATTAGCATACTTAGCATAGGCTACATTTCTGAGAATAAATAACATGATAAACACTCAGAGGTTGTGTTAGTTCAACTGAGGTTATCAATACTCTCACAGGTTCTCAGACCATGACAAAACAGAGTAACACATCACAAATATTGCCCTCCACATAACCCTCAATGACTCATTAAAATGTGAGGTGAACAGCTAGCTTTAAAAGGGCTAAACTACTAATGAGTGCTAGCATAAACTGCTAGTAAAAGTAGAACTGTTGATTAAAGTAGTTCAGATGATTGAGCTATAGATTAAAGATCTGTCTTAGTTTATATAACCCATTAACTGCAGTTTCCACAGCCCAAAGATTTAATGTAAATACATATTAACTCTTTTTAAATCCACATGTAAGGTTTGCAGGCTGGATTAGCACTGCTTTGATCGGATCAGGGCAGGATTTTCGGCATCTGAAGGTTGTTGTCTTGGTTGGAGGCCCCGAGGAGCCATTCACACCTTGTTCTTAAATTGGCGCAGGTGTGAAAGAGAGGAACTAGCGCGCCTTTCATGTGCGGAGGCTCAAACCCCTGTCTGGCTCACAGTGAGGAGAGGCTGATCACATGAAGGGAAGATGTGCGCTGTATAATAATAAAAACGGGTTTAACGGTCGTCTGGCTGTGAACATATGGCATAGGATGGGCCCCTCTGTTCCAACGGCCCCTCAACAATACTCTGGATTTAGGCATTGTGTACACAAAACTGTGACATGTTTCAAAGTGACATGTGAAATAGAGTAAATAAAACGGATCTGAGGACTGAAAAAATCAGACAAAAATCTCACCATTCGTTTAATTCCACATTTTGTGTGGGTTGTAAACTTTCTAAATCTAAAAACAAAAAAAACAAAGAGAGAGATAAGTCAGGTTAGGCAACTTTAAATTAAATCCAATATTTATTTTTTAAATATTAGTGTTAAAAAAGATGATCCAGGAAAATGCATTTGAAAAAAACAAAAAAAAAAACATATTGCACATTTATTTTTAAAAAGCACAAGCAGATCTAAACGATTGACCAAAAAGTGGATCCAACATCACTGCATTTTAAATCTTGATCATCTTAAACGAGAACAAAGACACAGCCATGAGTAAATTCTTTCTAAAAAATAGACTTTATTTCAAATGATGAAACAACAAAAAGGAACAACATTATGAAACAACACAAAAGTGACAGATTGCAAGGACATTCATTTGAAATGTGGGCTAAAGGTTGTGAAAGTTGACCTTTTTATGCTAGATTTAAACTAATTAGCATTAGATTTATGCTAATTGTGAGACAGTCAGAGAGAGATCAGGGTCAGAGCTCAGTCTCAGTGGAATAAACCCATGTTTGAGGGTATAAAAGAGGAGAATTGAACACTGAGGTTCTGTATAACAACAGACAAGCAGTCTGAATAAAACAAGAGCACCTGAAACACTCAGATAAATTCACCTAATGCTACGAACGCATTGCACTTGAGCTCTCAACACATTCACATCGGCTTGTAAGTGCCAAAGTAAAGTTCTTGTGGTTTGTGCCAATTATGCAGAGCACCTTTCAAATGCCCTCGTTTAATAAATAATATTTCCGCTCATAAACTACAAGCTTGAAAGGAAGGAAGGATTTGAAAGGATGTCAGAAATCCATCCATCGAACAGCAGAAGAAGTGCTTGTACGTCTATTCAGAAGAGAAAGAAGACAATAAAATAGTTTCTTCTTTTTAGAAAAAGAGCGTCGTAAAAGAAGAGAATAAGTTAGTTTGTATATAAACACAGGGAACATCTGAACACTGAACAGGAATGATCGTTCCTTAATAAAGTTCAACAGTAATGGTCACTGAACAGCACAGAGTCTGGCTTTAAAGGCAGTTTCCACCGTCTGGAAATAATCAGTATACTTTGATATGCTCTCGTTCACTCACTCACACACACACTCATGTATTTACACATCTGTACACACTCATCTCATACACACTCGCATCCAGAATGAGTCTTCTTGAAGGTCTGCGGCAGAAGCATTTCGTGATGCTAAAATGTCCGCATTCTCCGATCACACGAGGTCTGTTTTCTTCCAGGTGGGAAGAGGTTTGTTTTAGGTGACGGGACCCGGGCAGCTATTGGCCGGAGGCGCTGTGACATCACTGCTCTCCGCCTCCCCCATATGCAGATCAGGGCGATCCTCCTCGGGCAGGGCGTCACTGACCTCGTCACAGCTCACACACGCCTGCAAATAAACACCTTTATTACTCCACACAGACTTCACAACCCGTTTTACTTCCTATATGTGATGCATTCTCGATTCTACAATTTAAAGACTTTTTAAATTCCTTCTGGTGTGAACTAGATACGAGCAAGCCTTCAAGCTATTTTTTGCTTTGATATACGAGTAAATATTTGAGATACGAGCAGCTAACGGCGACACTCGGAGCAGTTTAAGCGCCTCACTCGTTCACGTCACGTGTTCGTCGACTTCTGTACGCATCTCCCGCGAGTCTTCCTGTGGTGTGTGTTATATACACTTATGGGGTAATTGCATATGATCTCCACTAGAGGCAGCTTGGTTTTACAGCGGGGGTTACCGGGGGCGACGAGTGATTCACGAGTATTAAGCTGGGAGCAGCACGAGTTATGAGTGTTCAATAATAATAAATATGAGCTTCTGAGTCCATCCAATACACAACACGGGAGAAACACTACACTTCCGTATTGTTTTGCGTTATCTATGTAATCAATACAATATGAACACAATAACAACAAAAAAATACAAATATATAGTAGTTAAGGACGCCAGATATAACGTGTGACTATATAACGAAGACATTTCTAAAAATAACTACACTTTTTTTCTCCAGAAATCTATTTTTACATTGTTGAAACAATAATAAAAAAGAGTTTAGGGTCAATAAGAAATGAATAATTTTATTCAGCAAGGATGCATAAATTAATCAAAAGTGACACTAAAGCCATTTATGTTACAAAAGATTTCTGTCAAATTCAAAGAATCCTTAAAAAAAGCAGCACAACTATTTTAAACATGGATAATCAATTTTTTTGTTTTTTGAGCGGCAACATCTGGATCATGTGAGACTGAAAAGTCATCACACAAAAACTTAAATGTGTTAAAACTGTTAAAATTGTAATACTATTTTATTGTATTTGTGACCCGAAAAAAGAGCATTAAGACTTTCAAAGACATTTAAAAACAATTGTTACTGACTCCAAACTTTTGAATGGTAACTTTGGATATTTCATATGTCAAAATATGCATTAAAAAGTGTAGATATTCTATAAAATCTGAATGTGTAGAGACCTTGACGTCGATGGCTTTGGGCAGAGCGCCTCTCCTCATCCAGGGGTGCACCTCCGCCAGCTCTCTCTTCTGCTCTTCTGTGAAGCGCGGCTGACTTTTCTGCATCTGCCGCAGCTTCTCCCGGTCCTCTCGCAGAACCTTCTGGATGTCACTGCAAAAGGGGAGCGTTTGCGATTTAATGCCATGGTTATTTTCACCCGTTTACACACAATATAGACTGTGGGATTCAACTGAATAAACTTGAGCTCTAGAGGCCCTAATATACAGCAATGCCTTGAGATACAAGCGTCCTGACATATGAGTATTCCGAGATACGAGCAAGCTTTCGAGGGAATTTTTGCTTTGAGATACGAGTAAATATTTGAGATACGAGCAAGCTTTCGAGGGAATTTTTGCTTTGAGATACGAGTAAATATTTGAGATACGAGCAAGCCTTTGAGGGAATTTTTGCTTTGAGATACGAGTAAATATTTGAGATACGAGCAAGCTTTCGAGGGAATTTTTGCTTTGAGATACGAGTAAATATTTGAGATACGAGCAAGCTTTCGAGGGAATTTTTGCTTTGAGATACGAGTAAATATTTGAGATACGAGCAAGCCTTCGAGGGAATTTTTGCTTTGAGATACGAGTAAATATTTGAGATACGAGCAAGCCTTCGAGGGAATTTTTGCTTTGAGATACGAGTAAATATTTGAGATACGAGCAAGCTTTCGAGGGAATTTTTGCTTTGAGATACGAGTAAATATTTGAGATACGAGCAAGCCTTCGAGGGAATTTTTGCTTTGAGATACGAGTAAATATTTGAGATACGAGCAAGCTTTCGAGGGAATTTTTGCTTTGAGATACGAGTAAATATTTGAGATACGAGCAAGCTTTCGAGGGAATTTTTGTTTTGAGATACGAGTAAATATTTGAGATACGAGCAAGCTTTCGAGGGAATTTTTGCTTTGAGATACGAGTAAATATTTGAGATACGAGCAAGCCTTCGAGGGAATTTTTGCTTTGAGATACGAGTAAATATTTGAGATACAAGCAAGCCTTCGAGGGAATTTTTGCTTTGAGATACGAGTAAATATTTGAGATACGAGCAGCTTACAGGTGGTCAAGCACCTTCCACGCCCTCACTCGTTCACTTCACGTGTTCATCAACTAAAATAAAAGTGTTCGCGCAAACAAAAACAGAAGATTGCGTGTATTGCTGCAGATGAGATGTCAGGCGTTTTTTCACGTGTAGTGTTGTGGATCAAGTGTTGTAGTTTTCTCTTCAGACAAATAACGCTTCCCAAAGGTCTTTGATGCCAGAATTTAGGTTTTATTCTTTCAAACAAAACCGAGTCGATCTGCAGATCTCCTCACGAGAAAGGGAAATCCCCCATTATATACCTAGTTCCTAGACATTCTAAACATGTTACGTTATTGTTTATTTTTCTCCATACATTGTCCAATTGGCCTGAATTCAGCACTCTATGCCCATATATGGGTTTAACCCCCAGAGCGAGCTGTGGTGTGTGTGGGTCTCCAGCCTTTTGCAGACATCAGCACTTTCTCAGCTAAATATCATCATACAGATAAAATAATGGTGTATAATCATACAGTTGAATTATGATAAAATACTTATTATTCGTGCAATAAACACTTCAACAGTAGATCTGTAATTTACATGCAAGCAAACATCAGTTTTGCACTAGTTTCGTTTTGCTATGGATTTTCCGTCATAGTCGACTTCCGTATGCATCTCCCACGAGTCTCCCGTATCGTGTTTGCTTAATCTACGTAATCCCTCCCTCATCCGCCACTACTGTATCGTGTGTCTCAAAGGTAAGAACTCATAATTAAAACCTAATTTTATTTTATATCACAGGAATCCTTATATACTATAATTGTGTGTGTGTCTCTATATCAATTAAAAACATGTTTTTTCCATTGTTATTAGCACTAATAAGGCAGTTTTTTTAAAGGGCCGGAATGGATCCCCCCCCCCACCCTCCCGTTATTTCTTATGGGGAAAAATGATTTGAGATACGAGCAACTCGAGTTACGAGCTCGTCCTGGAACGGATTATTCTCGTGTCTCAAGGCATTACTGTATTTAAAGCAACAAACGAAGACTGAACTGGTGTGACGTCATTTAAAAAGTGTCTGTTTCTCCTGCCACTCACCGAGAGGGCACCTGGTATGACATCATAACATCCTCGTCCACGTTAGCCATGAGGAGCCACGGCGGGTCCTGCAGAACATACTTGATCAGGTTCGCTCGCCCATCCAGCGCCACGGACCGCGAGCTACAGCCTTGCCCCTTGGCCTTATGGGATTTCTGGGAGGAATCCACACTGCCGAAGTAGTTACTGCTGTTGTTGCTTCCTGTTCGGAGGGGGTGAGAGAAGCGGACCTTATGAAGAGCAACACTTTATAATGGAGAAACCAAACATAATAGAAAATAATTAGGTAGGAAGTGGAGAAAACCCACAATTTTGATAATTGTGTGCTTAGAATATGAGATTCTTCCTCTTTTAGGATTGTTTCATGTGCTTATATGAATGTCAAAAATAGTTCATTGACTATTGATTAAGTCAAAAAGACTTCATTATATTTTAAAGAAGCCTCTTATTATTCACCAAAGCTGCATTTTTATATCAATAAATAGTCAAAACAGTTAGTAATATTGTGAAATTTTATCACAATTTAAATGATTAATTTTCCATTTTAATATGGTTTAAAATGCAGTTTATTCCTGCGAAGGCAAAGATGTGCGATAAATCATTCTATGCCGATTTGGTACTTTTTATTTCTTATTATCAATGTTAAAAATAGTTCATATTTGGTGGAAACTGTGACATTTCTCCAGGATTTTGTGATGAATAAAAAAAGTTCAAAAGAACAGCACTTTAAATGTCTTTACGGTCACTTTTGATTTAGTTAATCCTTGCTTAATAAAAGCATTTTCTTTTTTTTAAGAAACGCACTGACCCCAAACCTTTGAACGCTAGTGTATATCACTGTCTAATGCTTTGCTGCAGCATCAAAAATCATTACATTTCACTGATATGGAAACCCTGCACTACACTTCAGATGTTGAGCAAGTGTCATAGATCAGATCTACCATTATAAACTCCAATTCTCACCAGTTCTACTGGCAGATCCGCCACTGGCAGACGTTCTGCAGTCGTTAGAACCGGAGCGCACGGAGCCCGAGGTGGCAGAGCCGGTGCCGGAGCGAGAGTCTTCTGGGAGAATGTCCAACAGGTCACTGGATGAGGAGAACTCATCCACAGGTGAGCCTTCATCCTAGAGAAACAACAACACACAGCAGAACATTAACACTCAACGGATTTCAACGGATTACTACACAACGTTATGCACGGTATGTTAAGTTTTAATAAGATTTTCATCTTTCCTGTGGCTCAATCAGTAGAGAATTGGTGTTTATTGGTGACCTGGCAATGCAAGGTCATGGGTTCGATCCCCAAGGAAAGCAAGAACTGATTCAATGTGTTTCTTGAATGCAATGCAAGTTGCTTTGGATAAAAGCGTCTGATAAATGCATTAACTGCACGTCTCTTCACTATTTTCACACTCATAACTATAACAGCATAGTTGTATAATTGCCAATTTCTATTTCTATCTATATACTTAAGGATCTGAATGTGCAAGAATGACTTCTGGGCTCAATATGAAGAAAGAAAAGATGGTATTTTATAATCTATTATTCATATTTATAAATTAAATCACTTTTGAATACAGTCGCAATTGGGTGTGACATCGTTTACTGTCAGGAGATCCTGAATCATTTTGCATGCTTAAAGGCATTTTTTTAACTTTTAAGACTAGTTGGCATACCATTTTTAAATGCATTCATTAGTAATAATAAATGCAGATATTACTTTTACAGTAATAATGATGCAACTGCAACTTAAAATAAATGTAAATACTGCCACCTGTTGGTCAATCCAAAGGTGTGCATTTGAGATTTTCTGGGGGATTAGTTTGTGTGTGTGTGTGTGTGTGTGTGTGTTGTTTGAATGAAGGACTGTAACATGAGAGTAATAAAAGAAATAGAAAAGAGCACCGGTATTATCATGCAACCATGTGCAAAGCTGCACTGTAATACGATGGTACGAGGAAAAGAGTCCCAACCTGTTGCGCATCCTGGTCAGTTTTGGTTTGCCCGGTTGTGCTTCCTGCTCTCTCCACACTGCTGCCGCAGTTCCCCTGTGGGACGGCAGATGGCGCCGTGCTCTCCTGCCGCTCGGCAGAGCGCTGGGTCTCCTCTAACTGCAGCAGGTTGAGCTGTAAAGGCGAGCTGCAGCGCGACTGGAACAGCGGCGGGGAGGGCGGGCCGCTTCCTCCGACAGACTGTGGAGTGGGGCTTCGCAACAGCTCCTCCCTCAGCCCCGGCTCGGGTGCTTTCGGGGGCTCGGCGGGGCTGGCGAACTGGAACGGCTGCGACTGAAAGGGCGCCTGTGGGGTGAAGGGGTTCTGGGAGCTGAACTGGGTCTGTATGGTGAAGGCTGCCTGCGGGGGGAACGGAGCCGGTGTGGTGAAACTCGGCTGAGGTTGAAAGGAAGTCTGTGCGGGGAAACTTCCCTCCTTGGGGTAGAACGGCTGCTGCGGAGGGCTGCCCATCTGTGGGAACATGTAATTGGGCAGTACCAGTGCCACCATGGGCGTGACCAGAGGAGCCGAGTACGGCGTCTGCATCGGGATGCGCGGGTCCTGAGTGCCTGACATCTGCGGCTCCACCCTGGGCGGCATGCCGCTGGCTCCCGGGTACATCTGCAGAGGGTAAGCGGGCATCACACCCGGATAGGGGAGGGGGAAGGTGGATTGGGACGTGTCCGAAGGAGACCAGGAGGTCTGGTTGAGGCCCTGTAACTGAGGTCTGTGCGGCGCCCGGCGGCCTGAAGGAGTGCTGTCGGACGACTCGTTCGGCTTGATCCGCTTGGACTTGGTCTTCTTGTTGCGACCCCGGCGGGTTCCCGAGGTCTCCGGCGCACCGGCTCCACCGTGCTTACATGAGCGAGGAGCAGGAACAGCTGGAGAGAAAGACGGGACGCTGTAATCACATGCAACTAACCGAACCCTAGTCCTACCCCCATTTTAATATTACTCCGTATGTATAATTACACTGGTAAGTGAAAAGGATACCGTAAAATAAAGTGTAACCATACTATTATCAGGGTGTAATAAAATAAAAACAAATCAAACTACAAGCAATAGCACCAATAAACACAATAAAGCAAAGATTTTCAGGTTTTTCCAGGATTAAACAGTAATTAGATACAGATTATGTATAGAAATTGAGTGATCAAACTATAAATGAATCCTCATTATTATTAAAGTCCCAAAAGTTATTAATTTAAGAGCAGTGAGTCTTTAGTCGTTTAATTAACATTAAAAGATCCAGTATACTGGTATTGTTACACATGCGTTTCCTTTCTCCACTGTTTACATTCACTTAAAACCGACTATGTTTACTAGGAAACTTGCAAAGATGGCATTTTGATAATTTTGTGTGAAAAATGACACGAAGACGACGTGAAAGTTCAATATTCGCGTACCGTCAGACACGTGCGATTTGTTTTTGTGTCTTCTTGCGCTTAAATGTTTAAATTGGAAAGATTTAAAAACGTGCAAATGTTACACTTTCCTGGCGACGCAGCGCTGACCCGATCGGGACCGTGGCCGTTCTGGCAGCCCTGCGTTTAGATCTAGCGTGTCAATTCTCTTTACAATCATTAGATCAATTTATTGCTTTGAGATACGAGTAAAGATTTGAGATCCAAGTATGCATAGACATGCGGACACTCGGTGTTCAGCACTCGGAGCAGCTCATGCGCCTCACTCCTTCACTCCGACTTATATACATTTATGAGGTAATTGCATATGATCTCCACTAGAGGCAGCTTGGTTTTACAGCGGGGGTTACCGGGGGCGACGAGTGATTCACCAGTATTAAGCTGGGAGCAGCACGAGTTATGAGTGTTCAATAATAATAAATATGAGCTTCTGAGGCAAACATTACAGACCACATTTTATTTTATATCACAGGAATCATTATATACTATCATTTGTGTGTGTGTGTATATGTGTCTCTATAGCAATTAAAAACATGTTTGTTTTCATTGTTATTAGCACTAATAATGGAGTTTTTAGAGGGCCGGAACGGATTATGCTTATGAGCATAAATTATATATGGGATTACAGTAATACCTTGAGATACAAGCATAATCCGTTTCAGGACTGAGGTCATAACTTGAATTGCTCGTATCTCAAATCATTTCCCCCTTAAGAAATAACTAAGGATAAATAATAAATAAGGATTCCTGTGATTTAAATTCCTTTGATAAATTTAAATGTGTTTTTAATTATGAGTTCTCACCTTCAAGCTCGTATCTCAGAATACTCGTATGTCAAGGCGCTCATATCTCAAGGCACTACTGTATATATTTTCGCCTCGAACTCAATCACAGGTGACTGAAATTGTACAATTTACTAGCCCTGGGCAAATTAAAGAAACGTTTTTGTCGCCTAGCGTAAAAGTCTATGTAAACAAGAACCTTCAATCCTTCCTTACCCTCGGTTGCAACTTGTCCTTTCTGTCTCTCCAGATAGAGGGAGCAGTCGGCTTTAAACGCATGCACGCCTCTCAGCTCTCGGAAGCGGTTGAGGAACGTCTGCTCTTCCTTCTGCGTGTGCGCCGCCAGAACCTGCTTGGTCAGACCCAGTTTCCTGTACGCCTCTCGCTCCGGGTTGTGCGGCGAGAGTGCGGCCGGAGGAACGGCGAGCCCCTGCCCTTCAGTGCCTTCAGCGCTCGGGACGTCTTCGATGATCTCTACAAAGAACAAAACGAAAACCTCAACAAAGAGCACAGCGCTCTCTCACAGGAGACACGAGCAGCACTTTATTACGAGCTGTATCAGAGACTTGCATCTCATGCATGATGGGATGGGAACCAGGGGAAAATGCAAGTAGGATGCTCCAATTTTTTGAAGTCTGATTCACACCTTTATTTTACTCATCAACTCAATCAAAAGTCTTTCCAATCAATTTTTTGTTCCCATGTTGTAAGATTTTACTAACTTTGCAAGTGAAGTTTGGAAGAGAATTCTTGCTTTGGAGAGATGTGTCTTGTTGAGGATACGACTAAAACAAAAAAGGTGTTTTACCAAGGAACAGAGAAAGCACACACAGCTCTAATACAGATACACGTTTCCCAAACCCAGTGAGCTGCACTGGCAGCACATACATGGCAATTTCCCACTGAGACAGCAGACGTCAAGGCAGCTCACTGGGTTTCGGAGCAGAAACATTATTTGTGAGAACAGATAAACAGGGAAGACAGGACAGACGAGCTATACAAACAGAGACAGACAGACAGACAGAGAGAGAGGGAAGTCAATTTACCTTTCTTGTCTCCCACGTGCACGATTGTGCTGCTGTAGCTGCACTGGCTGGTGATGGACACCACGCTTTCAGGCTTACTGGGCAGCGGGAGAGGGGTCAGAGACGGAGGCTTCTTGGATACATCTAAAGACGAGAGACCCGGCTGCTCCTTTAGATGGCCTGCTGCTGAATACACAAGGTCAGGGGTCACTCAACAACCCTCACACACACAGGGTTAACTCCAAAGATGCCTGATAATGAAATGCACATTCGTTATTGCGCTTTGCAAACTTTAACATCTGGTTTTGTGTGTCACCAGAGTAAAGTTTTGTCGAAATTGTCTGATGCATTAAAAAAAGCCACTGTTTTCCAGTAAAATTGTGTTTACGTTTTTGTTTTGCGTTTCTGTTTGATAAAATACAGATATTATTGAAATATTAAAAAGCAAATACATTAAGGACAATCTTGCAAAAATAAATAAAATAAGTTGATATAAAATTTTTTTTATTGCTTTTTTGAAATGACATTTTGGATGAAGTATGTCTTTAAAACCCTCACACAGGATTAACTCCAAAGATGCCTGATAATGAATTGCATATTGTAAATGTGTTTTTAAGGTTTGAACACTTTAACATCTGGTTTTGTGTGATGGTTGGGACGTTCGAAAATGGCTAATTGTGCTGATTTAAGTCTGTCACCAGATAACGTTATCAATTTAGTTGAAAATGTCCTTAATTTTGTTTTAAAGCCACTGTTTTCCAGTAAAATTGTGTTTACCTTTTTGTTTTGCCATGGCATAACATGCAGATAAAATAAAGATATTATTGCGAAAATTAAAAAGCAAATACATTAAGGACAATCTTGCAAAAGTAAATAAAATAAGTTAAAAAAATGTAATTGCTTTTTTTAAATGACATTTTGGATGAACTATGTCTTTAAAACAAGTCAAGTCACTTTTATTTATATAGCGCTTCTTACAATGTAGATTGTTTCAAAGCAGCTTTACAGGAAAAACAATATAAACAAAGTTTGTTTGGCTGAACAGAAGCCCCAAAAGAGCAGGTGAATCAATACAATTGATGAATTTTAAGTGTTAAGTTCCAGTGTTTAAGTTCTCACACACACAGGATTAACTCCAAAGCTGCCTGATAATGAAATGCACATTCGTTATTGTTGAAAATGTGTTTTTAAGCTTTGCAAACTTTAACATCTGGTTTTGTGTGATTGTTGGGACGTTCCCAAATGGCTAATTGTACAGGTTTAAGTCTGTCACCAGAGTAAAGTTATCAGTTTTGTTGAAAGTGTCCTAATTTTTTTTTTAAAAGCCACTATTTTCCAGTAAAATTGTGTTTACATTTTTGTTTTGCCATGGCATATCATGCAGATAAAATACAGATATTATTGCAAAATTAAAAAGCAAAAACATTAAGGACAATCTTGCAAAAATAAATAAAATGGGTTGATAAAAACATTTTTTAATTGCTTTTTAAAATGACATTTTGGATGAACTATGTCTTTAAAACCCTCACACACACAGGATTAACTCCAAAGATGCCTGATCATGAAATGCACATTCGTTATTGTTGTAAATGTGTTTTTAAGCTTTGCAAACTTTAACATCTGGTTTTGTGTGATGGTTGGGACGTTCCTAAATGGCTAATTGTGCTGATTTAAATCTGTCACCAGAGTAAAGTTTTGTTGAAAATGTCCTTAATTTTGTTTAAAGCCACTGTTTTCCAGTAAAATTGTGTTTACCTTTTTGTTTTGCCATGGCATAACATGCAGAAAAAATACAGATATTATTGCGAAAATTAAAAAGCAAATACATTAAGGACAATCTTGCAAAAATAAATAAAATAAGTTGATATAAAAAAAATTAATTGCTTTTTTAAAATGACATTTTGGATGAACTATGTCTTTAAAACCCTCACACACACAGGATTAACTCCAAAGATGCCTGATCATGAAATGCACATTCGTTATTGTTGTAAATGTGTAAAGTTTTCACCAGAGTAAAGTTTTGTTGAAAATGTCCTTAATTTTTTTTTAAGCCAGTGTTTTCCAGTAAAATTTTGTTTACATTTTTGTTTTTCCATGGCATATCATGCAGATAAAATACAGATATTATTGCAAAATTAAAAAGCAAATACATTAAGGACAATCTCAAAATTGATAATCGAAGTTGATAAAAAAAAAAAATGTAATTGCTTTTTTAAAATGACATTTTGGATGAACTATGTCTTTAAAATCTCAGAGCTCATGGTTTGTTTTCAACATTTTATAAGTTATTGTTAAAAAAATGATCTCCGGAGAAAATATGCATTTTATTTTTACTTTGGAAACAAAACAATCACTATGACCTTCACGCAAAGTACCTTCAGACACTTGCATGGCGCTCTCGACTCCTCTCTGCTTGTCCTCGTCTGAGTTTGAGGACGTCGTGTTTGAGGAGGATTGGCACTTTCTCTTCACGGTTATCGGCACGTTACAGCTCTCCAAATACCTGACAGAGAGAGAAAGACATTGTGGATGGAAACAAGCTTTACACACGAGCAACCAGGATGAATGTAAAATAAAAAGCATGTTTGATCCGCTCAGGTCTGCTCATTACATCCCTAAAAAAGTGTATATTAGGGATTTTTAAAAAACGATATAAAACACAACATAAGCCAAAATGCATTAAATTTGCGTTTAAAGCAAATGCATTAAATCTCATTCTTCTTCACAGCATGTTTATTTCAGTTGCTCATTCTCTCTGTGCATCACAGGATCAATACGTCCATTAAGTTTGTCGAGAGCACGACCCCATTAGAGGGGTGACCAGTCGTCCTGTTTTTCCCAGTACAGTCTATATTTAGTGTCCCGTCTTATCATCATTAAAAACAAATGTTCTGCACTTCTTCCTTCCTAAATTGCCGTTGCTGGGTGATCATAAATGCGAGTCTTCTGTCACGTAAGAACAGCCTAATCAAAGATGCAGCCAGTATAGTTTGGAAGGCTAAATGACCATTTAATCTTGCATAGGTGGGATATTAGAGAGCGCGGCGGAGATAAAGTCAGACGTGGAGATGTCAAAGTGTGTGTGCATTTAACAGCGCCGTGACTTTATGCCGTTGTACCTGATCACGCTGTCCAGGCAGCTGATCTGCTGGTAGGAATAGACGGTCTGGTCCTTGAAGGCCAGCTCCTCCTGCACAGCGGCGCGCTGCTCCTCCGCAGACTCTCTCCAGGTGGACAGACAGGAGTCTTTGGGTCGAACCACTGGGGTTTTCTGCTGAAACTCTGCAGGAAAGAATGAAGGGATTTCATTAGGGCTGCACAATTCAAATCAAGATGACTCTGCGGCTAATTTAAAATAACTGTACAAGTTTAATGTATGTTAAAATGTAATTTATTCCTGTGATTAAAGCTGAATTTATTAGATGATAAATACAGTAAAACAGTGTAATATTATATCAGTGTAAAACAGCTGTTTTCTATGTGAATATATAGTAAAGTGTCATTTATTCCTGTGATTAAAGCTGAATTTATTAGATGATAAATACAGTAAAACAGTGTAATATTATATCAGTGTAAAACAGCTGTTTTCTATGTGAATATATAGTAAAGTGTCATTTATTCCTGTGATTAAAGCTGAATTTATTAGATGATAAATACAGTAAAACAGTGTAATATTATATCAGCGCAAAACAGCTGTTTTCTATGTGCTTGCGTAAAAGTACTAATTTCTTCAAACAATTAGATTGTGATTTGAGGCCTTTTTACATCTACATTCATGCATTTATCAGCTGCTTTTATCATTGCATTCAAGAAACACATTGACGTTCTAATCAGTTCTTGCTTTCATAGGGAATCAAACCCATGTCCTTGTCGTTGCAAGCGCCACTCTCTACTGATTGAGCTGCAGGAAAGCCTTTTTGTTCCACATTTCAAATCACAATTGCCAAAACTTAACATAAATATCACTATAATTCTTTGATACAATATCGTAGAGCGATACTCTTCAGACAAACAGATACACAGAGTTTGAAGACAGACGGACAGATATTGGGTACCTACTTGTAGGACTCTTCTTCAACAGCTGCTCTTGGTTTTTCTGCATGTGAACTCCTTTGCAGATCTCCTGAAAGCTCCTCTGAGAAAACACACACAATCAGACACAAATACATCCACCAGAGCCCCTTTTGGTTTTCATTGCATGAAAAAGAAAGAAGCTACGGCTAAAAACCATTGATTGAGCGTCAAGCATTAGGAAACTCACAGGTTTGGCTCTCTCGCCATCCTCTTCCTCCTGTCGCTGACGAGCTCCATTACCGTTGCTTTCGCTAGACGACGCCACACTCATCAGGTGATCGTTACTGCCCAGACTCCCATAGCCGCTCGAGCTGTTGTTGTGCACCGGCTACAACACAACAAAACAAGATTCATTTCTCTCATTCTGAAGGCTGGAATACACAAGGAGATTTTAAAGCATCATAAACTCGTCAACTTTGCTGACAATTACATAGAAACCTGGACATGATACACTAAACGACTGAGGATCACACACTACAAGACTTTCAAGTCATTCCGAACACAACAAACTTACAGTAATACCTTGAGATATGAGCGTCCCGACATATGAGTATTCCGGGATACGAGCAAAATCTATTTGCTTTGAGATACGAGTAAATATTTGAGATACGAGCAAAATTTTGCTTTGAGATACAAGTAAATATTTGAGATACGAGCAAAATTTTACTTTGAGATACGAGTAAATATTTGAGATACGAGCAAAATTTTGCTTTGAGATACAAGTAAATATTTGAGATACGAGCAAAATTTTACTTTGAGATACGAGTAAATATTTGAGATACGAGCAAAATTTTGCTTTGAGATACAAGTAAATATTTGAGATACGAGCAAAATTTTGCTTTGAGATACGAGTAAATATTTGAGATACGAGCAAAATTTTGCTTTGAGATACGAGTAAATATTTGAGATACGAGCAAAATTTTGCTTTGAGATACAAGTAAATATTTGAGATACGAGCAAAATTTTGCTTTGAGATACAAGTAAATATTTGAGATACGAGCAAAATTTTGCTTTGAGATACAAGTAAATATTTGAGATACGAGCAGCTTACAGGTGGTCGAGCACTCGGAGTCCGCGCCCTCACGCCTTCACTTCACATGTTCGTCAACTAAAATAAGTGTTTGCGCGAGCAAAACCAGCAGTCGAGAGAAGATCGAAGGTTTGTGTGGGGAATGTTCGCGTGCAGATGAGATGTTAGGCTCGCGAGGGATTAAAATTAGCTCGTGGGCTCCCGTTTTTTCGCATGCAGATCTGTTATCCGCTCATGGATGTAATTTATGCGCAAGCAAACAACAGTTTTGTGTTTGCTTCTCTTTGGCATGGATTTTTCGTCATAGTTGACTTTTGTACGCATCTTCCGTATTATGTTTACGCTATTTACGTAATCCCTCCCTCCTCCTCCTCCTCCTCACATGCGTCATTAACCGCTACTGTATCGTCTGTGTCGAAGATAAAAACTCATAATTAAAACCACATTTTATTTTATATCACAGGAATCATTATATACTATAATTTTGCATGTGTGTGTGTGTGTGTGTGTGTGTGTGTGTCTCTATCAATTAAATACATGTTTTTCCATTGTTATTAGCACTAATAAGGGAGTTTTTTAGAGGGCCGGAACGGATTAATTTTTTTCCTGTTATTTCTTATGAAATAATGATTTGAGATACGAGCAACTCGTCCTGGAACGGATTATGCTTGTATCTCAAGGCGTTACTGTACGCAGAAACATGCATATCTTATAAAACTCTTTGTTTACTACTCTGTTTTTATCTGAATGAGTTTCCGCACCTGCACCAGGAGTCGGTGAATTTGCTCCGTGATTTCCTGGATGTCCGAGTCTATGGATTTGCCCTCGGCTGAGGCTGGAGCTGCAAACACATCTTCATTCACTGGACCCCTGAGTGCATGCAAGAAAAGTTTGGGGTCGGTAAGATATTATACACTGGGACATTCGGACACATGCCCCCCTTCACCCTGCGCACTCACATGCGAACTTTGTGTCTGCCGATGACGAAGGACATTTTGCGGCTCCAGGGATTGACAAAGCTAGACCAGCTAGTGTCAATGGTGATGTACTCTCCGTTACGAGCACAGAAGCGGATGGAGTGATCGAACGGCTGGCCAGCATATTGCAGGACTGATGGGACAAAAAAAAAAGATGATTTTATTTAAAAGATACACCAAGTAATGCTTATAAATGAAAGTCCATCATGAATCTATTGTGTTTTGTAAACATATTTTACATTTGGCAGACGCTTTTATCCAAAGCGACTTGCATCGCATTCAAGAAACACATTGACATTCTAATCAGTTCTTGCTTTCCCTGGGAATCAAACCCATGACCTTGATGTTGCAAGCGCCACTACTGTTTGAGCGACAGGAAAGCTACATTATCACCTTCAGTGAACTAAACACTGACATTTTTGGGGTTTTCATGACTTTAAAAGCTGTATCTGCCTTTTCTTGTAAAAAAACCCCCAACATTTTAATCAGTTCTTGCTTTCCTTGGGAATCGAACCCATGACCTTGATGTTGCAAGCGTCATTTTTATTTTATTTGTAATTGTGTTGTTTATTTTACTGTTTTAAAATACAATTTATTCATTTATAATAATAAAAAATTCTATATTATACTATATTATTACATCATTCTATATTATTACATCATATTATAATTATTTATAATAAATTAATTTAATGCAATTTAAAATGTTATTTGTCAATTTTTCTACTGTTTGAGAGACAGGAAAGCCACATTATCAACTTCAATGAACTAAACACTGACTTTCTTGGGTTTTCATGACTTTAAAAGCCGTCTCTTCCTTTTCTTGTAAAAAGCAAACTAAAGAAAAACACAGAAAAGCACTCACTCTTCCTGTGGATGCTGAGCATGGCTGGTCGATCGTTGGGATGCAGGTGCAGAAGGATAGGTGTGCCAATCAAATCTTGCGGAAGATATCCAAGTAATGGAACGGCCCTAAAGGAAAAAAACATCACATAATTAATTCTGATGCGTCTGCACAACAACAGCTATTGCCGTTAATATGCATGATGAAGAGAGGTGGAAAAAAGCAGGTGCGCAGGAACAGCTGTTGCATGAAACACTCAGAGCTTAAAATCTCCGGCTCATCTTCATCTAGTTCGTCAACAGTCAAGCATTAAAGCCCGTACCTCTCATCCACATCCTGAAACACACAGCTGGGTGTGTGTGTCGTGGTGAAGATTCGTTTGTCCGTGGGGATCCTGGGAGCTGTGCAACGAACAAAGTGTTTGATGATTATTTATATGGAAAAAGTTACATTTCCGTATTTTTCCGCAATGTATAACCTAATCAGAATTTTTTGTCAACCTTTTTGGAAAGCAGTTACATATGCAACAAGTTAACAAAATCAATCTATTTGGTTTTATCTTTGTATCTATTTATTTAAACGCTACCATTCAAAACTTTGGGGTCAGTGATATTTTACTTCTGTTGTTTTTGAAAGAAATTAAAACTTTTATTCAACAAGAATGCAACTGATCAACTTTTTTCAACACTGATAATAAGAAATGTTATATCGTCATATTAGAATAATTTCTGCTGAAAATTCAGCTTTGTCATCAAAGGAATAAATTGCATTTTAAAACAGTGAAATAAAGAATAGTTATTTAAAAAGTTAATAATAATAATTCACAGTTTTATGGTTTTGACTGTTTTTGTTCAAAGAAACAACTTTGGTGACATTAAAAAATATTAAACTTTTGAATGATAGTGTAGCAATTTTTATTTTATTTTATTTCAATTAATGTGAGAGAATCAAACATAAAATGCACAATAAATACAACAAATAAAAATAACTGGAAGTAAACAAGATACAATTATTGAAACATTACAACACAAATAATCAATAATTTTTTTAACCATTGTTCAAATGAATCAGTTTGCTAAAATGATTGTTAGTGATAATAATGGTTGTAAGCCTGCTTGTGCTGTATATCATAGTGATAAAAATGCACCAGTACTCAAATATGTTTCAATATACAGTAATACCTTGAGATATGAGCGTCCCGACATACGAGCAAGCCTTCGAGCAATTTTTGCTTTGAGATATGAGTAAATATTTGAGATACAAGCATTAATTAAAATGATTATTAATTAAATAATTATTAATTAAAATAAATATAAATTAAAAACATGTTTTTTCCATTGTTATTATCACTAATAAGGGAGTTTTTTATAGGGCCGGAACGGATACATTTTTTATTTCTTAGGGGGAAAATGATTTGCGATACGAGCAACTCAAGTTACCAGCTCATCCTGGAACGGATTATGCTCGTATCTCAAGGCATTACTGTATTTATATACACATGTGCTGCATAAGAAGAATGAGTAAAGCGACTGACCCTCGTATCCGGAGTGCACTCGCTCGGCCAGCAGGAGGCAGCAGAACTGATCTTCAGAGTGATGCGTGTCCTGCACCTTCATCAGATAAGGAGTCATTCTGAAGGGATAGTACTGAAGATCTCCTTCACACTCTTTACCGCCACTGGAGAAGAGGAGAGAGCAAGAGAGTCACACACACATCCAACAAAAACCTGATAATTAACATTGGCTTAGTCAAAAACCTGCTTCTTTCCAAATGCATTAAAAAAATTAAGTGTATTTTTCACTTTTTGTGAAGCAACTCATATGTAGACAGATTTTGAGGTCCGTATAGAATTGACATTTTTGGAGAGGCGCAAGTCAGGCTATGCTATAGACGCAGAAATATAAATCAGCGTTTAGCGTTCACATGGTCATTTGTATCACCCAACCTAAAGATACAATAAAAATCTGCTTTTTGTGTGACAGAACTTACTCAAACATCCAAAACAATGCTGTGGCACTCGTTTGCGTACATGTGATGGTGTTTTTACCAGCTGAGAACATGTAAGATCTTATAAAAGTTAAAACAGCCCCAGGAATTCATCCATGCATACAAACAATATGATGTCCTGCTTAGGGTTATGACATCATGTCCTGTTTTTGGTTCATTTTGATTTCTTTGGTTTGTGTTTTGCATTCATATTTTAGTCGAACCGAGACCCACTTTAAAAGATTCGGATGGCAGAATTCACTCTTATTCAAATTAACCCCATTTTACGTTAATTTTATAATTGCAAATTGTACAAGATCTGGCCTGCATATAAAAGCCGCGGGTTTCACAGGTAGGGGTGAAAAAATTATGGGAAAGCTACACTCAATGCTATTTAATGCATTAAATAATAACAACAAACAATATGCAACACACTCTTAATGTTAGTTCATAAAAATACAACTTGCTAGTTAAGGTCCATAAAATAATATAAACAGGTACTTTTGATTTTAATAATCTAGTAGTAAATGCTAAATGAAATCCTGTGGTCAGTCCCTGGTTTTGTGAGTAATTGACTGTGTTAACGGTTGTTTGCTGAATGCATGTTTTCCATGGAAATGTCAAATGCATAAGTAATCAAATCTTCCTATTTACAGGGAATTAATTTAACCGGACTGATTCAAAAAGGAAAATGAATATGAATAAAATCATGCTGAGCAGATGGTGTGCAGGATGCAGACAGTATAAATTTACTTCTAAACCTGCAACGCACACACACACACACACACACACACGCACACACACACACACGTGCGCGCACACACTCACCTTATCCGACAGAAGAAGGATTTCTCCTGCATGCAGTCTGATGGTGACGACTCTATAAGACGGGAAATCAAGAGTGAGTTCAGGTTTAATTGTCTTTCAACCCAACCAGTTGTTTTATCATGAACCACACAGAAGCCTCATTAATTAACACTGGTTTAGTTAATGAATAAGCAACAGAATGTCCTTCGAGTCATTTGAGCCTGTTTTGTCTATTGCTAATGTCATTTGAATGAATCGACTCGACTCAGAGAGAATATCCTTGGCACTCAGAGGATCGCACTGTGTGGAAAATGGGACAGATTAACCCAAAAACGACATTTCTGTCATATTTACTCGCCCTTATGTTGCTCCAAACCTGTATGAGTTTCTTTCTTCTGCTGGGAACCAGAAAGTTGACAATAACCATTGACTTCCGTTGCATCTTTCAATGAGAATTCAATGAGGCTCATCAACTTTCTGGTTTCTGACATAAAATATCTTGTTTTGTGTTCAGCAGAAGAAAGAAACTACCGTATTTTCCCGCATATAACCCGCGGGTTATACCAGATTTTACAAACCCCACAGGGGGTGCGGGTTATATAAGGGTGCGGGCTATATCCGAATTTTTTTGCACGGGATAATATTTCAATATATTTGTTATGTCCCTAAGAACTTAAGTTTTTTTTTTGCGGTAATTCTTTCTGTTTTTCTTTCTTGTGAGGGTTGTTGTCTCTGGCGCTTGTACTGTCACTCTGACAGCTGGCTCTGATAGGCTGTCTGACCTGTCAATCATGCAAGAAGACGTGATTGGCTGTGCTGCATGAGGGCGGGCTCTTCTCATCTCATCCGATGATCAACAGCTGTAGAATCGCTTCTTAAGGGACGAGCTGCTGCACAGCGGGAGAGACGCCTTTTTCTTTTTCTTCTGATTCTGACTTGTGATTGTTTTCTTATTGTGTGAATTTCGCACACAAGCACTGAGTACCGAACTGAACAGTTATGATAATTGACGTCATGCGAGCAACATTCGAAATTCGAAATGTGATCTTACACAAAAAAGTTCAATCTATGGGTGCGGGTTATATGAGGGTGCGGGTTATATGAGGGTGCGGGTTATATGCAGGAAATGCGGTAGTTTATAAACTAAACTCAAATACAGGTTTGAAGCAACATAATTAGGCCTTTCACGTGGACCGGGTCTCTCTGAGGTCTGAGTTCAGGTCGTTTGGTCAGTGTAATTATCTTTAAATCTGCTTAAGTTATCAGTAGATGCGACGACTTCTCGTGTGGCATACCTGCGCCAGTGCACATGCTCCAGGACGGCAGTCTGTACGGCGTGGTGAAGCTGTAAAACACGCTAACGTCCTGCGGCGTGAGAAACTCCACAAACTTAGCGTTCTTGAACACATCCCGCTTGCAGTTCAAGATGGAGGCGGCCTGGTCTGAGATGTAGACGATCTTCCCGGTGATGAGCGACACCGCCACTGCAAAGATGTCCTGTGCAACGCAGAGAAACGCACAATCATGAACAAATAACCTAATATAAATAGCATGACTGATCACAGCAAATGAACTGGAAGAGAAATACAAACGAATGCATTTATAGTCGCTTTTATCCAAAGCGACTTGCATTGCATTCAAGAAACACATTGACATTCTAATCGGTTCTCATACATAAATGATTATAAATGCATAAAAACACAAACTTACAGTGTTTTTGAGGGTGTATTCAGAGGTGATGCTGTCGATCTCCTCTATGGTATATGATGAGACGTCAAACCCTGATGGCTGACTGTCATTAATCATAAGCAGCTGATAGTATTCTTCATTTGCTGAAATAAAAATGAAAGATGAATCCACTGTGCAAATCAAATTCACATATGTGGTGTAATGCATAAGCATGTGATATACGCCTAATGATATGCGCCAAATTTTACTCAAAAAAATAACAATCCTATATTAAATACATTCTCATACTGCACTAATAATAAGCCAACAAGAATATGAATATACAGAGTTCTTTGCAACAATGAATTGAGTAAAATGTATCAGCATATTAATTACGGTGTCAGTATTTGCACTGCTTTCATGTTGCAATGCAATTGATTGGTATTAAAACTTGTTGTTTTATGTGTCTGGTTGCTATTTTCATTGTAGCTAAGCACAATAAAACTCCTAAAGCGTGTTGATGATTGCCCAGGATGTAGGAGTATGTCCCTGAGCGCATGTAAGGATAATTTCGGGGCGCAGCTCACCCTCCACCTGCCGGACGCAGCGCAGGGCGTATTTCAGCGTGTTGAGCGTCGTCGACTTGCTGCCCTTGTTCCGCTTCTCCTGCGGCAAATGAAGCTTCAGCTCCTTCAAAGTTTTGATCAACTCTTTCTGCGTTTTTGCCTTGGCAGACTCTTCGCTGCTGCATGTGCCCAAAACACACACACACACACACACACGCAAACGTGTTAGCAATAAAACCCATTTAAAAAAGCATTAACATCAAATACTAACAACATCCGTACAAATGATTAGTACAGCACATAAATACCAATTCACCATCTATACATGATTCTGCTCTACTGTTCAATAAAACTGGAATTGATAATATGCAGCACACATCTAGATTCAATACATTTTTTTATGTTTTTGTAAAGAAATTGAAAATAACTAAGTAAATATAACAATGCATGGCAAAAAAAAGTGGAGGCAGTGGAGTTCACTTATCTCGACTCACGGTTAACTCGCCAATACTATGTCGATGTTATTGAAGTGGAACCGCCAAATTCTTTTCGATTCTTTAATGTTGATTCATTAATGTCGCCGAAATCTAATATCTCGAGCACAAAAGAGGGACAAAATCGCCACTTCACATGGTTATTTCGTGACTAATTTGCGTAGCTAGTTCACTGCGCATGCGCTGAGTTTGCGTTGCACGTGGATCGCGGTCCGCTCACGGTTCACTCCCTGTCGTTGATCTCGTCTGAGGGAAAACACGCTGTAGCATCCCGCACGTTTTTTGTGATTTTGTGAGCAATCTTTGTGTTTGCATTGTTGGAGAATATAATTAAAGGTTTGTATCAAGAAATGAAGGTGGTTTTTATTGTGGTGGTTTTACGTATGCCTTTTGTTGTTAGCAAACAGCTGGCTCTGATAGGCTGTCTGACCTGTCAATCATGCAGGAAGACGTGATTGGCTGTGCTGCCATGAGGGCGGGCTCTTCTCATCTCATCCGATGATCAACACCTGTAGAATCGCTTCTTAAGGGACGAGCTGCTGCACAGCGGGAGACACTTCTCTTTCTTTTTCTATTGATTCTGACTTGTGTTTGTTTTCTTATTGTGTGAATTTCGCACACAAGCACTGTGTACCGAGCTGAACAGTTATGATAATTGACGTCATGCGACCAACATTCGAAATGTGATCTTACATGAAAAAGTTCATCAATCTATGGGTGCGGGTTATATAAGGGTGCGGGTTATATAAGGGTGCGGGTTATATAAGGGTGCAGGTTATACCAACGATTTTTTACACAAAACACAAAACCCGCTGGCTATATTGTGGATTATCTGGGTTATATGTGGGAAAATATATGTTAATTATGTAATATATGTTATATGGGTTATTTCGCGAAACGGTTATCTCAATGCTTTTTTGCAACCCCCGAGGCCGTCAACATAACCGAACTCCACTGTATTTGTTCTGCAAAGATGATGGCAGAAAAAGCCAAATACTCACTCATTTACTCACTCACTCACTCACTCACTCACTCACTCACTCACTCACTCACTCACTCACTCACTCACTCACTCTCTCACTCACTCACTCTCTCACTCACTCTCTCACTCACTCTCTCACTCACTCTCTCACTCACTCTCTCACTCACTCTCTCACTCACTCTCTCACTCACTCTCTCACTCTCTCACTCACTCACTCACTCACTCACTCACTCACTCACTCACTCTCTCACTCTCTCACTCACTCTCTCACTCACTCTCTCACTCACTCACTCACTCACTCACTCACTCACTCACTCTCTCTCTCACTCACTCTCTCACTCACTCTCTCACTCACTCTCTCACTCACTCACTCTCTCATACTGTTGGTGTCTAACCTGCAGCCGCTGGTGGACGGGTTGTCTTGCTCTGAGCTGGCACTCAGGAGGCTGAAGGCGTTGGTGCTGCTGGGGGGCGAGGGACTGTGAGAGTTAGAGCTGCAAAAAGAGCACACACACACATCCATCATAAAACAAGCCATAAACTACAGACAACCACTTTATGAATACTAATCAGGCAGATGTACTTTAACAGCCATGACAGCTTTACTATTGTGGCATAAAGTGAATTAAGCAACGAGGAATCGCACACAGAATATCTTTGCATTAATTGCAAACTGTTCGACCATCATTGGAAACCCAGTGTGCCAACGCAACAAACATGATGATGACATGCTTTATTCATTCTCACAGCTGACGCGAGTCAGGACCGGCTGTTGCAAGAGACAAGAAAACTCAAGCAAATCAAACAAGAAATGAGTTCTTCTCTCATTCGTTACATAATCTTTGCCTCAAAAAACGCTACACAACGTGCCTTTCCCAGCCATCGGCTAAGAATGGCTTGCATTGCAGACTTGTAGTAACCGAGACAGGTCGATAAGGCTTAAACCGCTCAATTTAGCACGCTAATGCTGTTGCAAGCGCAGCGTCCAGCTGCAGGTGACATGCTGAGGGCAGAAATACACACACACAGATTATTAATAGCCACTAAGTAGCTTGGAATAGAAACAGGCTTCACATGTTGCAGATATTAGCTGTAGCTGAGCTAATTATATAAAGCATCTGTGTTAATCTCGCAGGGCAATGTGTTTCAGTGCTAGTGATGCGGCCGCTCATTTCCAGGAGACTAATGAGATGGGAGAATTTGGGAGATTATTTACACATGCAGGGAAGTGTGACAACGTTAAATGCTGAGTGTGTTAAAGCTAGAGACGTCTAACTACAGGAATATAATGTCAGATTATATAACTACATATACTGTAACTATTATGGGTGCAATGAGAGATGAGCCTGATATAATGCAATATCTCGTATTGTGATTTTAATGAAGAAAAAAATCAAATTTTAAAATATATTAACTTCAGTTTTTGTCTTAAACTTTTACGACTATGAAAAAAGATAATGTACTCTATGGAAATATTTTGTTGGCCAATAATCTGTCATCTCAAACTGACCAATTATTGTCTTAAATCTATATTTGTGTGTGTGTGTGAGAGAGAGAGAGAGAGAGAGAGAGAGAGTGAGTGTGTGTGAGAGAGAGAGTGTGTGTGTGTGTGTGTGTGAGAGAGAGAGAGAGAGAGAGAGAGAGTGAGTGTGTGTGAGAGAGAGTGTGTGTGTGTGTGTGTGTGTGAGAGAGAGAGAGAGAGTGACTGTGTGTGAGAGAGAGAGTGTGTGTGTGTGAGTGTGAGAGAGAGAGAGTTTGTGTTTGTGTGTGTGAGAGAGAGAGTGTGTAAGAGAGAGAGAGAGAGAGTGTGTGTGTGAGAGAGAGAGTGAGTGAGTGAGTGTGAGAGAGAGAGAGTTTGTGTTTGTGTGTGTGAGAGAGAGAGTGTGTAAGAGAGAGAGAGAGAGAGTGTGTGTGTGAGAGAGAGAGTGAGTGAGTGAGTGTGAGAGAGAGAGAGTTTGTGTTTGTGTGTGTGAGAGAGAGAGTGTGCAAGAGAGAGAGAGAGTGAGTGTGTGTGTGAGAGAGAGACTGAGTGAGTGAGTGTGTGAGAGTGTGTGTGTGTGCGTGTGTGAGAGTGAGTTTGTGATTGAATGAGTGAGTGTGTGTGTGTCTGAGAGAGAGAGTGTGTGCGTGTGAGAGAGAGAAAGTGTGTGTATGTGAGAGAGAGAGTGAGTGAGTGAGTGTGTGTGAGAGAGAAATTGAGTGAGTGTGTGTGAGAGTGTGTGTGTGAGAGAGAGAGAGTGAGTGAGAGTGTGAGTGTGTATGTGAGAGTGCAAGTGTGTAAGTGAGTGTGTGTGTGTGTGTGTAATATAACAAAATATATAAAAGATATTCTCTGTTCTCTAAATAAAATGAGAGAGAAGGATTGAAACAGGGAAAACAAGGAAAGAAAAAGAGACACAAGAGAAAGAGAATAAATAATGACATGTTTCTCACTCAGCCTCACCCATCAGTGTTTACAGACACAAACGCACAGGCTGTCATGAGACACACACATCCATCACTGAGCAACGGAGTTTAGGTTCAGATCCGACCCGAGGAGAAGAACATCTGACGCAGCAAAAACACACGAGAATAAGATAATCATGAATAATCTATGAGCAACTAGATTAGAACAATCAATATCTTTTCAGTTTTTATGAAGTCAAATATAATTGACTTCTAGCCAAAACATAAAAAAGCAATAAAATAATGAAAAGGCAGAAACGGCCTGTTGCAACTGTTCCAGACTCATTCGGCCGCACCCGTCCTGAACAAGCGAGAGAATCCCGTACGTTCCCAACGGATGGCGTAAACGTCTGGGAAACACGTCCAAACAGTGACGAATCGCACGATACTAGATGCTGATAATACGCCAGAGAACAGAAGAAATGCGATTAAAGATTATTAGCCTTAGCTTGAATGCCAGCAATAGCAGAGCAAAAGAACTATAAAGACGACTAACAGAGCAAGATTTAGCAGGGTGGACTTTATATAATTTCTTCTTCTGATTATTTTCAACAGCATTTTTGAGGATTATATGCCCCGATACTTTAATATACTGTAAATGATTGCATCAGAAGATGATTCTGCTATTGTTCTCAGTGAAGGTCAGAGAAGTTTTATCCTGACAATGATGTGCATGTGAAATGTCAGTGACCTTACGATTATCTCTGAAACAGTAGGTGAGAAATGAGGCTTGAAATGACGTCATACTTCTTTAGGCATGCAAGAATGAATGAACCAAAACAACTCAAGAGCGCTTTAATCTTTAAACAAGTGTCGGCATGCAACATTTCGGCCTGGAGTTTCCACATGACTATGGTATTGTCACACAAACAAACCGTCTCCATCCAAATTATGCTTGCCATTCAAATTCTTTTGAATGCAAATGTAAAAAATAATAATAAAATACATCAATATCAAATGCATCACTGTTTCCAAAACCATTGAAAATAATAATAATATTAGACTGGTTTCTAAAGGAGGACACTGAAGACTGGAGTTAATGATGCTGAAAAAAAAGATGACTAGTAATTTCCTACAACTTACTAATGAAAAAAAACAAAGGTTTTAATTAAAGAACCAAAAAACCCTGCAAATAATAACCTAGAATACTGTCAACACTGCATTGACTGCCTATTAAACATTGCATAAAGTTCTGAAGATCATTATTTCTCTTGCTAATTATTTACAAAGCACTAAATACTTTAGCGATTTCTTAACACAACTATTGCAATCTCAAAATCCAGTTTATAATATCTAGAATATCAAAATCAACTGCTGGCGGTCGATCCTTTTCCTATTTAGCTCCTAAACTCTGGCACATTTCGGGAAGCAGACGTTCTGTCAGTTTAAATCTAGCCTAAAAACACATCTCTTCAATCACATTTCTATAACTCACATCCATTAAAGCAGTGCTTCTCAGTTATTTTCTGTTTCTCCCCCTAGGAAGAAGTAAACATTTCGCTCCCCCCCAACTTTCCTATTTCAGAACGATACCCCTTTATTGTTTCCATGGTGACGCACCGCAGCCACAAAAAGCGCTGTACGACAATTATTTCGTTTTTTCTATTTATTCAAAATATTCACCAACTTGTTGCTCGGTGATCAACTACCTGATATTCCGATTCTCAAATATGTAGAAGTGAATGAGTTTTGTCGATTAAAAGCCGTTATAATGTTAGCCGATCTATGAAGCGCGACGGGCGCCGCCGTGTTTGTTTGCGCTGAAGTTCAGAGAATCCGATCTGTCGAATTTACAACACGTAAATTCAGTCACTTCTCTCAAAATACATGAGAGTAAGTGTCCGGTGAAATGAGAAAAGAATAGAGCGAACTTTATATTTACATATGCAATGTGTATTTGATATGAATAAAACACCTCGTCAATTTACAATCAAACGGATTGCTATTTCCGGTTTTATAGACATCAGTGGGTATTTGCACACACTGTGCTATTGCACTTCTGGTTAGACCTAAACTGCATTTCGTTGCCTTGTACCTGTACTTGTGTAATGACAATAAAGTTGAATCTAATCTAATTTATATACTATAAATGTATTGTTTTGCCAGTACTTATGAGTATTTAAACGTTTGAAACCTAAAATAAACCTCCCCCTGGGGGGGGCGCGCCCCACTATTTGAGAAGCACTGCATTAAAGCATCTTTAGGCTGCCTAAATTAGGTCAGCTGGAACCCTGAACACTTCCTAACACACCCGATGCACTGGTTACATCGTAAAAAGAATGCATCTACACTATTATAAGTCTCTCTGTTTATCCCGAGGTTACCGTAGTCAGCCGTATCCGGTCCGTATCCAGATCAGATGGTGAACCTGCACCTAGACACGACCGTAACGAAGCCCTGAATGTCGGCATAGACCGTGTCTACAAGACAATCCCCTGCGAAGGCCTCGTCGACACAGATCCTCGGCAAAGACCACGAGAACCAGACAGGTCCTCCGCACAGACCTACGACCAGCATCGACTCCATACTGGTGCGATGAATCCCATCTTCAAGAAAAAGGAACTGGATCAAACATTGAATGATCCACAATTTGAATTCTGACTTGTGAATGAAATCACACCGTGTTCGTTCATTCGTTCGTTGGCCAGAGGAGAAACGGCTCACCGGATGAGCCTGGTTTCTCCCAAGGTTTTCCTGATGGGAGTTTGGGTTTGGGAATTTGGACGCTTATGTCCTTGATTACATTGAATACAGAAGTAAAATGAAAGCTACACTATGCAAAGTGTATTGTCTAAGCTGTCCAAATGGACCTAAATATTGTTTGGGACTAATGCAAGTTACGGACAAACAGAACAACTAAATTACCTTTTGTTACTCCCGGATGACTCTAATAGTGCCGAGTCCTTGCTTCGGCTGTTGGAACTCCCAGAAGATTCATTGCCATGAGACTCGTTCCCATGGGAATCATTACCGTGGGACTCGTTCCCATGAGACTCTGTCCCACTCCCACTGGAGCCGCTGCTCTTCATATCCACATCCTCGTGGAGGGAATGTGTCATCTTGCGGCTGCTATGGGGCGAGGCGGGAGGGTCTTGGCTACTGTCACTTCCTTCGGATGCCAGGCCAAGTTCGGCCCCTTCCACGAAACTGCCCATGCGATGCAATGATGCCATTGAGCTGCAACCGGATGCTTTGTTCTGCCCGTCCAGGGAGGAGAACAGGTACGGTTTGGAATCAGAGTCCTCAGACATCGGACTGGTTTTGAAGAAGTGAAGGAAGGAGGAAGCAGATCACCTCGTCGTCATGATGGCGTTCGGAGAGAATTCAGACGAGCGCACGGTTTGCTGTGGGAATAAAAAAACAGACAGAACATGAGTTGAAAACATCTAGACTTTAAGTTTGCAAATTCACTGCAGTGGAAACCCTTCCTAAAACACCCGATGCACTGGTTACATCGTAAAAAGAATGGCATCTACACTATTATAAGTCTCTCTGTTTATCCCGAGGTTACCGTAGTCAGCCGGATCCGGTCCGTATCCAGATCAGATGGTGAACCTGCACCTAGACACGACCTTAACGAAGCCCTGAATGTCAGCATAGACCGTGTCTACAAAACAATCCCTTGGTCACAAAAAGGCGGCATCTTTTTTAAAAGCATAACACAACATTTACTGCAATGCTGCAATTAAAGTTTGCGTTCTTTTCATTCAACCGTAAGGGCGTGTCAGTCTTCAATTGGTCACAATGATACGAAATCGCAGAGAAATGCACAACTTCGCTTGAGCTCGGGTTTCCTGTCTTCCACATTGGCATACGTTTAGACGTCACCGGAAGAAAAAGCGTAGTGTGACCACCGCTTTAGACAAAGGTACAGGACTTAAAAAGAAAGCAGGGTAAGACGGGACTGAGATCATCTGCATGCATCCTGGGCAGGAGATGTTACCAAGTGTTTAGTTGCAAAATCTTCTCCTATAAGAAGTCAAATTCATGACTGCTCATCATTTTGAAGTATGCAAATCACCTTGTCTAATGAAATACTATGGTAAAATCTATCGGCAGGACACAAAGAGCCTAAACTTCAAAGGTGGGAAACCCTGGTGTCCCCTCATTGTGTCTGTGTCCTTTAACTAAACCTATGTGGCATTTTGGGTGGTAAACACTGCCTCCTTTCAAAGGACGAATCTCAGCAAGTGCTCATCAAAAGAGTTAGACAGCTGTCTGGACCAACAACAGGACCTGACCGGTTTTCGTAGCCTTCATGTAAATGGCAGGAGGAAAAAATAAACCCTTAACCCGTCGCTCTAAAGACATAAATAGTCATCTGACTAGAATAGAGAAGACTGAGCCAGGTTTCCGGGTCAGGACCTCAGATGAGCCATATTAAGGAAAGACAATTTTAAGACTGATTTGTGTCTCAGGAGCTAAAATAACTCCTGTAGGATTGCCAGAGAGTGGAGTACGTTAGTGGATTACCTGTATTTTTAGACTTTTTCCTAGATTTACCATGTATGACTGATATAGCGTCATTCAGACCCATTACATCCATTGTAACATATATCGTTGCTTTCATTCCCGCTGAAAATCAAATGTGAACAATGTCTCTTACACTTTTATGAGTCTAACGCTAAAAGAAATTAATTGGTTTGAGTAGAGCCAACTCAAATTAAACAAATCAGTTCAATCAAATGAACTTTTTGAGTATTCAGAAAATTATTTTCTTTTTTGAGTTCACACAACTGACATTTTAAATAATCTGAATTGCTTTGAGTTGCATGAACTTGCTTCTTTTAATTTAGACAAACTAAATTTAACTGAAACTACTATTACATAATTTTTTTTTATTGTATTAAGTAATTATGTGGCAAATGCATATTTTTGAATAAGAGTGAACATTTAGATTGGATTAGCCACTAATAACAAATAATTTCGGCATATCTATAGAATATCACATTAATATTGCATGTTGCCGGCCAACGTTTTCATCATGCATGTGTGGCACGTGCTTTTTTGCTGTGTTGCTCTCACATGTAAATAAAGTAGCCCTACCTATATGAAAGTTACAGCAAAACATATCATTTATATAATTGCAAACTACTACCATAGTTCCTGCCCTATCGGCATACGTCAATGACTTGCTGTCCAACCCAAATCATACCGGTCTGACTTAATTGCACCAATCAGATGTTAATATGTCAGTAACCTAGTAACCCACAGGCCGATGACATAACGCTAATCTTTGTATTTCATGTTGCATAGTGACACACTGGCCAGACACTGCTGATTGAGAAAGAAAATCAAGTAAATATTAACAGAATCGTATATTTGACACAAGCCAACTAAGCTTATGTAAATCTCAGCATGTGGAAACGTGGCTTTAACAGTGACCTTATGAAACCTAAGAGCCAGTTCTTCAGATCTTTGTTAAAGTCAGAGTAAAGGTGCGTTTTAAAGCTGACAGACTTGTATTGATATCTCTTTCTAATACAATCATTGGGTGCTCATGGGAAAAGCACATTGGATAATACATGCGATCTGCTCTGCAGTCTCAAAATCAATGATTAAGTGTTAATAACGGAGAAAAAAAACTTTGCAATGTCCATTAGGTGTAAAGCACCCATCTTAACTAATGTTGCATTGTTAAAAGACACAAAGACAAATTATGCAATGAAATTCAAAGCAGTAAATCCAATAATATTCCTAAATTAATGTTTTGTCCCGGCCTCTCATGTAAAATTACTCTACTAAAACACAAAAGACTAAAATCACAATCTCTCTGTGGATTCAGCTCTTTCATTCCTCTTTTTTACTCCATTTATTGTTCAGAAACTTGCCATAATTAGTTGATTAACTGAATTCAGCTGTTTTTTCAACAACACATGAAAGACATAAAAAGATGGACAAGTAAAATAAGCTTTTGTGGTAATTAATGAACTCGTACCCAAAGATAATATATTTTTCTTAATTATATTTTGACTCATTTGAATAATCTGCATTGCAGTTAATTAAATCAGTTGTAAAATTCAATCAATTGTCAGCCATATATGTCAAGAGAGATAAATGGGACAAGGCTAAGCTAAGTAACTTAATTACACAGGTTAATTATATAGGCCTGTAGCAAAATCACTCTTTCATTGCATTTTAAAAGACTTTGACAAAGCATATATATTAAAGTGTAATATTTTACTCAACACCAAAAACAATATTAATATTTTTCAAATGCTTCCATTTTAACACAACTGTACACAATTTGCACACATTAAAGTAGGTGTTGATAAAAATACCACGCATCTTTTATGGTGCAAATAAGGAAACATCATATTCAATCGTATCAAAAGGCTCAGATATCCTTCAGTATTCAATGTTTTGACTCAAATATCTAAATGAAAGCTTACATTTGATATTTAGACATTGAGTTCAACAGTCAACCGGAAAAGATTAGCGACGGAGATTGGTGTCGGTGTTCCATGATGTCATGATGTGAATCCTGTGCCATCGGGTCACGGCTTATTCTGAACGAACTATTCTGGAGGAGCGTGTGGCGGGAAAACCGTTGCTAAGCTGTTGACACACATTTGTGCTTTCGGACCGATAAAGTTCAGTCCCCTCAGTCTTATGATGCCATACCATAATACACATTTACATTTTATATTTCTGCATTTATCAGATGCTTTTATCCATTGCATTCAAGAAACACATTGATATTCTAATCAATTCTTGCTTTCCCTGGGAATTGAACCCATGACCTTGGCGTTGCACGCGCAACACTCTTCAATTTTGTTTCACATGGACCACATTTTTGCATAACATTTTACATTTATCAGATGCTTTTATCCAAAGTGACTTGCATTGCATTCAAGAAACACATTGATATTCTAATCAGTTCTTGATTTCCCTGGGAATCAAACCCATGACCTTGATGTTGCAAGCCCCACTCTCTACTGTTTGAGCAACAGGAAATCCGTATAACTGAAACAGGTTGAAGAGTGAAAATGGTCCAATCCATCTAGCAGATCTTTACCGTTGAGCCCAGATATTGTTTGGGGTAATTTAATTTCAGAGACTAAATCCTGATTGCAACCAATTTCAGTCTATAAATACTTTGTTTACGTACGCTGCTCTAAAGATGTTGCTTACTTTAAAAAAGCAGAAAGCAACCACATATATTATTAAACTACCTGCGCACTTTCAGCAAGCCATTCTCTAAAATGTGACTCACTAAAATTGATGTGATGATGCAGCTGCTTGAGTGTTGCCTGTCCTTACATAACACTAAAATAGTCATATACCAAAGTGCCTCGTAAACAGCCGTGTGTAATGATGCTGCCAGCAGGTAACTAGCAAACCAAATCTTTCCCAGAAGACGTGCGAGACGTGAGAGACCTGAGACCTCCAGATTAGATTGTGTAAATCCTTCTGCTAAACCTAAATTCAGCACGTTTTATTTACTCAGTGCATTATCCCAATGCATGCGCTTGAAACCACTTTACGAATCGTAACTTTGGGTCACACTTTAGATCCATTTCACAACCTTAAAACAATGGCTTTTGCCTCAATAAACTCCCAATTACTGCTTATTAATAGTTAGTAAGGTAGTTGTTAGGTTTGTGTATTGGGAGGACTAGGAATGTAGAATAATGTCATCCAAAACATGCTTTATAAGCGCTAATAAACAGCCAATATTCTAGTAATAAGCAACTAGTTAACAGTGAGAATTGGACCCTAAACTACAGCGTTACCAAACTTTTTTAGGAAGTGTTTCTTGTGGTTTCTGGTGATCTTCAAACTAAGAAAGTGTGTGCAAAGCAAAGAAAGGCAAAGCGTTTATCCATTTAACTACAGAGTGCAACGAGTATCCAGCTGTAACTGGTTTCAGCCAACACATGATGACCTTACTGCAATATATCTCTCTCACTCTCTCCGCCTAATCAGTTTCTTACCTGCACTCATGCTTGTCTATCAACTGGTGGTGTATGAATGGCCAACTATAGATGTTGAGAGCAGGTTAGTCGCTGGGAAACCCCTCCATAATCCACTGGAAGCAGAGGATTTTCTCAAGAACTAGATTAATTAATCTAATGAGAGAGTGGTGTGTGCGATCAATATATGCATATGAGATTCTGTTTGCACAAGGCAATTACGTAACGCAGTAAAACTAAGTTTGCACGGCAAACTCATGCAGTACACTTGCAATACACTTGCACAGCAGCGACGCAACTCAAAGCTAAAGTGCGCTTTACAGTAAATTGTCTTTACTGTATTTTTAGATTCTTTACTGTATTTTTAGAGTTTAATTGTCAATTATTAATGAGTATTTGTATAACTGTAATTAATAGGGTAAAATCAAAAAAATATTTAAAATGGGCATTTATGGTCACGTGGAACGAATCGAATGATTTTTAGTGCATTCTTATGGGGAAAATTGTTTTGGTGTACGAGCATTTTGAGTTACGAGCTCTTGGAACGAATTAAACTCGAAGTAAACCGACGTATTACTGTATACATTATACAAAACCTACTTTTAGAGCCTTCAAAAGCTTCCCTGTAGTTCAAACAGTAGAGTGCAGCGCTTGCAACGCCAAGGTCATGGGTTCAATTCCCAGGGAAAGCAAGAACTGATTAGAATGTCAATGTGTTTCTTGAATGCAATGGATAATTATTTTTTTAGATCACAAAAACTCAAATCTAGCAATAACACTAGTTTGAAACATCATCACATTCTCTGCGTAATCCAATTCCCATCAAACCACTCGACAAAATAAAGTTGCAACTTGGAAAGACAGCATTAGAAAGCTTTGGCTTGATGGGCTGTTCGTGTGGCTCTGATCCAGGAATAGTGTCTAAATGCATAAAAATGTGCCTGAGGATACTCTTCGTGCGTCATCACTTCCTACTCTCCCAATGCCTACTCTGCCCCGGCAGCCAATACCAATCTCGCCCAGCAAGTGCTGATATCAGACGCAAACAAAAACGCTCGCCCACACTTTCTCTTTACAGCCGGAGTGAGAAGTTCAACATCCACCCATGTGTCCCTTCAGCACGAATTTGAAGAAAGATAATGTTTCCGCTCACGCAAACCACATGTATTTCATCTATTAAAGAATCAATTACACATGCTATTTATCCTCAATAGAGTCCAACCGCTATATATTTAGCATATGCAAATGAAACAGTAGAGAGTGGCGCTTGCAACATCAAGGTCATGGGTTTGATTCCCAGGGAAAGCAAGAACTGATTAGGATCTCAATGTGTTTCTTGAATGCAATGCAAGTCGCTTTAAATAAAAGCGTTGGATAAATGCATGAGCGTAAATGTAAAGCAAATTAGCTTAAATAACAGAAGAGATTTTGGGAAATGACTGCAAACAAATAGTGATGAAAACCAGTTAAACAAAGATAGAAACAGCAAAAGAAAACCTATTTTTGTTGCAAAATGTTACTATATTATAAGTATATATATTATATTACTATACTATTCATTACATTACTATACATTACAATTACTATATTATATAGATAAAAACAGCAAAAGAAAGCTTAATTTTGTTGCAAAATGTTACTATATTATAAGTATATATATTATATTACTATACTATTCATTACATTACTATTACTATACATTACAATTACTATATTATATAGATAAAAACAGCAAAAGAAAGCTTAATTTTGTTGCAAAATGTCACTATATTATTGCACAGCTCTTTACTGTAACTTGGATAAGCAAATCCAACTTGTTTCCCATATAAATCACACTTGCATTGGGTGATGCATACAATAAATAAAATCCCAACAGATTAGTTGCATGCAAAATGTAAACCATATTATCATCCAGTAACAATAAGGGATGAAGATATTACAAAGAAATATGATATAACTGCTGTGAAACATGGAAAAAGTTCTATAATAATAGTTTACGCTGTGAAATGAACAGTTTGCTATACCGCTATGAGCATGCAGAGCTTGTGTTCGATACATAAGAGGCGGATTAAGGTATTTGGAGCACCTCTTGTAGGAGTAGGTCAGTTTTAATAGCCTGCAAACCTTTGAGTTCAAGCTCAAATACCCAGAATTCACTGCGACATAAGTGGACAACAGGCTATATTTACTCTTAAAATCAATTTAAAGGCAAAGCTTGGTCGAAACATTTTTTTTTCTGCCATCAACAACTCATTTTCATGTTTGTTTTTAACTTGTATGGTGTTTCTGCTTTAGCGGAAACCAAAAGGAGACGTTAGGAAGAATTATAGTCTCAGTCACCAATGACTTTCATTGTATGACGAAACGATTCAAATGAAAGTGAATGGTGACTGAGACTATAATTCTTCCTAACGTCTCCTTTGGTGCCGACGGAATATATAACTGTAGGTTTACAGCACTCATAATGTTAAAAATGATCCCATACTAGCAGTGAAAGTTTAAAGTTTGTGAATTCATTCATGCAAACTAACACTTATGCAATTCGTGCCTCATTGTCATAAGCATGTCTTATGTCTGCATCGGTGATACAGTGTTACAGCAAGACATTATCTAACATACATGACTCAACCCGTGACAATTATATATACAGCAAGCAATGACATAATGTTCACATCCAGACCCAGACAGTAGGAAAGGCTGGGATTCATTCATTCTGAGAAGGAAACATATGGCAAGCTATTTTAGCAATTACAAGTGTGTATATTTTTGTTACTAATACTCCTTCTTAAAGCACTAGTAAGCTATTTATGGTATCGTTTTTACATTTTACTACTAACTATTCATTGGCACTGTTATTTATTCCCTAGAAACTTATTCCTTACATAATTATTAGTTAAGAAATCTCCAATATTATCTGTTATATAATGCTAGCATATATTATCCTAAAACTGAATAAACTGTCAATCTAGTATCTATTCTAGTTGTTTCAATGAAGATATTTAAAGAAGTAACTACTAGTCGGCATTAAAAGATTTAATACATAATCAGTAGCCGTTAGTGAATTGAAAAAGTTATTATTCCCTGCTGGACTTAATACTAAAAATTTTAAATAAGCATATATTATCCTAAAGCTGAATAAACTCTTAAACTTTTAATTCATCAAACGCTATTATCGATTTTATTTGTTGCTAGGAAGATTTTTAAAGAAGTAACTTTTTTTTAAAGAGGTCAGCATTAAACGATTTAATACATAATCAATAAGCATATATTAAACTAAAGCCGAATAAACTCTTAAACCTGTAATTTATCAAACGCTAAAATCGATTTTAGTTGTTGCTAGGAAGATTTTTTAAACCACTAGTCAGCATCAAAACATTTTTTTTACATAATAAATAGCTTTTAGTGATTTTGAATAAGTTATTATTCACTGTTGGATTCATTAGTAAATAAAAAATAATAATAATAATAATAATTCGTACTTGCATTTAAACTAGAAGTTAGTGAGTTTTAAGGAATTAGTGTTAAAGTGGCTTGCCACACCAAATGAGGCTAGTAGGGTGTTTCATAACTAAAGAGTTCACTTTTTACCAACATATATCGCCGTTTCACAGTCTCAGTAACAAGTGTGCATTTCAAAAACAAGAAAGTTGTATGGCTTTTCTTCGTGAAAGCACACAATTATGAAAACCAGTGTTGATTTAAAGGGTTTTCTCAGGTTTACTGACCGGAGATGACCTAATCACTGACACAGTTATGCAACCCCAATGTGTAATACATATAAAACACACATATTTGACACATATTTATGACTGAAACCGATGCATATCACTTATAAGACTTCTTTACGGACACCATTTGTGTTCACGATACACAGTTGTTTATGTGTAAATTATCACATTGAAGTCAATGGAAAGTGTTATACAACACATCAAAAGCAGAGTTTTTAAAAAGACGTGAATGCATCTTACCTGACAACGTCAACAGTGTTTGTTTTCGTCTCGGTTGGATGTCCTGAAGCAGGAGTGCGGGTAAAATAAAATATAAAATCCCCAGTCAAGCCTCAGCGACAGATTGACACAGTTCAACAGCCGAGCGCGTTCTCGCTTTCTCCGCCGCTGCCCTGGATCTCTCGCGCTCGCAGCATGACCTGCATTCAAACTCCGCCCACCGCGCGCTCCTATTGGCCGAACGCCGCTAATTTGATGCGGTAAGGGTATCGGCGCGTTGTGATTGGTCTAGAGGGCCGTCAGTCTTTTTACATAAGTGTGTCATACGCCTCACGTGGACGCCCATGGCCAGTGAGTGCGTGCGATTCGTGTGGACAAATCAGTAGTAAGAGAAAGCTGATGAATGGGATGCGGAAGAGGGAGAAGCGTGTGGTTGGTCGGGGAATCCTAGTACGCTGAGCGTTATACAAACGGTTATACAAGTGTGTGTGCAGTCAATGTGTTTTCGCCCTGTAAGAGTGCATGTGATCCTGTTGGATGGACGTGCATGATTGCTTTACATTATGTGACTGTTTTAATCCAGTGTTAATCAAAGTAATACATACACACACACACATTTAATATATAACCCTGTTCATAACACATGCATAACATCTCATACAGATGCTGTTGTATAACATCTTAAGTTTTCATTTATTGCCTTTAGAAGTCAAAAGCATATGTTTGAGCAGCAGTGATTATGCCTTTGTGTGGAGGCTCTTTATTTGTACCATGCACACAGAAAAAAAACAAGATACAGGTCTCCATCTGTACCTTGGCAGGGTACAGCAATGCATTTTATTTTTTTCTTGTTCGTACCTCTAATAGAACATGTATGCAACGCCTAGTGATAGAAATGTCCTGGAATGGTTTAATATAAACAAACAAGAAGGTACAGAAATGTACAAATGTTCAGAGGCGCATTGCCCGTGTTGGGGAAAGTTACTTTGAAAGGTACAATATTACAATATTGAGTTACTCCCTTTAAAAGTAAGTAATTCTGTTACTTTTTCTCTTATCTGGGCTGGGCTTGTTTGTTTGATATTTATTTTAATAGCAAAAAAGTTATATTTTGGGGCAAATATAAAGGCTATTTCACTCCAATTAAAAACAAAACAAAAATTAAAGTAATAAAGAGAGAATAAATGCATAAATATCTTTGTTTTATTTAATTATTGGAGGTTTGTATAGTATTCTGGATTAACTGATTTTTTTTTTTTTTTTTCATGCGAGTGATATTATAAATGCTCACATTTAGTCTAGAACTACAATAATCACTATGTTCTCCCTCACACACACACACACATACTCCCAGACAGAGACACACACACCCACAAAAACACAGACAGACAGACACACTCACACACAAATACACACACACCGACAGACAGACAGACAGACAGACAGACAGACAGACACACACACAGACACTCACAAACACACAGATAGACACTCTCTCTCTCTCTCTCTCTCTCTCTCTCTCTCTATAGTTTGATTAATCTGTGTGTAAACATATATAAGGCTATTTTTGTGTTTTCTGCATGTGTGTTTATTAAAGCCCACAATAATAACCCACAATGAGTGGGACACACTTTCTCTCTCTCTGTTTCGACTCTCTCCATCCCATATGTCAGAACAGTCATCTAGCCTTTGCCAATAATAGTTTTTCTCTTTCCTGCTTTAATTTATTTTTACTTATTTCAAGAAAGTCCATGTTCTAGTTTGACCTGCTGAAACAACCAATTATGTGATGGGCAAATAAATATTTTATCTTTTGTGAATTGTGCTGATTGTGATTGCCGTGATTATGTTACACTGAATACGATACATAATATTTCACATTTTAATACCATGAGGTGATCAAAACAAATACAAATTTCTCAAAGAAAATGGATGGGGTGTTTTCTGTGATCTCTTTCTCACATCTTCTCTCAAACCACTTCAGAATAATTCTCAATAACACCAGATGGCCCAGATGGCTTCCCTTTCTTCCAATATGGATCCGCAAGATTGGACATTTCTAAGAACACTTTCTTTCTGTCTCTCGCTCCTCTTTCTGAGAGTATTAAGCAAAGACATTGCTACAATAAATGCTCGGAAACTTTCTGATATGCACAATATGAAGTAGTTATTTTGTTATACAAGCAAAGACATTAATTATTAACAGCTGTCCATTAGTGTATTGTACATACTGTGTCTGAGCACTAATGGACTCCAAAAGTGCAAAGGCCTTTGTGTTTGATCCAGATAGCACAGATAGATTAATGTCTGCTCCACAGAAATTAAAATATGATATTAAAACATTGTGTTATGTGTTATTCTCAGTGATGGAAAGACTCCCTGGGTGGGACTGTAGTTGGGGACACACACTCACCTAAAGGATTATTAGGAACACACTAATATTGTGTTTGACCCCCTTTCGTCTTCAGAACTGCCTTAATTCTACGTGGCATTGATTCAACAAGCTGCTGAAAGCATTCTTTAGAAATGTCGGCCATATTGATAGGAGCATCTTGCAGTTGATGGAGATTTGTGGGATGCACATCCAGGACACGAAGCTCCCGTTCCACCACATCCCAAAGATGCTCTATTGGGTTGAGATCTGGTGACTGTGGGGCCATTTTAGTTCAGTCCACACCATTACACCACCACCACCAGTCTGCACAGTGGTAACAAGGCATGATGGATCCATGTTCTCATTCTGTTTATGCCAAATTCTGACTCTACCATCTGAATGTCTCAACAGAAATCGAGACTCATCAGACCAGCAACATTTTTCCAGTCTTCAACTGTCCGATTTTGATGAGCTGGTGCAAATTGTGCCTCTTTTTCCTATTTGTAGTGGAGATGAGTGGCACCCGGTGGGGTCTTCTGCTGTTGTAGCCCATCTGCCTCAAGGTTGTGCGTGTTGTGGCTTCACAAATGCTTTGCTGCAAACCTCGGTTGTAACGAGTGGTTATTTCAGTCAATGTTGCTCTTCTATCAGCTTGAATCAGTTGCCCATGACCTCTGACCTCTAGCATCAACAAGGCATTTTCTCCCACAGGACTGCCGCATACTGGATGCTTTTCCCTTTTCACACCATTCTTTGTAAACCCTAGAAATGGTTGTGCATGAAAATCCCAGTAAGTGAGCAGATTGTGAAACACTCAGACCGGCCCGTCTGGCAGCAACAACCATGCCACGCTCAAAACTGCTTAAATCACCTTTCTTTCCCATTCTGACATTCGGTTTGGAGTTCAGGAGATTGTCTTGACCAGGACCAAACCCTAAATGCACTGAAGAAACTGCCACGTAATTGGTTGATTAGATAATTGCTTTAATGAGAAATTGAACAGGTGTTCCTAATAATCATTTAGGTGAGAGTATATTATATTTTTAAACCAGAGATTCAGAAAATCACACTATATTTATGTATTGTATTTGTATAGTGTTTGGAGGCTATTGCATGGATAAAATATGTAAATCCTCTACAATCCTCAGTCCCTCCCAGTTCCCCCCAATTCCAGTCCTGGTTATTCTACAACTGAAGCCTGATAGGATGGATAGCATGCGCTGAATGATGCAAACCAGAATACACTCCAAACGCTCAAGCGATCCAGCAGGGACACGTGGGTGTAATGTTTGCAGTCTCGGCGGAAGCACTTCATAACTGAGTCAGTGATTGAGTGGGACCATCTTTAATAGTTCCACTCTTGTCAGACACTCATCAGATCAAGGTTGTTTTAGTCGTGTTTGAGTGTGTTTGTCATCGGATCGTTTGGGTTTTGTGAAAAGCTGTGAAAATGACGCACGCAAAAGACAACGAGGGCCAAAACAACCCAACAACAAAGCTCTTGAATGACGCATCGTTTGAGTGTTTTTCTGCAAAGTGCACTTATAGTTTTATCATGTTTCTTTGTTGTTCGTTTGTTTTTTGGGGGGTATTTTGCAATCAGTGACATTATCATGTCTCTGCATCGAGAAGATGATCACATAATGCATTATGACGCCCTTAGTGGAAGAATAAATGAGGATGCAGCAAATAAAATGGGTCAATTGCATTAAAAATTTAACATATGCATACAGCTACTCATGTGAAAGTATTTTATACTTATTACAGTAATGCATTACCAGCTAAATAATCTAAAACCAAGACTTTTTCCCTTTTTAAGACCTTCAGTTGTAGTCAAATGCTCATAATTATTCAAACACCTTCTGGATGTAAAATATTCTGTGGCTCCTTTAATGCGTCTGTGAGCCATTTGGTTTTACTAGTATAATTTAATTAGATATGAATTACAAGAGTTTGATGCTGTACTTTGTGGTGAATTCACACTCAATGGATATTACTTATTACTTCACAACCGCTATTAAAAGTATGCTCTGTATAGCATGAATATGTGTAGTATCTAGACATACGCATTCGCCTTGTCATTATCATGTGATCTTCACTGTTACTCATCAAAAGTGGCCTCATGGGATGGTAAAGTGTCCATTGTATGAACTCTTCAGACTCTAGAAGTAGTGTATCCGGTACTTTTCGAGTACTGTATATTCAGACATACTTCTTTTGTCGCATGCTGTTCTTTGCCTACTGTAGTTACATTTACATTTTATCATATAGCAGACACTTCTCTCCAAAGTGACTTTCAAATGAGGAGAGCGATAGAAGTATTCAAGCTAACAATAGGGAAACAATATGACCGTCTTCAGCCGTTTCTTGAAAATGGCTAAAGGATAAGGGTGCGTTGTGCGGCGGGCGATATGTGCTTTCACTTTCGCTTTCGCAGTTGCCATTTTAACCAATTGAAAATCTGAGGGGGACATGTAAATGAGTAGCTACGCCACTGGTCTGGATACAACAAGAATGTAGTAAAAGGCAGTTCTGAGGTCTGTGAAGTTTAACTGATCATCAATCACATCTCCGAGATTCCTGGCTGTCATTGAAGAAATTATGGTTGATAAATGGAGAAGATTTGATGAAGTGTTGGGTTGGATGAGAGTATATTGTTGACTTTCCTACTATTGAGTGATTTCAGATGCGGCCAGAGACTCTCTCTTTTTTAACTTGGTTAGCTTCATTGGTAATGTTTGGCCTAATTTAATAAAATCTGCTGTATTGAGTTACATTCTCATGACAGAAGATTGTTTCAAGTCTCTATCTCATAAAATAACACTAAAAGTACTGAAGCGTTTCACTCAGATATAGATATACTGTTTTTTAAGATCAGAAACCAGGTGAAATCAGGCATGCTTTTTGTTTGTCTGCTGTAAATAATTGTGAATTTGATTTAATTGACTGCATAAACCAATTTCATGGACTTCAGTGTTTCCAATTGCTTTCTCCTGAATTAAAGGAGATATGATTTCATAGGATCCAAAAGGGGTTTTTGGTTGATGCTTTTAAAGCATAATTTTTGTTAAAAAAGAAGAAGCTTTCAGTGAACCGTAAACTGGGTCAATTTTTTTGTGAGTGTGAAGAACATTTTAATAATCTAAAAAACTCCTTTTCACTATAAAGGACCTTTTGTGTAAGGAAAGGGTTCACTGATGTTAAAAGTTCCTTATGAATCATCAATGCAATTTTCAGTTTCATCTGAGATTTTTCATTTATTCTCCTGCTTTGTAAGAAAACATTTTAAAAACCTATAGCATTTTCTGTAAGTAGCTCATCTTGCCTGCCTTCGTCACCCTGGATTTTCCATTGCATCTGTCTGGAATGAGGAAAGAGGAGTTGTCTTTTGGATCCCGTCCTGAGCATTACGTCACCAGACACAGATATAACCCAGCAGGAGACATGGCCGGGACAGAAAAGGTTCTGGCCTGGTTCCCGGGGAAGGCGTGCAGTCTTTAAATGACCTCTTCCCTTAAACGTCCTGGAGTCGCCACCCTTCCCCTCTCTTTTCCCTTACAGAGGAATTTAGCATGCCAACGCTGCCAATGAGGCAATAGCCAAAACGTATTTGTGGAGCAATGTCATGGACCTTAATCACAAAGCCTTTTATGTCATCTAAATACTCGTACAAACGAAAGGACATTTTCTTCTGCCAGGCAAAATGCAACAGAAATAATCCAGAAACAATCCCTTCATCTTCATTTTCTCCAAAAACTTGATTTTAGCTGAGATTTAAAGTGATAGTTCATCCAAAAATGTTCACCTCATGTTGTTGCAAACCTGTATGAGTATCTTTCTTTTGTTGAACAGAAAGCAATTGATGTTGACGGTAGCAATTGACTTTCTTAGGAGGAAAAATCCCTCTATGGAAGTGAATGGTTACTGAGGAGTGAGTGATGACAAAATGTACATTTTTGGGTGAACTATCCCTTTAAACTCATGTGCATAAGATTAAGTGATGAAGCATGAAGCATTGCAAATTATATAATTAAATTATGAATTGTTCTTCCTGCAACTGCAATTACAGTGTAAATATATGTATACATTTGATTCTAAAATATCTTTTAATGTTTTATATGTTTAATCAGTGACTAAAGGTGAAATGTTATATTTTTCATGGTAAGTCACGGTAAGAGTAAAAAATAAAAACTTAAATTGACAAGCAACTGCATATACTAATATATATATATATACATATATATATATATATATATATATATATATATATATATATATATATATATATATATATATATATATATTAGTATATGTAATTTTTTTATAAATTAATTTTTTGTAATTTGTTTTTATTTTTTACTCTTACCGTGTCATATTCTGACATATTGTTATATATTTCTGTGTATATATATATATATATATATATATATACTGTATTTATAAAAACATTTTTTTTATTATAATATATATATATATATATTATAATATTTTTTTTTTATAAATACAGTATATACATATATATATATACATACACACAAATATATAACAATATGTCAGAATATGACACAATATCTTTAATCGCTGATTGTCGACATTATACATTATAATGTCATTCACAATGATAGGATTTAAGTACACCATTCCTTATTGAAGTTTTTAAATAAAATGATGAAGCATGAAGTCAGATCATTAAAATGATTATGTTCAGCATTTTCAGTATATACACATATTATTGAACAATGTCAGAGGATCAGATTATGATTATCATTCCCTTTCAGATACAGAAAACTGCTTCCATTGACAAAGTTGTAAATGAAGGGCAGAGAAGCATAAAGAAGAATGAATTGTAAATGCCCACCTCTCTCCATGACGTAAATCCTTAAGGATTGATGCGTGGGTTTGTTCACGGCTTATCAGTAGGAGTTTAGGTTTGTGAAGTGCCTTGGGAAGACGACCAGTTAAAAAGCAACACCAAAACCAAAGCCAAACCACGATTTACTGTTTTGAGATGTTTCTGTATAACGCAATATGTGAGAAACATTTCCTTATAAAGTCCCAAATCTGAGCTTCGTGATTTTGGAAAAACTCACATCTAAGGCCCGTTCATCAAATCTATTTACTAGTGATAAAAAAGCTGCTTCATTGGAAAAATGAGGTTTAATAGGATTCTGGTACTTTAGGTAGTTGTTGTCATGACAACTATATCTTTAAGTAGCTTAAGATGTTGCTTGTTTTGAGTGCAAGCTATACTCTCTTGGAAAAAGTTCACATGGAGTTGCATGTAGAACTTTAAGGTTCTTGACTAATTAAAAATAACTCTTTAAGCAAAAAAGGTTTTATATGTCTTGAATGATTGCATAATAGGTTAATTAATTTTTTCTCCTGACAAAGCATGTTTAATCTGTAGAGCTTTCTTGTTGCTCAAACAGTAGAGAGTGGCGCTTGCAACATGAAGGTCATGGGTTCGATTCCCAGGGAAAGCAAGAACTGATTAGAATGTCAATGTGTTTCTTGAATGCAATGCAAGTCACTTTGGATAAAAGCGTCTGTCAAATGTAAATATAACGTTTAAGAGCCGTTTATATCATATAACATTCAATTATAATTAAAAATGAATATATCCATAAAATGATCCCATGATAAAAGTCCTATATGAGGCGTCTAACAGAACACTTTAAAGCTCTACAACATAGAAAGTGTTGTTGTGTAGGGTTTTCATTTCATGCCTTTCTGTTTGATCTATGTTTTCCCGTACATATATCAGAGGTGAAGCATGTTACAAAAGGTTCTTGCATCATTTGTTGTTGTGGCGCTAATTGCCGTTTCTCACAAATTCATGAAGCTCACGAACCTCAGCTAAAAAAAATGTCAGAGAAGCGCTGACCTCTGAGAAGCATCTCGTTTATGTCGTGTTGCGGTTATTCTCTCTGAACGGTGACCGCTGATGTTGCTTAGGAACAGCGTGTCGGTGAATGGAGACCTGCAGATGGGAGATCAGCAGGACAAAATGAAAATCTTTCTATAAACTCTAGCAGAAAAACTTCAATAGAATTGATTTGCTTTAGACTGCCGGAAATTTCTGTAAAACGCTCGCAATCTAAAATCTCTGTGGTTGTCGGTGCAAACAAAGACAATTCCTTTAAATTCACACAACCTATTAGACGATGCTTATGGATTTCAAGTTACAGGTATCAAAAAGATATTGATTGAAATATCTTTGCTCTTGAAATAGACTTTGAGGGGTATTTTTTTCTTACTTTAAGGAGCATATTGCACATTTCTGTTACATTCTTAACTGAAATATATTAGCCTACCAGTTGAAACAATTAAGGCTTTCAACCAAATTAAATCCAATATTAAAGTAACTTATATAAAGAACATCTAAGGTTTTATAACAAAATAAACATGCTAGAATAGGCTTCTAGAACATAGTTGCACATAAAGTGTTTTCAGGAGTGATTTTCGATCTAGAGCTAAATATTATCTCTAAGAATTTTTAATTAACAACTACAGGTGGTTCAGGGGAATCAGGGATGCAGCCGAACTTTGCAGGAGGATAGATCTACAGGAACAGGATTAAACTACAGGCTATATAGCTATGTGAGAATATCCCTTTTCTTTGCATGACACATTGATATAACAGATCTTTTGACATTAACCTGGATATTGTATAAGCATTAGTTTCATCTGTCATTACACAGAGGATAGGTGTGCGTAAACGTCACATCCTTTGATTTTCCTAGTAAAAAAACGTTCAAAGACCTTCACATAAATATCAGTCTACAGGCTTTCAAAGACAACATAGGTGTCACGGAACAAGTAGAGAAGACTCAAGACGCAGGGTGGAAGGCTATTTATTTATGACGAACATGAAACACAAACAAAAACTGCCCCGAAGGGGAAAGTCATAACTGAACAGATAACCTGAACTAACAAAAACTAAACAGACAAACTGGAGGTCACAGGGCACAGGGCACAGGGCACAGGGCACAGGGCACAGGGCACAGGGCACAGGGCACAGGGCACAGGGCACAGGGCACAGGGCACAGGGCACAGGGCACAGGGCACAGGGCACAGGGCACAGGGCACAGGGCACAGGGCACAGGGCACAGGGCACAGGGCACAGGGCACAGGGCACAGGGCACAGGGCATGGAATGACAATGACGTGACACAGGACAGCAAACACACAGGGATTAAATAGGGAACACTTGATGAAGGTGACGAGCAGAAACAGCTGGGATCAATTAAGGGAAACAAGGGAACAAGATGGGCGGAGTTACACAAAAACAAGACACGACAAAGGGGCAGTGCCAGAGATCTGTCAACCAACACACTAGAAACCCAAACTGAAGTGACAGAACCCTGACAATAGGAAGTTGGAGAAAGTTGTACATATACCCACTTCAAATGTTGAATAAAAGATTAAAGTCAAAATGAAATTAAAAATCTGTCTTCTGTTTTACATCTATGTTTCAGCTCTTTTTGTGAACAGTTCATCCATTTGTATGTTTTATTTTTAAATCTTGTAATTGTTATAATCAAAATCGGACAGATTTGTTTCTGGTAAGCAGAACTTCTCCAATCATTTTGTCTGGTTAAACCCAGCCTTGTAAGCTCATTGTTCATCCGCTTTTCAATGCAATGCTTACATGTCAAAATACCTAGTCCCTGTCCTATTTTTTTTAGTAATCTGTTAAACTCTGCTAATCTGTACATTGCAATACAGAGGTGAAGATCTGACACTACTTCCGTTTCCTGATAAAAAGCACTCACTGTACAGAACAAAAGCAGTCCTCTCCTGTAATGAATGATGTCACTCGGATGCATCATGGACAGAAGAGAGTTCCCCTTCTAAAAATTCATGCTCATATAAAGTCATTAGTGTCTAAACACAGAGAGGTGCTTCTGCCTCCCACACCTAATGAGCCGACGGAAATGCATCACATCTTCTCACCTCACCTCCCCAGCACACAGACACACATGGGCACGCGCCACCACACTCCTACTAATGCACACCCACGGCTCTGGCATCCTTCGTTTGCCCACTGAATCATTACACGTTTTGTAGTTTTTAACGTCAGTTGGAAAAGTCAAATCATACAACCGAAGTCTCAACCAGTGTTTGATAAATGTTTAAATATTGTATTGTGCACTGCTCAAACACTTAATCATCAGTCCAACACTAACTCAGTTAAACTTCAGGGATATCGATCTGTCCAATAGGAAACATAAATGATTGTGAATCAGCTTCACCTCCTTTGGTGCAAATGAAAGTAACAACAGGTGCACTGGAGAGACAACAGCCGAAAAGGGAACAATTTTGCAGGTGGAAGCCATAGACAATTACTCTCTCCTTATTCTTCCTGACTGATTTGTCTTTAGTTTTGTGTTTTGTTAGGGTCCTTGTCTCTGTCTGTATCATGAGGCAGTTCCTCCAACTCAATCCGCTTACACAGGCAGTCATAGGCGGAGTTTCACTTTTGTGCTTGGGGGGGCACCAGACCACGAGCTCAGTTTTTTTTATATCATATATATATATCATTCATTTTACATATAAAATACATTTACAATGAACAATGACTTTATACCAGTGCTTCTCAATTCTTTTCTGCCACGCCCCCCTAGGAAGAGGTAAACATTTCTCGGCAAAAACTTTCGCCTTATTGTTTCCATGGTAACGCGTCATGCTTATCACCTGACATACCGCAGTCACAAAAAGCGCTGTATAATAGATAATTCAAAATAGTCACCAACTTGTTGGCTCAACTTGTTGAAACCGAAAAGAAATCTTATGTGGTTGAAAACACTGAGTTGTTGTGATAAATGACAAGCTCTGAGAGCGTCTTTTTTTTTGGCTCAGTGCCAGATATTGCGTGAAAACACGTGTGAATTTAGTGGTTGATCACGTGACACATGAACACCGGCGTGACACATGAACACCGACCGTACACGTCAAAGGATGAGGGGATGATTATCTGAACTTCTGCTCTTGTTCAGTGCAAAACAAGCATGTACCCCAGGGTAACGTGCGCCCCACTATTTGAGAACCACTGCTTTATACAAAGAATAGCGAATAGAACAGACTCTTTATAGTTGCTGTTTTGTTTTGCATCGGTAGTGATAGGGTTAACACGGGGAGTTCAGAAGTGCGGCAAAAAGTGTGTTAGACGGGTGCGCTTGTTACAGTGTGTTGTTCTTCGTTCCGATTAAAGTTTCCGATTGAAGTAGAACTACTTCAGACATTACAATATCTTACCTAATGCAGAAGAAGCCGCCTCTTTTTCCGAGATGCGTAGATGTCCACTGTCTTCTCCTCTGATAGATTTGACACTTTTAGTAGTGGATTTATTAAAAAAACGACGAATGTCCATTTTGTTTATTCAGCGCGTAAAACAGAACGAGAAGAGCGTCCACTCACGTACCGCGATACTTTGAGATTCGCAAATCGCGGGAGAATGTAATAAAGCTACAGTAATAAAAAATTAATTAGCCACATCTTACTCATTCTATACACAGAACTAATAAGATAAAACAAATAAAACGAGAAAATATGAATTCTGTAATAACAAAAAAACATATTCAAAGCACAAGGCAGGCATTAATTGGCTCTGGTCTGGGGGGGCAGTGCCCCCCCCAGCCCCCCCCAAACTCCGCCTATGCAGGCAGTGCTTCTCCTCCAGGATTATCATCCATACGTGCCGTCGCAAGAGGGTTTGGTGTGTCTCCCAGTACAGTTTGAAGAGCATTAAGGAGATACCGGGAAGCAGGCCGTTTCATGAGGAGAGCTGGACAGGGACGTAGAAGGGCAAGAACCAGCAGCAGGAACAGGATCTGCTCCTTTGAGTGAGGAGGAGCAAAATGACCTCCAGGAGGAACCGATGAGCACATTTCTGACAAGGCTGTCAGAATCATGAGGAAGGCATGAGGCCAGTCCTTTAGTGGGACCTGTGTTCACAGATCAGCACTGGCAGCTCGATTGGCATGTGCCAGAGAACACTGTAATTCAAGTCCGACATTGGAGCCAAGCTCTCTTCACAGATGAGAGCAGGTTCACAATGAGCACATGTGACTGACGTGAAAGAGTCTGGAGATGCCGTTGGGAACGTTATGCTGTGTGGAAAATTATCCAGCATGACCGGTTTGGCAGTGGATCAGTAATGGACTGGGGAGGGTCACAAAGACCTTCATGTGTAGCCAGTGGTTTCCTCACTTCTGTTGGAAACCGGGATGAAATCCTCTGAGTCAGTGTCAGAGCTTCTGCTGGTGCCGTGACCCTGGGTTTCTCCTGGTTCGTGATAATGATGATAATGCCTGGCCTCATGTGGCTAGAGTGTGTAGCCATTGACTGGCCTTCACATTCCCCAGACCTGAATCCAGTCGAGACTGACTTACATCATGAGTTGCTGTGATGAACTTCATGCAACTTGGATCAGCATTTAAGTTTCTTGGATTTTTCATTTCATTAATTTTTGGTATAATTTTGAATCATTCCCTCAAACAAACAAACACACACAGACACACACACACACACAGTTTGATATGCCATACAATATTTGGTATGCCCCCTTTTGCCCTAATGACAGCAAGCAACCAAACTGGCACAGACAAAATAATCCTCTGATACTAACGCCATAACCTTTATTGTTTAACAGTTTTGTTAGAATTTTACTCTGTTTAAATACAGACTTAATTAAATAAAGAAACAAATGTGGTCTGAATGTCAAGGAAACTTACACAAAGTACAGCATCAATCAGAGGATTTAATCTCCTGCACTATCACGGAGGAGGTGGGAGCTTCAAAATCCCACATTTGTGAAAGCGCTTGGAAACCACACACGGTGTGACTTGACGCAGATGGTGGGCAGGCTTTGTGTTTTTTTCTCCTCGGAATGTCGTATTCTGTGCGTCACATTCATGTATTTTTGATTAATCCACAGCTGACATGTTTTAAAATGGCATGGAATGGCTTTCAGATTATACACTCGGCACACTATTACAAACATGCAATGCTTGTATTTACTCAATTGTACAACATCCCAAAGGTATTCTGCGTGAGGAATTATTGTTGATACAGAGATCTAATGTGATATTGTGACTGTGGACAATTCCAGCTGTAAATGTTTCTATATGAGATGCATTCGATCCCTTATTAGTGCTCATTTATAGCAGGCCTATTCAGGTATGAACCTGTAAAGTTATATGAAGGTCAGTGCCAGCACATTTAACAACCCAAACAAATATTAAAGTGTTTAACCTATGATTTCAATAAAATCAATAACGGAGCAATCATTTTTATTAAGGTTAAAGACATCATCAAATGCTGTGTTGACATATTCCACTGAATCGGGAAGGTGGAAAAACAAGGGCTAGAATGACTCAAACACCTGCTTTGATAATGAGGGCAAACATGGCCTTGCAAACCATCCAAATCCCTGAACCTCTGGTGGCATGAGACTCATAGAAGCACTAAAAGCCTGTTTTATAATGCCTTTAATGCACACACCTTTATTGTGCTTACTCGTATATGTCATTGTCTCTATGATCTGAACATATATCAAAATAAGCTTTTATATTTCTGTGTTTTGAATGAAACTGGCTGCTGACTCTTGGGCTGTGCTGCTCTCCAGTGGTCATGATGCACTATGAGCTTTTGTACAAAATATTGCACTGGAGGCGATGGAAACAAATAATGCATTCACTTTTTCCTCCCCCAATCAATTTTATTTTCCATTATGTTCTCTTATAACAATACATTATGCAATAACCGTGCAGATAAAGACTTGCTAGAGCTTGAATGCAACCATAAGCACTTATAATCTGTGTGATAGCGTCCTCTGCTGACGGATATAAGAGTTGTCCCGATATGCTGCTTCCCAATTTGCCTACTTATACAATGCCCTAGTGAAGAAACAGCTGTATCTTTACTCACATGCATCCTGTCACTGTTTACTCTGCTCTGTCTTTCATCTCATCACAGTCAAAATCATCCACAACCTATTTAATTTAATTTCCAACCATTTCAGAGAGGAATGGAGTAGCTCATTGATCTGAGAGTCATGGGTCTTTCAAACAGAGTCTCTCTTAATGCGTTTACAATTGGAATAATGATGCATTTAACGGTTATTGAGCAAACGTATCTTTATAAAATTTCCCAATGCTGTTGCAGATGAAATATAATGTGGATAACATTTTTATTAATATATTTTCTTCAGGTTTGATACGGATTAATCATTCAAACCCTAAACCTTTCTACTTCCGCCATGTTTGTAGTTTTTAAAAACTTTTTGTGAGTTCAATCAAATAAATTGCCCATTGTGCAATATTAATATCGTGGGCAATATTAGCTCGGATCTGCACTTCAGATCCTGACCGGAAAAAGTAGACTCATTTCGACATGCTACAATTTTGTACATATGCTGAATTTTTTCTATAACTTTATACTGTAGAATTAGTATGCGATTCCGAGCTGAACAACTAACTCTAATTTCTAATATTATTTAAGACGGATAGTATGTGAATTGGGGAACAAGCAAAAGTTTAAGATTGTGAGATTAAAATAGTTATTTTAGAAAAAGGTAAATAGAACTCGGCTAATATAAGTGACGGTTTTCTAACAAAACCTTTGCCTTCTTTATAGTGTATTGATAACTCAAAATGCACCGCACGGTACGTTTACAGTGTATAAATCATACAATGAATGGCATAACTAGTCATTATAAGACATTACTGCAATTGTATTTCACAAATTCCTTCAAAATAATAATAAGAACTAGTTAGTATTGCAGGTTTTGTTTCCTCTGTTTTTCACCACTCTTTCTTGCTTTGTGATCCATTTTATGTTGATAGCGTCACCAAATCCAATTTCGTTAAATTTCTCGTTGATCTGAAGAGGGAAAAAAGAACTAAAATGGAAAAACAAAACCCCTTTCGACATAAATATTGATACACGATTTTAATATTGATGACATTAAAACATTTGGCTTTTGAAGCATTTGAGAGCAAACTGAAAAAAGCACTTTTACCTTATCTAACATGTTGGATCGTATGCCAGGATCCGTGAGGTCCAGTTGTCCGGGATTCACTTTCATTCGCAGCATCACCCTTTTGCCTTCCCCTTCGGACACAGATACAAACAAGCTAATGTTTAGATCAAATTTTACCATTACATCTGTTAAAATGCAGAGAGATACTCACTTCTAGCACAGTAAAATGGAAAAAACTGACTGCAACTCGTTTTGTCCAGTTTCAAGGTAAACATGTCTATTACGAGACAGTCCTGAGTGTCGGTTGGGTTACTTTCCGTAATGTTTTGTGAGTTAGATTTCATATAACTCCCCCTTATCCATGCATGACCAGAGAAGCCAAGAGGAGAAGCAGCCTTCAATTTATCTACATCCTCCTCATCGAACACAAAAACCAGATTTGTGTATTTCAGTTTGCAGTAGTTCTGAGCTTCTGTCCAAGTCATTGGTTCAGACAAATAATAGAACTGCCTAGAAAGAAGAGAGGAAACCCCAAAAAGACCTGAGAGAATAGGAATCAAAACATGGAATCACGGATTAAACTCTCTTAAAACACTTGTTTAAATCTATTGCACAGAATCAGTGACATGTCTTATTTTTTCTTTTTTACATTTATCAGACGCGTTTATCCAAAGCGACTTGCATTGCATTCAAGAAACACATTGATATTCTAATCACTTTCCCTGGGAATCGAACCCATGACCTTGATGTTGTTTGCAGCGCTTGTGAACAATGTTGAAATTGGCAAAAGTCAATAAATGTCAATAAACTTGCCGATTTTAATTTTATACCCACACATTTTAAT
>JAWRVZ010000296.1:195000-405000 GCA_037043235.1 Rhodeus uyekii | reverse complement strand
ACTAAAAAGAGTAATTATTTCACAACCACTAAAACAGTGCGAGTTATGTGTTATGAATGTGTGTAGTATGCATTTAATCTGGATATGCTACATTCGCCATATTGCCATTGTCATTGCATCGCTTCACTGTCATTCATAAATCCTCTCCCGTGGCCTTATGGGATAGTAAAATGTCCATCGTATGCTCACTTCAGACTCTCTCTGGATCTCTAGATCATCCGGGTGCTTTTTGCCCACTTATTTGTCAATACTGTGAATTCGGACATACTTATTTGGTCAAATACTGTTTTTCGCCTTCTAAATACTGGGGAAGTGAGCAATTTCAGATGCGGCACTGGTCTTATTTTTTGTACTGATTTTGTATTTTTAATAACTTTTTACTGCCATGCTCTCAAATTCTCCTATCAAAATGTCAGGAAGATCTAACAAAAGCTCTAGAATTACATTCAGTTTTTTAGTAAATTCAAAATGCAGGGAGAAGTTCAGCAATCATAAACAGGTAAATCATAAAACCATAAAAATCATAAATCATAAGCATAATGAGCAATCATAAAGATAAGAGGCATGATAACGGTAATGAGTCTGACTGATGAACTGATCTAGTTGCCACCTGCTTCATGATTACTTAAATACTTTTTACATTTATTCATTTGTCAGACACTTTTATCCAAAACACATTGACATTCTAGGTCTTGCTTTCCCTGGGAATCGAAACCATGACCTTGGTGTTGCAAGTTTGAGATGCAGCAAAGCTGTTTAGGGAAAGGAGAGATTATTTTTTATTTTTTTAAGAAATACAATAATTATAAAAAGACGCTTTCCAAACCAGATATTGAGCCCATTTCCAAGAGTCCAGGAACAGACCAAACCAGATAAAATCCATACAGCTAAAATATATGTTTATTCACCTCAGAGTTGTGGATGGTTGACATATCAAAGCTCTTCTTTCCCAGTTAAATTGCTAAATTAAAAACAAAGGGGAACTCATGCAAAATATTGTTTACGGTCACAAGAAATGTCATGCCAAAACCCAGAATAAGTAGATACACAATCCATCCTCAATTAGCTGTGATGGAGCCCAGTTACTGTACTTGTATAAATACAATAATGCATTTGAGCCATTTCACATCAAGACTTCCTACTTTCCACACAAACTACTCAAGAGTTACCCAAGCTGCTCGATAAATAAGCAAGGTTGTTTGAATAAGTGAACTGCTTTGTTTTTTTTTTGGTCATTTAATATAGGATACACTAAGCATATAAAGCTGTGAGAAAACTGACTTGAAAACTGGCTTTGGTTTCATAATTTTAAATGAACTGGACTCAGGAAGTGAACATATATATGAAAAAGAAATCAAATGAAGAATGACAATGTCAATTATCTTTAGAAAATACTAATTTCCATTGAAGGGCATCTTGTTTTTACACATAAAGCGTTCTTAATGTAGACATTCTGTTGTCAGTTTATTTTCAACATTTATTTTCATTGCAGAATAATTATAGAGAGTCATTTCCAAGGAAGGGTAAGTTGTTTGTGAAAGACATATCTTTGCATAATAGTAAGCCTTATGTAAACAGAAAAATGCTACAGCCGTGCTGAATTTATAGAGTTCACATTTCCAACATTTAGTTTTACAATGCAAATTGCTTCTCTCTTTGCATATAGATGAAACAAATAATACGAGCAAGTTATTGTATTAAACTACTCATAAGTAAAGCAGTGTATTTTTACATTTTAAATTGTACACATACAGTATAAGAATCACATGAAAATATGTATGATTTACACAGTATGTTTCCTGCCCTATTTCACTCAAATTTATCATATAATTATATTAAATATGGGAATAAACTAGTTCAAACAGCTCACTCTCAGAGAAAACGTACAAAAGCGGTCCCTGGGTGGTACTTTTTTCTTCAATAATTCTGTACAGTTTATATATATATATATATATATATATATATATATATATATATATATATATATATATATATATATATATATATATATATATATAATATATATTATATAAAAGGACACCGATAATTCAACTACAATTACTTCAAAATATGTAATTCCTTAAAACAATCTACTTTTACTAAAAATCTGTTTATATTCTTCAGGTTTGTTTTGAATATAAAGGTGTAACTAAAGATTATTTCTTATTACAGTTTTTACTGGAACTCGCTGTACGGACAATCTCCTGATGAAATACCTCTTCACCTTCCCTTTTTCTCCAGTTTATTTTGACGTCACTTTCCAGCCCCATGTTCTTCAGCTTTTCGCTGATCTAGAGAAGACCAGACAAAAAGAAAAAGACAAAAAAGAAGAGAAAGTCACACCTGATATCAGCAACAATGTGATACGAGAGAGTGTTTGCCTGTTCAAAACTCAAGATCACACTGCTATAGAATGCTTAAATAAAGAGAGTGGCGCTTGCAACATCAAAGTCATGGGTTTGATTCCCAGTGAAAGCAAGAACAGATTAGAATATCAATGTGTTTCTTGAATGCAATGCAAGTCGCTTTGAATAAAAGCGTCTGGTAAATGCATGAATGTAAATGTTTTGCATTCAAAATTTGACACTGAAACTGAACACAGTATTTAAGAAACAAACCTCGTTCAGGATGGCAGTCTGTAGTGAAGGATCATTCAATGTGCATTTTCCATTGCAGGACAATTTCAGTTTGACAACCTGTCTTTTAATTAACGTTTCATCTAGAGGAATAAAAAGATAAAGTCAACATAGTCAAACATATTTAAGTTGTTTGTAAAATCTGTTTTACAGTTTTTTGGATTACTTACACACTAAAATTAAAAGTAGTATACTATTAGTAAAACCTTACACTCAAAAAAAGCAGCAGGTGTGTTCATTGGTCTTCAAGCACAATGAAAAGAGTCAGATGAGGAGGCGAACGAGGAGGACAAGGAGGAGGAAGGGGTGGAAGATGAGGAATCAATAGAGGAAGAGGAAGAGATGGAGGCCATGCTGGAGGTAGAGGTAGAGGAAGACAAGAAGGTGCTCGAAGAGGACCGAATCTGACAAATGAGATTCATGCAAAACTGGTTGACCATGGCCTGATGCTGAGGGATTCTATCCACTGCCAGCACTTCTGTTACCTTTTCTTGTGAAATTACTGTAATATTATATACTGGTTCCATTTCAGGGAACTCGAGCTGCGTCAAGCGCTAGGGGAAATAGCCTGACATCAGTCACGTGAAGATCTGTGCAACCAATGAGAGACGAACGCGTGTGAATGCGTCACCGCCGGCACGTGCTGGTGACGTCATGAGAGAGCATAAAGGTGTGCCCGAAACCCGGAAGCGACAGCTCTGAGTGTCTTCAGCGTGCTGTGTCTGTGTGAGAGTGATTTAGAAATGAATCTAGTTTAAAAATCAGGGAATTATGTGTATGAAAGAATGGCTGATGAACAGACATTTAGACCTTGTGTTTTTCCCTGTCCGCGTTTTATAACGGACAGGGATACACATGTAATGTGCGTTGTCTGTCTGGGGGCAGAGCACGCGCGGTCGACAACCTCTCGGCTGTAAGGACTGTGAGAGGTTCTCATTGGGAGAGGTTCTCTGGTAAATGCATGAATGTAAATGTTTTGCATTCAAAATCTGACACTGAAACTGAACACAGTATTTAAGAAACAAACCTCGACAAACCCTTTAAGGTTGTCGACTGGCGGTCTGTAAGGAGGCCGCTCAGGCTAGTGTTCCCCAAGGTTCGGGACCTGCAGCAGCCGAGGCTTTGCGGCGCTCTCAGTCATGGGGATCACAAATGGATCTCGCTGAGGGAGCTGGGATGGGTCCTTCCTTATCTCAGCCCTCGCGAGATGAGGCGGGTCCCAGTCACGAGCGTGATGTGGGCACGGTTTCCCCAAGAGACGATCGTGCCGGGGCTCCGGCATTGACTTTATCCAGTTCTGATGAGATGGATTTAGCTAGTGTTGACCCGGTCGGGGAGGATTCGCCACTCTCCTCACCGGCGTTTGAGGAGTTAGTTGAGGTTGTGGCTCAAGCGGTCTCGCATCTGGGCATTGATTGGCCGGGCGGAGACCAGGAGCACTCGTCCTAGAAAGAGCATATTGGACGAGCGCTACCTGCCTGCTCGCGTCACTCCCCCGCGCCTTTCCTTCCTGATCTCCATGCTGAGGTATCAAGATCATGGAGAAGGCCAGCCTCCGAAAGAGTGCATACACTGCATAGTGCTATGTATGCGACTCTCGTCGGGGCTCAGCACTATGGTTATGGGGGGATGCAGAAAGTGGACGAGGCTCTTGCAGGATACCTCGTTCCCCAGCCTGCATCCTATATCAAAGCTCCGGCGCTCCCCACCAAACCGATGCGCGTCACGTCGTCTTTGGTGGGGAAAGCTTACATACTACGGCACTGCTGCAGGCCTATCAAGCAGAGTTGCTAGGGGACCTCAACGAGGACCGTGGTATCGGTCCGGAGGCAGTGGCAGAGCTGCGCCGGACCGTGAATTTGTCTCTTCGGGCCACTAGGGAGACAGCCTACTCTGTCGGCTGCTCCATGGCATCTCTGGTGGCCACGGAGAGACATTTATGGCTCAATCTATCGGCCATAAAAGACAAGGATAAATTTGTGCTACTGGATGCCCCTCTGTCCCCTTCGGGCTTGTTCGGCGATGCCGTAAAAAGTGTCGTTGACAAGTTCCAGGAGGCTGCACGACAGCAGGCGGCGTTCAGTAAGGTCCTTCCCCGCCGCCCTCCACGTGAGACCGCCGGTCAAGCGCGGTCTCAAAGCTCGACGTACAGGGCCGCTCAAAAGGAGAGTGTCACTACCCGACTTCCTCCGGTGAACCCGGGAAGGTTGGGCCGACTAGTTCAAGTTCAGCCTTCAGGCAAAAGGGGTGATTTGAGGGTTGTCCTTAACGCTAAGAAGGCTAAGACTAAGCGGTCCTGACGCTAAGCCGCAACAAGGTGATGTCTCCCGTGTGCAGTTTCAGAGGGAGCCCGCAACGGGAGAACCACCCCCTCTAAGGAGGGTCCTAGAGCATTACACCCGAGTTTCCGGAAGCCCCGGCTCAGTGGTGAATATGTTCACAGTACCAGAGGCCAGCCCCGGGAGGCTGGTTCCCTTAGTAGAGTTCCAGGTGCGTGGGCACGTCTACTGGATATCTCTCAGTGGGTTCTGTGCACGGTAACCTGCGGGTATGCCATCCAGTTCGGGGTTTCTCCACCCCGGTTTTTCGGGGGTCCTACAGTCCTTGGCAGGCCCCCATGCGTCTGGTTCGGCACGGTCGACCTCAGAGACGCATATTCTCACGTCTCCATCCTTCCGATGAGGAATTTCCTGAGGTTCGCCTTCGGGGGGAAGGCGTACCAGTATCGGATGCTTCCTTTCGGTCTGGCGCTCTCACCCCGCACGTTCACTAAGGTAGTGGACGCTGCTCTAGCTCCGTTACATTTGCAAGGCATTCGTGTCCTAAACTATGTAGACGACTGGCTTATCCTGGCCCAGTCGCCGCAGTTAGCAGCACAACATTGAGATGTTGTGCCCGTACATGAAGGAGCTGGGGTTAAGGCTGAACACCAAGAAGAGTGTACTTTCTCCCACGCAGAGAACCACTTTCTTGGGAGTCATATGGGACTCAGTGGCCATGTCTGCTCGGCTCTCCCCCGAGCGCATCCAGGCCGTTCGTTCAGCCTTCAAGAGCATCAAGCTGGGCCAGCCACTCATGGTGAAACACTTCCAGAGATTGTTAGGGCTCATGGCAGTGACATCCAGCATTATCCCACTGGGCCTGCTGTACATGAGACCCCTGCAGTGGTGGCTGAAAACCAAGGGGTTCTCCCCGAGGGGAAACCCGCTTCGCACAATCAAGGTCACGGGGCGATGCCTATGCACCCTGAGTATGTGGAAGAACTCTTGGTTCTCGTCTCACGACGAGTGACACTCTTAAGGTTGAACACTAAGAAGAGTGTACTATCTCCCACGCAGAGAACCACTTTCTTGGGGGTCATTTGGACTCAGTGGCCATGTCTGCTCGGCTCTTCCCCGAGCGCATCCAGGCCTTTCGTTCAGCCGTCAAGAGCATCAAGCGGGGCAGCCACTCACGGTGAAACACTTTAGAGAGTGTTAGGGCTCATGGCAGCGGCATCCAGCATTATCCCACTGGGCCGGCTGTACATGAGACCCCTGCAGTGGTGGCTGAAAACCAAGGGGTTCTCCCCGAGGGGAAACCCGCTTCGCACAATCAAGGTCACGGGGCGATGCCTACGCACCCTGAGTATGTGGAAGAACTCTTGGTTCCTTGCTTATATGGAGCAGATTTGGGACAGATATGGCAAGGCACAGGTTGACCTGTTTGCCTCCGTAGAGAACACTCACTGCCCTCTGTGGCTTTCGGTAACACATCCAGCGCCTCTGGGGCGGGATGCCATGGTACAGGCGTGACCGAGGCTACGCCTGTACGCCTTTCCCCCGATCACTCTGCTCCCGGGAGTTCTGGCCAAGATTCGCTGGGACAAGGTCCATCTAAGCCACTGGCCTACCAGAATATGGTTCTCAGACCTCGTGTCCCTCCTCGACGGAGTCCCCTGGGATTCCGGTCAGGAGGGACCTCCAGTTCCAGGCGGAGGGTTGCATACCCCCGCCCAGAGCTAATGAACCTGTGGGTCTGGCACCTTAGGGGGTCCAGCTCATGGAATCCGGTCTCTCAGCTGAGGTTGTAGAGACCATTTTTGAGTCCAGAGCTCCCTCCACGAGGAAACTCTACGCCTTGAAGGGCTGTCCCCCGCCTCTACCTTGAAGGTTTATGTGGCTGCCATAGCGGCTTGCCATGTACCTCTGGGTGGGGTGCTATTGGGCAGGGACCCCCTAGTCACTTGTTTCCTCCGTGGCACACTAAGGCTGAGACCTGCGGCACAGACTAGGGTGCCTGCCTGGGACTGGTCCGTGGGTACTCCAAGGCCTGTCCCAGGCACCCTTTGAACCTTTAGAGGTTCAAGCTCCTCTCTCTTTAGACCCTTCCTTTGCTGGTTATCACCTCGCTTAAGAGGGTCGGGGATCTTCAGACCCTCTCCGTGGCTCCCTCATGCCTCGAGTTCACGCCCGGGATGGGAAAAACCTTTCTCCACCCGAGGCCAGGCTATGTCCCTAAGGTTCCCACTAATGTGGCTTGGTCTATCACGCTGCAGGTCTTCTGCCCTCCCCCCATTTGACGATCATGAGCAGGAGCACAAGAACAAGGTCTTACGCGATAAGGTCGCTTACGTTTTCAAGACTGCCACTTGCCGTAAGTCGGACCAACTGTTCGTTTGCTTTGGGACCCCTAAGGGGGCTCCAGCTTCCAAGCAAACCCTAAGCAGATGGATAGTCGAGGCTATCTGTTTAGCTTATGAGTCGGCTGGACATGCTTCTCCTTTGAGGGTCCGGGCCCACTCCACTCGGAGTGTGGCGGCATCCAAGGCTCTCCTCTCTGGAGTTTCTTTGTTGGATGTCTGTGCTGCGGCTGGCTGGTCCTCGCCGCACACATTCATGAGGTTTTACCAACTGGACCTCGATTCCGCCCAAGGAACCAGGGTGCTCTCTCAGTGAGTTGGGACACACCCGGATGCCGACGTCACTGAGGTGACGTTGGTATAGCGTTCCCCTAGCGCTTGACGCAGCTCGAGTTCCCTGAAAAGGAACGTCTCGGGTTACGAATGTAACCCTGGTTCCCTGAGGGGAACGAGACGCTGCGTCTTTGCCTCAGCTCCTTGCGCCTCCGGGCCCGCTTCAGACACTCTTTAGCTGTCGCTTCCGGGTTTCGGGCGCGCCTTTATGCTCTCTCATGATGTCACCGGCACGTGCCGGCGGTGACGCATTCACACGCGTTCGTCTCTCATTGGTTGCACAGATCTTCACGTGACTGACGTCAGGCTATTTCCCCTAGCGCTTGACGCAACGTCTCGTTCCCCTCAGGGAACCAGGGTTACGTTCGTAATACGAGACGTTTTTTTCTACATAGGATTGAGGGTCAGGTACAACGAGGAGGAAGGCCTTCTATGTTCACAGAACAGCAAGAGAGGGAGATAGTAAACATGCTATAACACTCAATCAGCTCCAAACTAACATTGTCAATAACCACACCAGTTTCAACCATATCCATCAGGTCTCAACATCAACACTGGCAAAAAAAATTCTAAAGAAGGAAATTTATCGAGTGCCTTTCGAGCGCAATTCCAAAAGGGTTAAAAGACTGCGGCATGAGGTATTTATTCACTTTAGCAGTGTGATCTTGTATACTGTATCATAATCTTTACTTTACTGTAATATGTATACTAGATCTACACTGAAATACACAATTTTGCCTGACACTGTTCTTCAGGGAGTTTTACAAATTGATGGAGAGGAGATCCAGCATGAGTTCATTTACGTAGATTCAACCTGACCTGAAGAAACATCATTGGCCACAGGGCTATAGTCAATGTCCCAGGGCAACGTTGGGGCAATATTACACTCTGTGCAGCCATTTCACTGAATGGGGTCCTCCACCGCCATGCCCATATGGGTCCTTACAGCAAAGCACTCATACTTGCATTCTTGGACCAATTGCACAACATAACAGCAGCAAATCAAATCGATCATATGCAATGCATTGTTGTCTGGGACAATGTGTCTTTCCACCGCTCTGCTCTGGTTCAGAACTGGTTTCAGCAACATCCACATTTCACCGTCCTATGTCTTCTACCATACTCTCCATCCCTCAACCCTATAAAAGATTTTTTCTCTGCATGGCGGTGGAAGGAATATGATCTCCGTCTCCAGGCTGAGTTTCCCCTCATCCAAGCCATGGAGGAGCCTGTGACCAGATGGAGGAAGCAGCATTGCAAGGATGGATTCGTCATTCAAGACGTTTCTTTCCAAGGTGTCTTGCTAATGACAACATTGCCTGAGATGTTGAAAAAAAATCTTTGGCCAGATCCAGCTAGATGAAGAGACAGTGTGTAATTTTTGTTTTGTTTTTTACAGTAAACTTACAGTACATTTGGTTATAGTATTATGAATTTCCATGTCAACATTTTGGGCGTGTTGAGAAATAAATGAGTTGGTGGATTTACATTATATTTGTACTTTATTGATGGGAGCCTACTCTAATCATAGGGAAGTAGAAGTGCTAAAAGTGTTTTAGGTTTATCACAGCAGAGTGCAACTCGTGCAAACAGAGTACAGTAGATCCCTGACTTACGAAACACTCTACGTACGAAAAGTTCGACCAAATATTTTATTTATTTTTTTCGCCCGAGTAACGACAAAATGATCGATATGCGAGAAACGAAATCTCTGGTCGAGGCAACGATTTCCGAGTTTTGTTTTGAAATTCGCGCTGATTTTGGTTCGGGTTGGATGGTTTGTCCGGTCAGAACAATGATGTGTCACTCAGGGAATAATCCAAAACTGGTATTTATTAAAGGTGCATAGATGTGTGGTTACGCATGATCTATAAAACCTCAACGATTGGCACTAATTCCCTGTATTTCACTCAATAAACTATATACAATCTTCAGCCGAACTCTTTTCCCTTAATCAGCACTTTTCTCAGTCACTTCCTGAATTCCGATGGAAAGTTTTGGAATAGTCCATGTAAGATGAATGACAGGGATGGCTGGAATAGTCCATCTAAGAAGGGGAACACTTTTTACAATCCTGCTCTCCTATTGGTCAGCAGCGCTCCCACCAGCCTCTGCTTAGCGATGTTCCTTTCCCATTTTGTCTGTGTTCTCCCATTTCTAACGCTAAAGTTCTTCCGCACTTTCGCATACAAGTTTTGTTTTCATCGTGCTGCATCGCCATTATTTTGTGCCCAGTTAACAAACTTTTTTCTAATCACTAGCCATGGATGTGAAGATTGTTGCTGAAGTGAAAGGCAAGAAGAGAATGCTCTCCACAGTGATGAAAAAGGAGATAATTGAGAAGTATGCAGCTGGGATGCGCTTGATCTCATGCTGAATATGGTGTTTTCTTAGGGGGTGGAACGGATTAGGCAATTTACATGAAAAAGCCTGACCGACTTACGAAAAGATCGGCTTGCGAAGCAAACCTCGGAACGGATTAATTTCGTAACTCGGGGTTCTACTGTATACTAATGTGAAACGTTTGTGTTTCATATGGTAACAAAGTGTGGTTTTTAAATAGAAGTGTATAGTTTTTACAGGAGTTTTTAATTATGCAAAGGATCTGCAGTGTTTTGCTAATAGTGTGTAGTGTTTTGAAAACACGGGCCCTGTTTTGAAAATCGTGCTTAAGCAATCCAAAAAAACTGTAGGAGTGATCTACAATTCTCTTGCTTGAATCATTTGAGTCTGTGAACTGGAGAAACTCACCTCCATGGCAGATAAAAGGATTCTGTAGATCACAGTTGTGTTGAGCCCATCTCCCAGAGTTGTTTCTTGACATTCCGACACAGTCACCAGATCCTGAAATCTGGGATGGTTGACCTGCTGCCCAGTGTCTAAAAGAACGGTTCCATTTGTCAGACCATTCCCAAGAGTCCAGGAACAGACCAATCCAGATGTAAAAACCAGGATAAAGAATATTAGCTAACTGTTTATTTTCCGTTGAGTTATGGATGGTGGGCAGATCGAAGTGATACTTTCTACAGTAGCTCTGAGCATCACTCCAATTTGTAACACTTTTTACCATGATGTATCCATTGTTTCCTATTGAGAGAAAACTTTTTAATAGCACTTCTTTCCAAGTTAAGCTGCCCCATAAGAATTCATTTAAAAGAAGAAGAGGGAACTCACCCGTGTAGCACGAAAAATATCTGCCATCGCTACATCTCATATCATGCCACTTCCCTTCATAAGAACCTGCACAAAACACATTCTCATTTGGCTCTCCTGAAGCCCAGTTATAGTACTGTGCGTATTCTCCATTAGACCAAGCCCAACGTTTCTGTGTTCCTCTCTTCAGTCCAATCCACACGGCTCCACTGTATCCAGCATCCGTTATATTCAGCAGCTTGTTCACATCATCCATGGAGTCTACAGTGGCCAGATCAGTGTATTTCGTTCTGCAATAACTCTGAGCCTCTGACCATGACATTCTCAAATTGATATAGTGGTACTGACGAGAAAGAGCAGAACTGCTCCAGAAGAGCCCTGTTAAAATCAACATGTTAAACCATCTATACGTGTACACATCATCATATGTACAGATTACAAAAGACCACACCAACCTGACAGCAGAAGCAGCACAAACAGACGCCCGTCCATCACTGCTCACACTGATCCTCTCTGCTCTATATGTGTTCTGCTGTTTTAGGAAACAAGGTGATAAAATAATTCATTGATAAGAGGGTGGTGAATGCATACAGAACACTGCACGCTTTGAGAGGTAGATACAAAATTACATATTCAAACAGACTTGGTTAGTGGAAAGTGTAACGGTCACTGTTAAAGGGAAAGGACCACAGGTGCTTAGGAGGCTATAGTTCTCACCTTGGAGCATCGGTCAGAACGCAGGACAGGAGGCAGGAATCAGTTTGAACAGTTTACTGATTTTCTTCAGCAGCACAGACAGACATTAGACTTCAGTGGTGTTACATTTATATCACAGGTGCAGATTCAGATGCAGTAGTGGTGAGTTTACATAGCCAACTTGATGGTATGTATGTGTTTGTGTGGCTGTAAATAAACAAAACAGCTGTAAATTTCACATGCACCATTATTGAGAAATCTACCACAATAATACAATAATAAGTACAATAATAATCAGTACAATAATAATGATGATTTATAAACTATAGTTCTCTATTCCTTAAAAAATTAGTTTGTACAGAACAAATAAAGAGGAATCTGTGTGATAATACAAAAAGAATGCTTAAACACATATAAACAACCTACATGAGAATTCAACAATGACGTTCGTCTTTGTAACCAAGACAGAGTCACAAAGACAGCGTCAACAACCAACAAAGACAAGGGAAACACAAGAGGGTTTTATACACAAGGGAATGACGAACACCTGGGTAGACTAATGAGGTACGTGATGACAAGACAGGTGCAGAAAGGGCACGAGAGGAAACACAGAAGGGACCCGGAAGTGAAACAACACCTGACACGACACACAGGAAGTGACAATAGACCTCACCGACAGGAAGTGTAACATTGACCTCACAGGAAGTGCACAGATGATATGACAACACTTTTCCTCCGACATCACGTAGTGTTTCTTTCCTCTGGGCATCAGAACATTTCAACCTCACCTTACAAAGGTTGCTACATTGATCTCCATAGACTCCAGGCATAAGAAGAACATCATTTAAGACTACTTTTTAATTGAATTATAACATAAACAAAGCCAAGTATGCTTTCAGGTACAAATGTTAAAGAAACATATTTTTTACTTTTTAATTTGGCAAAAAAGAATCATAGAGCACTTAACAAAACATAGATGAGAACAGACAAAGATTGAGAGAAACACAGGGATTAAATGCACAGCTGGACGCGACTAATGATGTGATTAATCAGAATCAGAAATCAGAATCAGAAAGAGCTTTATTGCCAAGTGTGCTTGCACACACAAGGAATTTGTCTTAGTGCTGGAGCTTCCAGTGCACATTTACAACACAACATGAACAAACAAACAAAAACAATCACTGAGGAGCTCAAACACCGAGGCTACCATTTGCGGCGCCAACTCTCCAGAAATGAGTGCAGTTTAGCAAGCATACATAGCAGCAGACACAACAAAAACAAACATAATATACGTCACACATTACACGTAAGACTCGTGTGGGGATTTTTTTCAGTGGAGTTGGGGGGAGGGGGAAATAGATAAGGAGAACAGAGAGAACAACAGGCAGACGGATGTTGACAGAGAATATAGACAAAACATGAGTTGTTTTTGAGTTCAGTTCAGTTCAGTTCTTTGGCTTTGTCCTTGAAGGGAGATAAGGAGACCAGGCTGTTCATCATGCTGAGTTCCCGAGAGATAGGGACAAGTGAAGTTTCGGGTGAATTTTTATTCCATTTGGTGATCTTCAGTAATTTGTCCGGATCATAATCAATCAATCAATCAGCTCCGGTCATGTTCGGTCCGTACAATTCCCTAGACATCACGTCTAGCCTCATGGTCAGACCGGTTACAGTCTGTAAAAAGTTCACCAGTCTGACTCTCGATGGAGCCCACATAAGTAGTCCGGACTGCGTTGTTGCGATTCAGTTCCTCAATCCGTATCACTCTCTGATCTAATTCCTTCAAACGGCCACACGCAACCACGAAGCATTTCTTAATTTCCACATATAGAAAAATCTTCTGATAGGTCAGGGCAGTCCCAAAGCCAAAGAATAGGAACCCTGCCATCAATAATCCAATCATATAGAAAATCCTTTCCATCTCAGTATTCTCAGGAGTCCAGCAAGCAGCGGGTCAGTGAAAAAGAAAGACAACAAAATACAAAAGCGCGAGGAAGCGAGAGCGAGAGAGAAACGCGTCTGCACTGTAGGAGAAGCAGGAGGAGGACTAATAACGAGACAGGTGATTATATGAGGAACCAGGAAGAAAACAAGACAACCAAGAAGACATGACTGAGAGAACTGTTGACAGTATGTAATGCTGAAACAAATTAAAATGCACTAGAAATCATTTCAATTGTGCTATTGAAAACACTGACAAGTAGGGATTGGAATGGCAAGGACAAAAGTTTGTATAAATGTGAAAGGAGAATCTAATGAGTTATGTCATGCTTTATAATTTAGCATGTCAATAATATCAATGCAATTTAAATTTTAATCCAGATGTAAATGTTTCTTTTTTTCTGTGAAAGTTTCTTTTGGCCTGTAAATCCTTTATTATAAACTACATGTGCGGTCAGTTCTGTAGGACGGGGGTCAAGCAGGGATTTTAAGTAGTTAAACGACACAAGGCAGCAAAAACTGTAGAGGAAATCGTGATAGTGACACTGAAGACTGGAGGAATGGTGCATAACACAAAGAAATAAATAGTTATTTTATACTGTAATAATATACCAAGATATTACTGTTTTTGACTGTATTTTTTGAGTGATTTTCTTTAGTTTGAAATGTAAGGCTAGATTATAGTATATAGTAAAAAAGTGGTGACCAAGTTGGGTTAAAATAGAAATTATTATTATTATTATTTTTTTTTACAAATTATCTTTTACATTTACTTTCGTTTTTGAAATTAATTAACTTTTTTAATTTTTACATGTAATAGTGACTTACATTTTTAAAATATTATCGCTTTTTTAAAAAACATTAATAAGACCTGTAACACAATTATTGCAACTATTATTTGATTATTGCACTGTATTTATAATTCATGATTTCCAGATTTAATATTGTCTGTTTTGTGTCACGGTACGTGTGAAGAGAAGCACGTAGACGAGGGAATAACACAGAGTCTTTTAATGATGAACTCAGGAGTAGAAGCAAGATAATAAGTGCCACACGAACAGAGGGAGATGACGACAGAAGCGAGACACTGCTGACATGATTAACGAGGTGATGATGATGGGACAGGAGACTACAATAACAGCAGAGAGCACACAGGGAAACTAATGAACACTAACAAAACACTCCTCTAACGGTTTGTTCCTGCCAGTTATTACGGACAAAACTGGAATGGAAGGCATTTTAGATAATTCTAGGTCCATATCTCTAGCCAGTGTTATTTCTAAAAGTTTAGAGAAAATCTTGCTGGATAATATAAATATATTTATTAGTTCTGCCGAAAACCAGTTTGGTTTTAAAGCCAAGCATCTTACTATTAAAGAGAAAAAAAACTCATCAGTTCTTATGCTTTTATTGATGCATCCAAAGCTTTTGATCAAGTTAACCATAACAAGTTATTTCTTATAATAAGACAAAGAGGGGTGTTTTAATAATTTTGGTTAATTGGCATTCCAGTCAATGCAAGTAAAATGAGGCAATAAAGTATCTGTACCAATGGAGGGATTTTGAGATTTTCAAAAATCAGGACGATACAAATGTAAACTTTCATGTCATTTAAATTGTCTGATAAGATCCTTCCTGCACGTTTGAAAGTAAAATATTTGAGGTTTTGTTACTGAGTTGATAGACGACCACGTTATACTGCTCATTTGTGGTCAAATTACAGGACAGCAAGTTTTCAGAGGCTTGAAGTAGCTTATAATGATGCAATGCAAATTCTGTTATGTGAGCTAGATGACTGTTTGCAAGTAAAGTGTTTGCGAGTGCAGGAGTTTATATTTTCCAAGCTGTGTTATGAAATCGTATGCATAAATTTATCTGCTGGCTAAATGTTTCCAAAAATGATATTGTATGCTTATCAAATATATGGGTCGGCACTACAGATTATTAGTCCAAGTGGTATTATTGTCTTTTTTTAGTACTATTGATTCTTTGTTTGATCGGTTAACTGCTTATTTCTTTATTTCTTTCTTTATTTTTAACATTTGAACGTTGAGTCTGCCATAAAAGCATGATGATCATTTCTATTAATAAAGCTGTTGACAAAGAACCACAATTCAGAAAAGTGTCAATTATTTTCAATGATTAGTGTATAATATACAATATTATACAACATGGCTATTCATATGAACACACTTGTGGATTCAGTCAGGTGTGTTCTGATTAGAGAGACACACAACATGTGCAAAATGTGTTTGGGAGCAACATGATGCTCTTAAATGGTTCATTACTCTGCGCTTCTCAAACTGGTGTCGTTGTTGGCCATCTGGTGGTCAAAGGATGACTAACACTAACCAGAGTTCAACCTAACCCACTATCAGGGTACAACAGATTACACAAACGTAGAATAAAGATGACTGAAAATATAGTATAGATGGGATAATAATAATTATCGTAAAATTGACAACAGCAGCAACAATTAACAGCAGTGTATTTGCAAAGTCACTTTCACAATTGTATCAAATGCAATACATGAACATGTGAGTAAATCTTTATCTACTATCATTTAAGTTATCATTATTTAGATTCAAGGAAATTTAGGAACAAATGAAAAAGTAATGGAGATTGATCAGTCTGGAAAAGGTTATAAAGCCATTTCTAAAGCTTTGGGTCTCCCGCAAACCACAGTGAGAGTCATTATCCACAGATGAAGAAAACATGGAACAGTGGTGAACCTTCCCGGGAGTGTCCGGATGACCAAAATTACCCCAAGAGTGCAGTGACGACTAATCCACAAGCTCACAAAAGACCCACAACAACATCCAAAGAACTGCAGGCCTCACTTGCCACAGTTAAGGTCAGTGTTCATGACTCCACCATGAGAAAGAGACTGGGCAAAAATGCCCCCCCCCCCAAAAAAAAGGGTTAGGGTAGGTTAGGTCTCACTCACACACACACACACACAGACACACAGACACACAGACACAGACACACACACACACAGACACACAGACACACAGACACACAGACACAGACACAGACACAGACACAGACACAGACACAGACACAGACACAGACACAGACACAGACACAGACACAGACACAGACACAGACACAGACACAGACACAGACACACACACACACACACACACAGACACACAGACACACAGACACACAGACACACAGACACACAGACACACAGACACACAGACACACACACACACACACACACACACACACACACACACACACACACACACACACACACACACACACACACACACACACACACACACACACACACACACACACACACACCTTCTTCAAGGCTGAACTTGGCTCAGGCTCCAACTATCAACAGAAAGACTTCTCAAAACATTCTGATAACATGTTCTATCTAGTGAGAAACACAGACAATAAGACAATATTCATTCTTACTCTATGGAAAAATGCAGGAAAGCAAAAAAGGCTTTAGCTAATACAAATCCCTAACTTGATTATAAATCACTCATTACAAATCATTCAAATAACAAAACGAAAAGAATATACAGTGGAGTTCCCTTTTCTCGACTCACGGTTAACTCACCAATCCTATTATGTCAACGGATTTGAAGTGGAACCGCCAAACTCCCTATTTGTCTTAGCATTTTCTCATCGGTTATGTCGATTCTTTTATGTCGCCGAACCCTAATATCTCGAGCACAAAAGAGGTGCATGGTTCACATGGTTATCTCATGGCCAATGATGGTACCAAGTTTACTGCACATGCGCTGAGTTAGCGTTGCACGTGGATCGCTTCACTCACAGTGCCGCGCAGCCGCAGAAAAACTCCCGGACGTGGCGGGTGTCTAAGACTCGTGGAAGTCTAAAGCCTTTTAGATGCTATCTTGGAAGAGGAGGCGCAGGAGTTGAGCCGAGTCGAGTGCGTCTGCATCGAGTGTGTGTTCAGTGAGTCGAGCGCGTCTGCAGTGAGTGTGTGTTCAGTGAGTCGAGCGTGTCTGCAGTGAGTGTTTGTGTTCAGTGAAGCATCATTGTCCAGGAATTCCCAGATTACATTGACATCGACAAAGACGTCGTTATTGATAGAAGCTTTTGTTTTCAAGCAGATCGTTAAAGACAAAAAGCAACAAAGCATTTTAGAGTTTAAAGAAACCATAGTAACCGCGTGTGCAATACTTTCAGAACTGTGTCAGAGCGAAATGACTGTTTTGAGCAAATGTGTTTACACACGTGTGTTGTGCCTGTGTTTACGCTGTGAGCGATCATTGTGTTTACAATGTCGGAGAATATAATTAAAGGTTTGTATGGAGAATCGAAGGTGGTTTTTATTGTATTCTGATAAATGACTCTTGCATACAGAACTTACACAAACTCAGCACCTTCATACTTCCACTCACTGCTACAAATTTACACCTACCAGAAACCTTCGATTGATCAACGAGCGACGACTGGTGGTTCCATCACAGAGAGGAAAAAGAACGATCACAAGAACAATTTCATTCACCACCCCCTGCTGGTGGAACGCCCTCCCTGCCCTCATCCGGAATGCAGACTCCCTGTCAAAGTTTAAAAGACTACTAAAAACGCACCTCTTCCATGAGCACCTAACATGACACACACACACACACACTCATTTATATAAAAAAAACAAAGAATTTTTTTTAAATTCTCTTCTCTATTCCCATGCTTGTGCTACTTGTGTTCAAAATGTTTGAAACTTTGTATTGTAAGCGCTCTTATGTGTTTTTGTATCCTTTGGACAAATAGCTTCTACACTCCTCAAATTGTAAGTTGCTTTGGATAAAAGCGTCTGTTAAATGAGTAAATGTAAAATGTAAATGTAAATATCTGCTGTTAGTTGGTGCACATATGCCTTTTGTTGTTAGCAAACATTTACAGTGTATGTACATTTTTATAGCATGCCGATTGCTTCATCAAACAAATCGCCATATTGGTTGTAGGTTATCTCGCTAAACGGTTATCTCGACGCCTTTTTGCAACCCCCGAGGCTGTCGACATAACCGAACTCCACTGTATTTACAAAATAAGAAAAATAAAAGAATATATATATAAGCGGTAATGGATTTCCGAATCATCCCCACAGATGATTTTACAAAAAATATGAGCTTTTGGTATATATACATATATTAAATGATACCGATAATTCAACTACAACTACATCAATTCATTAAAACATTTCAGTTCCTTAAAACAATCGACTTTGACTAAAATATTTAAACCTGTTTACATTCTTCGGGTCTGTTTTGAACTTAAAGGTGTAAATTAAAGATTACTTCTTATTACAGTTATTTTTGGAACTCGCTGTGCGGACGATCTCCTGATGAAACACCTCTTCACCTTCCCTTTTTCTCCAATTTATTTTGACATCGCTTTCCAGCCCCATGTTCTTCAGCTTTTCAGTGATCTAGAGAAGACCAGCGAAAAAGAAAGAAAGAAAAAAGACAGTCACACCTAATAGCAGCAACAATGTGACATGAGCACAGCTCGAGATCACACTGCTATGAGATGTTGTGAGCGGCTGCCATGTGCTGTTATGCAATCAAAACTGGACACTGAAACTGAACACAGTATTTCAGATACAAACCTCATTCAGGATGGCAGTTTGTAGTGAAGGATCATTCAATGTGCATTTTCCATTACAGGACAATTTCAGTCTGACAATCTGCCTTTTAATCAAAATGTCATCTAGAGAAATTAAGAGTTTTTCATTATCGACACAGAAGCTATATTAATAAATGAAAGAATTTCTTCGTATTGTTTTTCAAGAATGATCTAGAAATCATTTGTTTGAATCATTTGATTCTGTTAAGTGTGGAAACTCACCTCCATGACAGACAAAAGGTTGTTTTAGATCACAGTTGTGTTGAGCCCATTTCCCAGAGTTGGTTGTTGACATGCCGACACAGTCACCGGATCCTGAAATCTGGGATGGTTGACCTGCTGCCCAGTGTCTAAAGAAGAGGCTCAATTTGTCAGACCATTCCCAAGAGTCCCAAAACAGACCAATCCAGAGTGATGATTGATCACTGATCATATTCTTCTGCTCTGCGCTGATGATGGTCGCCAAATCAGAGTGGTGTTGTCTGCAGTAACTCTGAGCATCTCTCCAAGTCATAGCAGTCTCAATGATGATAAAACCAGTGCTTTCTGTTCAGAAACACAAAGACCAGACCTTATTCCCGGATCAGTTAAAATGTGTGTGTGTGTGTGTGTGGGGGGGGGGGATCATCCAGGCTTGAAGACTCACCATTGAAACACACGAATGGGAGAACGGAGCTGCAGCTCTCATCATACCAGCTTCCATTAAAACTCCTCACACATTCCCCATCACCATTTGGTTCTCCTGCATTCCAGATTCTGTACTGGGACAGTGTGCCCATAGACCAGATCCAGCGAGACTCTGTCCCACTGTGGAGACCCATCCATACTGATCCTCTGTATCCAGTATCCACTGCATTTACCAGCAGACTCATATCGCTCATGGTGTCAGCAGTGGCCAGATCAGTGAATCTCGCTCTGCAGTAACTCTGAGCATCCTGCCAGGTCATGCTTTCATTCATAAACTGGTATTTAGGAGACTTGCGCCCTTTAGGAAGGAAATGACAGGATTGTAAAGATAATAGACAGCCTACTTGAAGACAGAATCATAAACAGCATATTGCCAATTTATAAGTTGAAACTGAACCATTTAAATTATTGAGTAAGCAATAGAGTTATTACGACTATATGTCATATAGGAAGACTTGTCACTTCAGACTCCTGCATATGAGGGGCTTGTAAAGGTTGTGACTTTGATCCATCCATACCATCCAAACTCCATGTCGGGGCTTACCATTTTTTTCCAACCTCCTTACTGAGGAATCAAGGATGCGAAAGAGACCCATGTCTGCCCGTGTGTTTTATCCCCAGGTCTCTAATTATTTCAAAATCACTGGACTTAAATACCACGGTTATGGGGTGATGCCCAGAGTGGGATCTCTCCCCTGCTGAGGCATTATCCCTAAAAGCCCTAACATTACTCACCAAGCCGCTAAAAGCAACATTAGCATTGGTGGGTTAAGCTTACTAGTGTCATGATAAGGCATGGAAAGGCAAGGACGAAAACGGAGGTACGTGATTCAACGGAACTTTAATAAGAGCACAGGCGATCGTAACACAAACAAACTCAAACAAGAACCGACAACTAAGGAGTGAACAGGGGTGACTAAATACAAGAGCAGTGATTAACAAATGACAAACAGCTGGGAAGATTAGTGTCCATGGCAACTGATGAGTGACAGAAGCCTCTAGAACAGACAGGAACATGTGACAACAAAAGGCAAACTAAGAGTCCTGGGTGAGTAGTGCTGTGACAACTAGGTGGCAGGCCAGGCTGTGGCATGTCAATTCTGCAAGCATATCAGGCTTAAATAATTAAAGATCATGGCAGGGTTAAGGTTAGTCGAGGCAGTGTTTTTCCTCAAAGGAGAGAATGGACCTGAGGGCTGTCATCGTCACTAAGAAGGTTTTGACAAAGAAGTTCTTACCCCCATGGCACCAGGCCCCTGAGGGCAGACCCCTCTGGTGGGGGGAAGCGTTTCCCACCACTCTATACAGTGCTCAACTCCCATCAGAACCCTCAGCTGGCCATTCTGCCAACCCCGCCACTTTGTGTGCTTTGGGGCACAGCGGCCCCCAGCGAACAATTACCCCAATAACCGGGTGTCAGGGTGCTAATTTTTTTGATAGAATGGAGACTTCTGCCAATTACATCTCATTAGTTCCAGCACTTGATCGGAAAGGGCTATGCCATTTAGTTGAGGTCTTGCCCTGTCGCGTTTGGGTAGTGAGGACTCAGTAGCCAGGTGGAAGAGATATTTTATTGAATATGAAAATAAAACAAAAGGCAACAAAAACAATCCCATGGGGGAAAAAACAAGACAACTGACTCGAGAACTTAGACTGGATTTAACAGGCAAGGCAGTACAGGAACTGATGAGCAGCATAACAGGACATGAAAGACAAAGATGTGACACAGGACACCAAACACAAAGGGATTAAATAGAGAGCACATGAGGAGGATAATGAGGTCGGACAGCTGGGGTAAATAAATGAACAAGGAAACAAGACGGGCGAGGTTACACAATGACAAGACATGAACACACGGCCAAAACAAACTCGCGTGACATAAAACACAACATGAAAAGCATGCGGCCAATGAAAGCACAAACCGTTTGCTAAACATTACACACAGACGAGAGAGAGTGCAGTTCACGGAAAGCTCGAAACCACGCCCAATCACAAGACGTAGAGCGTACGAGAATGAGAATGAGAAAAAGAACGAGAACACTTGTTTCAGGCACTCACAACAAGGACGAACACACAGGCCAAGAATGTCCAAATCCCGACACAAAACCAAACCTGAACAATACCAAAGTCTCGGGACCGGACCGAATGTGGCACATTGTTAGGCCACGAGCCTACAGCCAGTACTTTATTGTTTCCAAGAAGGATGGGGGGTTGCGTCCGATCTTATATCTATGCCAACTAAATTGCTTATTAACAAACCTCAAGTTCAAAATCCTCACACTGAAGCACATCATATCACAAATCAGGTCCCAGTACTGGTTTGTCATGACAGCACAGTGATCAACACATTGTTGAGCTTGTATGTTGTGTTAAATACAGTAACGCCCAATACTGCTCACCTCCATGGCAGATAAAAGGATTCTTTAGATCACAGCTGTAGTGAGCCCATCTCCCAGAGTTGTTGCTTGACATGCCGGCACAGTCAGATCCTGAAATCTGGGATGGTTGACCTGCTGCCCAGTGTCTAAAAGAACTGTTCCATTTGTCAGACCATTCCCAAGAGTCCAGGAACAGACCAAACCAGAGGTAAAATCCAGGGTAAAGAATCTTAGCTAACTGTTTATTTTCTGCTGAGTTGTGGATGGTGGGCAGATCGATGTGATACTTTCTACAGTAGCTCTGAGCATCACTCCAATTTTTAACCTTATTTATCATGATGTATCCATTGCTTCCTATTGAGGAAAAAAAATCAGTTCATAGTTCGTAGTTAAGCTGCCCAATAATTAATTTAAAAGAATCGAGAACTCACCCGTGTAGCATGGAAAATATAGTCCAGAGCCACATTTTATATCATGCCAGATCCCGTCAATGGAAGCCCCACAAGATGGTTTCTCATTTGGCTCTCCTGAATCCCAGTTGTAGTACTGTGCGTATTCTCCATTAGACCAAGCCCAGCGTTGCTGTGTTCCTCTCTTCAGTCCAATCCACACGGCTCCACTGTATCCAGCATCCGTTATATTCAGCAGCTTGTTCACATCATCCATGGAGTCTACAGTGGCCAGATCAGTGTATTTCGTTCTGCAATAACTCTGAGCCTCTGGCCATGACATTCTCAAATTGATATAGTGGTACTGACGAGAAAGAACAGAACTGCTCCAGAAGAGGCCTGTTAAAATCAACATGTTAAACCATCTATACGTGTACACATCATCATATGTACAGATTACAAAAGACCACACCAACCTGACAGCAGAAGCAGCACAAACAGACGCCCGTCCATCACTGCTCACACTGTATTCTGAGAAGAGTTAATCAAACATGCCTTTCTGTCACAGTTCTGTAAGAAGTAAAAACTACAAATACATTGACTGATTGGTTTCATCGCTCTGTCTCCTCTCTACCGTTAAGCTGATGTGTGGTGAGCGTTCTGGCGCGATATGGCTGCCGTTGCAGCAGGTGGATGCTACACATTGGTGGTGTTGTTTGTTCATTACTTTTTCTTTCAATAATTTGACCAATTACATCAAGTTTTGTAAAGGTGTTATATTTTTTATTGGTCCCCAACCTTTTTTGCGCCACGGACCGGGCAACATTTAATAATTGAGCTTCTGACGGGGTAGCAAAACACACCTCCTCACTGCCAAAGCTACAGCGCCACAGTCGCTTGCAGCCGCTCAACTGTGCTACGTAATTTGAAATTATATAATTTCCTTGGGCGGGCCGATAACATTTGATCCATGGACCGGACCCCGAATCCGTTCCGCGGCCCGGTACCATTTCACCATTTCACGGGGGATTGGGGACCACTGGTCTTAAACCTGTCCATACAGTTTTTGAAACACAATGTACAGTGCAACCTCTAATGGAACGAGTATTTTCTGTTTCAGTAATATCTAATCTGTTGGAACATACAGGATTAAAGGCAGACATTTTTAGACTTAAGTGATTTACAGTATATTGTACAATTGATCAGTTCATGCATTCTCTGGGAATGAAACCCATGACTGGTGTTGCCAGTGCTTTACTTTTTGGGATATGGGAATACAGAGTTGTAGTACTTCAGAAAATGGAAATTGGACAAATTACACATTTTTTATACTATCTTTAAAAATACTTTATCTCAACACTATATATCAACCTGCTGTCAAGAAAGCTAAGGCAACCTATTTTTCTAACTTGATTATCAAACATCATCATACTCCGAAAATATTGTTCTCTGTAATAAATTCGGTACTCCATCCCCCTGTAAATCATATTTCAAACTCTTCTGTTCCATTGAGTGAGGCTTTTTTGCAGTTCTTTTGTGACAAAATTACACTTCTGAGGGGAAAGTTAATGGAGGTAGATGTTGACCCATTGGAATCCGTTAACATTACGACCTCTTGCTCTAATTTTGATAATGTCTCACTTCCATTTATAAAGAAAATAATTGCCAAATTGAAACCATCGTTATGGCCAAATGATGTTATTCATCCTAGATACTTTAAACAAATAGTTGACTCTGTGGGTCCAGGGCTGATGTCATTTTTTAAATAAAAGTCTTTCTACTGGTTCTATCCCTGTCTGAAAATGGCCACTGTTAGTTTTAATCATGTTTGACCTGTCCTCTGCCTTCGATACCATCGATCACAACATTCTAATCTCTAGATTGTCATCTTGTGTGGGCTAAGGAGGAATGGTTATAAAATGGTTTAAGTCTTTTCTAACAAATATAAAGTTTTCTGTTAGATTAGGAAATTTCACCTGTCCTTTAGAAAATTTTATCTGTGGAGTGCCTCAAGGTTCAGTTCTATCACCTGCTCGCTTTTCACCTTATATGCTACCCCTAGGAACTATTTTAAGGAAACATGGAGTACTGTTTCATTGTTATGCTGATGACACACAAATCTATTTGCCTGTGGCTCGTAATGATTCAACTGCTCTAAATCCATTATTTGCTTGCTTAGAGGAAGTTAAATGTTGGCTTTTATTTTTTAAATAAAAAACTATTTTTGAATCCGGATAAAACAGAGGTTATTGTCTTTGGTCCCTCTAGTCCTGAGCATAATAACCCGATTGATTTGGGAAGGCTTCAGCCTTCTCTTTCTCTTTCTGAAAAGAAATTTGGGTATGGAGTTCGATAATTCTCCTACACTGAACAAGCAAATTAGCTCTGTGATTAGTTTCTTCCAGCTCTGCTTGCTTGCTAAAATCAAAGCTTTTTTACCTGTGAGATCTTTGGAAGTTGCTATCCATGCGCTTATCACGTCTAGGCTGGATTATTGCAACTCCATCTATTATGGTATAGCAAAGTCTCACGTTTTGCGTCTATAAGTAGAATGCAGCAGCATGGTTTTTGAAAGGTTGTAGAAAATTCTCACGTTACTCCTCACTTGAAGGAACTACATTGGCTGCCAGTTAGCTATAGATTTGAGTTTAAAATCGTACTCCTTGTGTACAAATCCTTACATAATTTAGCTCCGAGCTATTTAGCCAAAGATCTTTGGCCTCACAACCCCTCACGCAGTTTAAGATCTGGTAATCAAAGCTGGTTACAAATCCCCAGAGTTCGTCTGAAGTGTCGAGGTAATAGATTAGGGCCAGTGGCTGGTCCTATTCTATGTATAACTAGAGAGGATAAAGTTCGTCGAGACAAACTTTAGAAGTTGGCTGAGAACGTTGCACCGGAAACGTTAATTTCGCATGTTGGTAGCACAATTTAACATTACATACAAAGTATGTTAAGAAACCAGAATTAACAGGTTGCTAAGGTGTTCTGGGTGGTTGCTAGGGTGTTGCTAGGTGGTTGCTAGGGCAACCAGAGTAGTTGCTAGGGTGTTGCTAGGGTATCCTGGGTGGTTGCTATGGTGTTTCTAGGTTGTTGCTAGGGTAACCAGAGTGGTTGCTAGGTGGTTGTTAGGGTATCCAGGGTGGTTACTAGGATGTTGCTAGGTGGTTGCTAGGGTAACCAGAGTGGTTGCTAGGGTGTTTCTAGGCGGTTGCTAGGGTATCCGGGGCGGTTGCTAGGGTGTTGCTAGGCAGTTGCTAGGGTAACAGGGTTGGTTGCTAGGGTGTTGCTAGGGTAACCAGAGTGGTTGCTAGGGTGTTGCTAGGTGGTTGCTAGGGTAACCAGAGTGGTTGCTAGAGTGTTGCTAGGTGGTTGCTAGGGTAACCAGGGTGGTTGCTAGGGTGTTGCTAGGCAGTTGCTAGGGTATCCTGAGTGGTTGCTAGGGTATCCAGGGTGGTTTCTAGGATGTTACCTGCAAGCACTTCCTGTTTCCTATCCAGGATTAGAAATATTAGGTAGAATGGCAGCATCCTTGTTTCTCATTGGATTAGAAACTGTTGATAGAACCGCCCCTGCACTGACTCTCAGCAGCTGCAGTGTTTAGATTTGAATTTTGACAGTTGGTCTTTGAACGCTCTTGGCTCATTCTGAACATTCCGCAATGAAAGTCAATGGGAATTTTCCTGTGTTTGGGCTGCATTTTTAGGAAAACCGTAGGTCCGATCCCTTAGAAAAGATATAGCAACTCGAGTCAGAACAGGCCGCATTTTGGGGTCTGTAGCACTAAAGTTGTAGGACGAGATGCGTATAGAAATTCTAGTCTCAGAAAAATAATAATAAGTTTATTAGAATATCAGTAAGTTGGCTGCTTCTCAGCCAACTTAAATATATTTTTATGCTGTTTGTACCTTTTTTCATTTTTGTGTCTTAATATTTTATTGTACAGCACTTTGGTCCACCTCACGGCTGTTCTTAAATGTGCTTTATAAATAAACTTGAACTTAGATGTTATTGGTTCTTGAGACAAATTGCTGGTCGTGTTTTTCATTCATTAGTCACTTTGGATAAAAATGTCTGCCTAATGAATAAATCTACATCTAAGGGTAAGATGTCCAAGTTAGTGACATCAAATCTTTGAAAAAGTGCACAGATGCCTGAGATGTATGTATGTCACGTAATACACATTAGCCTGGAACTAAAATAATAGAAACCTCCGTCTGATCCAATATATGTTAATTTTTGTGACAAGAAGATGCAAGTAATTTTCATATTCAAATAGTTCATTTTCACTGAAGATGCTTCAACATGTCACATCTTATCAATGAACAAAACATTCCAAATGCACAAAAAAACATCATCTTGATGATATATTTAACACACAAAAAAATCTAAACAAAATAACAAGCCATTCAAGTTATGCCATTAAATTATCATCATTCTTATTAGTACTACTATTATTATTATTATTATTATTATTTAAATTGTTGCTTAGCGGAGACCAATAAGGGTTGCAACAGAGTTCATTTAAAATGTGTGTGAAAGGGAGAAAGCATGAACATTTTAGATCTTGGGCATGAATGTACTCTGGAAATCTAATTTACATGTTCAAAATAATGCAAGTAAGTATTAAATATAAGATAATAATTAAGCCTTCATCTACCCTCCACTTCCATTTCTTTTTAACATTTAATTTCACAAAGGTAAACATAAGAGAGAATTATACTCAACTTTATCAACTAATGACAGTATATTTGGCAAATGTAGGGTGTAAACCGTAAAATGGTTCATTTACCTTTAAATGTTCGTTTGTAAAATTTTGAGTCAACTTGAAGTTGTATTATGTGAAAACTCGGGTATTTGAGTTATCCGAACAAGTTAAATCTGGGAAAGTAAAATGTTACATTTTCATGGCTAACACCAACAATATATATTTTTTACAGCATTATATGATCATGAATTAGTCAAACATAAAATTGTAATTTCTCACCTCAGTTGTTTCTGTAAATCCTTTATATTTCCCCCCCCCCGAGAAGTAGAGTCGCTGCTAGAGTCGCTGCTAGAGTCGCCTCAGGAGGATAATAGACATGTAGAAGTGAGCAGCACTGGTTATTTTGGGTCAACCTTGCCCATAAATGGCAAGTAACACAAAACAAACTATCTGTGGTTGCTTTACATGTTTGTCTCCGGTCTTGTCCAAAACAGAAAAACTGAAAAGTGAACCAAACCAGCCATTTAGTCTAAAAAAACCCCGGCCCCTTGCATTTAGATTATTAGATGTTTTGCAAAATACGTTTCCAGATACCAATGAGAGTGCAGTATTCACTATTTTACAGTATTTAACACATTTAAACTTTCCTTCATATTAGCCTGGAACAGAAAATGAACCACTATAGAAATCTCTGACACGAAGTCTGACCTGAACAAACTATTAACATTTAAACTTAGCTCTTAACATAAAGAACATAAGTACATTAAAGACTTTTGTTCACATGCTTATGGAACAGAATATTGTATTCTGATTTTTAAGACTAGACACAAGTACTTTTCATATTCAAATAGTTTGTTTTCAATGCTAGACCGGTCATCACACTACTGGTCAAAACTGGGAAAAACTCATTTTAATACTAGTTGTTTACATTGTTAAAAATTAAGGTTCCAAAAGGAAGATTTCGCAAAAAACAATCCATTTTGAGTTCAAAAGTTGAAAGTTTTGGCAAAAATGCACAGTGATTTCTTTAGAGGAAGAAGGCCACGGAACAACAACTGCAAAACTCACCATCTCAACTGTGAAGTATGGTGGACAGAGCATCATGGGATAGTGCTGATTTTCTGCTTCAGGGCCTGAACAATCATTTTAAATAATCAATCATTTTTACAGTGTAAAAAAATCAACAAGATCAAAAGTGTATCAAGACATTTTACAGAAAATAGACAGGACAGCTGTGATGCAACAAGACAAGGACACAAAGTACACGGGCAAATCAACTAAAGAATGGCTGAAATGCTGTTAAATAACCTAAAGAGGACTGTTCCATTAAAACAACCCGGGAAATCTGATAAACTGAAATAGATTTGTGGGAAGGAAAGGTCAAATACAATTAAATTGTCTTCAGATATTTATTATATACAAATAAACCATTGACATCCATTGGACTTTGCCATTTTGAAAAAGTTTTCTTAGATTAGTAAAATGTTATAATACACACTAGAAAGAATTTTTGTCTTTTAAAATCGATGATATCACTGTGAAAACGTCTCAGGTTACTATTGTAACCATAGTTTCCTGAGAACAGGGAACGAGATGCTGCGTCCCCTAGGGGTCGCTTTGGGGAAACACCCTCGGTGTGACAGGTGTCTGAAGCAAATTACCTAATCATGTCAATGAACTTGACAATGGCTGGCAGCTGCCTATGACGGCACCACGGGTGCGGCTGCAGGTATAAAGGAGCACACAAACAGTAAGTCATCCTCTTCATATCTGAAGGGAGACAGCAGCAGGAAGGCTCGAAGCATGGCAAAGGGACGCAGCATCTTGTTCCCTGTTCTCAGGGAACTATGGTTACAATAGTAACCTGAAAAGTTCCCTTTCAAAGGGAACTCTATGCTGCGTCCCCTAGGGGTCGCTTTGGGGAACGGAATACCAACGCCGCCATGCTGAAGGGCGTGACTGCACTTAATAGGTAAAAACCATCAGTCAGAGACCCCCAGGGGAACTGTCCCATGACCTGCAGTGACCCGGGTCGGGCTACTAGAGAACGGAGGCCTCAAGGAACTACAGCCGAGGCCCAAGTACGCTTGATCTAGAGTCCGAGGGAGTGCAGGAGCCACTCCACTCAGGACTGAATACGCAAAGCGGAGACCTAGAGCCGCAACTGCTAGGCCTACACGTTTAGGTGCTACTGAGCTCTAAGAGCAGCTGGGCTCACAGCCAGCACTTTGAAGCTGTTCCTCTAGAGCGTAGAGGGGAACAACACTCAACGCTTGCGGACAGCAAGGGGGTTCAGAGGAACCACTTTCTTACAAGCGGAGCTCACCGGAGCGGAGGCCATAGTAGTCGGCCTGACAACGCTTGTCAGCCAAGTCCAGTTCGGGAGTCAAGGGTGACTCCACTGCCCTCGCGCCGACCCAAGTCGTTTGGGTTCAAGGAAGAACTGAGGTGAAGTACTGCTTCGCTCAGAGAAGTAGGGCCAACCTCCCAAAGGGTACACTCTCAAGACGAGAGGGCCAGAAACTCCTGTACTTCAAGAGCGCAGCGGGGGCTCACAGGGCGGAGATCTCCACGATCTCCTCGGAGAGGCCTGACGACACCCCTACGCATCAGCCGACCAGAGAAGGCAAGAATAATTTACCTCACCTACTACTCGCTAAAGGTCGCCGAGCGGAGCTTACTGAAGCAGACGCCTCGGCAGAGAATACTCTCGTAACGAGAGGAAGCCTACAACGCCACGGAGAGGAGGATAGCTGTAGAGAGCGAAAAAGTGCCCTCTCAGACCCCAGGCAGTGAGAAGGAGGCTTAAGAGAAGCCGACGACTCGCAGAAAGTGCCTGAGGGACTATAGGGGAGCGGGAGCTCACATGCAAGGGGACAACTCTCAGAGAGAGAGGAGCAAGCAGCTCTACACCTACCCCTTTTCTACAACTAGGCTCCCCAGGAGCTCAGACGTCAACACGACTTGAACACTCAGGAGCGACTAGAGGGGGCTCTGATAGAGAGCCACCGCCCCTAAACCAACTGAGTGGAGCTCTGGCGAGCAGGGAAGGCACACCGACCAGAGTCTCAGGGCCCTCACACACTGCTCTATTGCTAGGGTCTAGTAAGCCACGCACAGGAAACAGCAAGCAACAGTGCAGACCCTCCAAACCTGGATGGCTGCCCAAGTTCACTCGTGAACTGGGACGGTGCACAGAACGAAAACAGAGAAAGGACAATGGCCCTCCCAAGGGCTGTGTCAGCATGCTGTTATCACACTGTACTCCAGGCCACTAGCGAGAGGACTTGGAGGGAGTCATACCCCAGCCACCACTTGGGGGAGCAAAGGATACAGTGAGTTACCAAACACACGGGAAGACTTTGCTCATCTCGCAAAGACCTAGCAGGTTGAGCTCAGGAGCGAGGATGTTATTCAACATGCTCCTTCTTACGCCACAGGCGGGGGCGAGGGGGCTCAACTTGAGCCGCCGACTCTAGCACACTCCCACGTAGCCCGGGCGGAGCTCGGGGAACGGAGGCCTCCCTGAAAGCAGGTAAACTCTACTATTAAGAGGAGCCCTTCCAACGCTCCCTGCACTGCAAAGCTCTGGGGTGAATGCCGAGCGCCACGGCCTCACCACACTCGGAACCCACAAGGAGGCCAAAGGGGGCTCACACTTGGGAAAGCCAGCCGAGCGGAGCTACCGGGCGTCTACACAAGCAAGCACTACAAGCACCTCAGGCGGGCGGAGCTCCAGACTCTAGCTCCCTCTCTCCAGTAGCCTGGGCTGAGCTCGGGGGAATGACCTACGACTCTCCTCGGAGAGGGGCCCTGACGACACTCTGGGAAGTATGCAGATGTAGCCTCAACCACATCTGCTGCTAAGGCAACCAGGCCACGCTGGGTACGTGAGGGAGAACTAAGGTGACAGAAGGCGTCCCTCGGGACGTCTGCCAAACCACATGACTACAACCTCTACGGGAGCTAGGCCTCCAAAAAGGGGACAGCTCTAACGAGCGGAGGCCCACCCAGTGCTCGTCAAACTGCAGCATGGCCGGCTCAGAGCGACGGCCTAACAACTCTAAAGCAAGAGGAGGCCGAGTGCTATGCTCTGAACATGTAAGGGCTTCTCGCTAGGAAGGACCCAGAGCCAACCATACTGCGCAGCTGCACTGCAGTGCGGGGCCTACCCAAGAAACTATCTTCTACCAGGCAAAGGCTGAACACCGCTCGCCAGTAGAATGACTCGTGGGAGTGCTTATACAGACGGCAGGGCCGATCGAATAAGCCTCGGAGAGAGAAGCGCTCGCTATGCACACAAACAACCTCCTAGAAGGTTGGCGTGAACACTCCTCACCTAAGCGCTTCAATTCTATCATAACACACATCTCGCATGTATCATCAGCTGACATGGATGAATACAACGACCGTGGTTTCCTTGCTGACCAACGTGACAGACAATCGCTTAGACAAGCTGTCTCCCTTCAGATATGATGAGGATGACTTACTGTTTGGGTGCTCCTTTATACCTGCAGCTGCACCCGTGGTGCCGTCATAGGCAGCTGCCAGCCATTGTCAAGTTCATTGACGTGATTAGATAATTTGCTTCAGACACCTGTCACACCGAGGGTGTTTCCTCAAAGCGACCCCTAGGGGACGCAGCATAGAGTTCCCTTCGAAAAGGAATTGAATTTTAGAACCTTTATTTTTAATGCATTTTGAAAGTTCATCCAAAAATGAAAACTCTGTTAAGGCTGGGTAACGAAACAGATGTCTTAATTCGATTTGATTCAATTATCTTTCACTGACCCCACCACAATTTTTTTTATTGTTTGTGTTGTTTTTGACTCATGTAACCTTATATTGAAATAAACAAGGTTATGACACCAAAACTTCAGAACAATTCTTGATATAAATTTCAATGCCACAACTAAAACTACTAAATAATACACATTTCAAACATTACTAAATATAAGTAAATGTAACAAATAAATAAATACAATTCAAAGATACAGATTATTATAATATAAATTATTATTAATTTATTATAACTGTTTCTGGTAGTCCACATTTGCTGCATGATCCTGTGTTATGTTTAAAAAATGTAAAAAGATTGATTCAAAGATGCGCATCCAATACGGAGTCATTAAGTTCTTGTGTCATCCTTTCGTTTGCCGCAAACATCTCATGTTTCCTACTTCATTTATTTTATAAAATGTCTTCCCTGTGGCCACAACTCTAAAACAAATCTATTCTTAATCATATTATTGATTAACCTGTTAATTTATGGTTTGCCCAGAGGGATATAATTTTTTTTCTTTTTTCAAGTTTTTCAACATTTCTTTCAATACTTTAATGTATTTTTTGCCAACAATCTCCATGTGAGCCGTAAACCACAAAAATACATTTATTCCTACTTGTTGAATTCTGAACAGGGTCTGAAAGGTTTTAATGAGAATATCCTGTCCTGAGTATTCCACATATTAAAGGGCCAGTAGTTCTTTTCATCTTATCTCACAAACCTTTTGATTTCCTTCTCTGCTGGTCATTTTGCTAACAAAAAATTTATATTTTTGGGCAAATGTAAAGGCTATTTAACACCAAAATTGACATAGGCTGAAGGAAATGCAAATTTACAAGTGTCGAGTAGAGCTCAAACAAATCTTTCAGCTGCTGCCGTTCTGAATCACAAAAGAAGAAAGTTTAACACTTACTTCACCAATGAAAACAAGAAACCTGTTGTCATTTTTGTTTAAGGTTAAACTGAATCATCGAAGGTCAGCAGCGAGTGCATTAGTCAATAAAGTGAAATTAAATGCATACAAATATTTATTTTATTTAACATTTAAGTTTTCATTAAACATTCTGAGTTTTGCTTATGGTTTTTGTTCATTTTGAGGAACACTGAATTATTTTCTGTGCAAATGAAATGAGTAAATGTTTAGTCTAAAACTACAACAATCGTCTCAGGTTACGTATGTAACCCTAGTTCCCTGAAAAGGGAATGAGACACTGCATCAGATTGTCTCTTGAAGCATTTTCAATCGATTCGATTCGACAGGAGGATAAAAGTCTGCCCGGGATCCGGAAGCAGCAGCTAGACAAGTGTCTGAGGTAAGTTTTCCGGCATGCCTGTAGGACGTGTGACAAAACGACACAGCATCTCATTCCCTCTTCAGGGATCTAGGGTTACAAACATAACTTTAGACATTCAATTTCAAGGGAATTTGCGCTGCATTGGAACGTTAGGGGAACGAGAATGCCAACACCACCACAGAAATGAAGGCCTGCCAAGCGAAATCTAGTTCACTACATTAGCACTCGTGTTCTAAGAGCGGAATTGAGGTCTAATTGGTAAAATTTCATAAAAGTGTGATGTGAGGACCAGCCTGCCGCATCACAAACATCCGCAAGAGACAATCCTGCTATAAGAGCCTTAGAGGAAGCCACGCTCCTAGTAGACTGGGCACAGACCACCATAGGAGAAGGTTGTGTGGCCGACTCATAAGCCAGGGAGATAGCCTCAACTATCCACCTGCTCATAGTTGGTTTAGAAGCTTAGGGCTCCTGAAACAGACAAACAACTGGTCAGTCTTGGGCCACAGGGCAGGTCTGTGCTCGCACTGGACATACCCTATATTTCCGCTCCTGGTATCAAGATATAGTGAAGCACAGAAGGCCTGAAGTAATAAAGAATGTGCCTGGTTAGAAGGAACTTTAGGCATGTAGCCTTGCCTGGGGTGAAGAAAACCTGTAGCCTTTGATGATGTCCTATCCTTTTGATACATGTGATAGTGAGGAGGAAAATAGTTTTTAAGCTTAAAAACTTAATGGGTATCTCCTCAATGGGTCTGAAGGGTGCCCTGAAGCACAAGACACAGATCCCAGGCCGGAACCCTAGTATGTACTGCTGGCTTTAGCCTCAATATGCTACTGAGAAAACGTGTAACTAAGGGGTCTCTCTCATTTGACACCAAGAGGTATGTGGAGGTATATCCAAAGGTATGTGGTAAGCAGCTATGGCAGCCACATAAACCTTCAGGGTAGAAGGGGATAACCCTGCAGTGAATCGGTCTAGCAGAAACTCCAGAACGGTGCCAATCAAACAGATAACTGGGGTTCAACTGCCTCTCACTGCACTAAGAAGTGAAGAGTCTCCACTTCAGGGTGTAAAGTTTCCTTGTGAATGGAGCTCTGGAGTGGAGAAGGGTCTCAACAACCTTGATTGAGAAACCATAATCTCTACTAGACCCTCCCCTGTGACGACCATGAACCCATCCCCAAACTGGACTTAATATTGGACTTGAAATGTTGTCAATATAATAATCATGCACTGTTTGGCTGTTGGCCAGAGGAGAACTGGTCCCCCGACTGAGCCTGGTTTCTCCCAAAGTTTTTTCTCCATTCCATTCTTCCATTCGAGTTTTGGTTCCTTGCTTCTGTTGCCTTTGGCTTGCTCAGTTGGGGAAACTTAATACTTAATATTCATCAATTGTATTGATTCGTCTGCTCTTTTAAGGCTGCTGTTCAGCCAAAACAAACTTTGTTTAAATTGTTTTCCTGTGACCACTGTAAAGCTGCTTTGAAACAATCTGTATTGTAAAAAGGGCCATAGAAATAGAGGTGACTTGACTTAACTATAAACTATATCAATATTAATATAAATCAATATTAGGAGCCCTAATATTTCGTTTTCTTACTTTCACACTACACTATCTCTGCTATAATGTGCTTTCAGTATATTCCTGTCGTCTCTCAACGTCGCTCTGTTAACACTCGTCAAAGACGACGTAACATTAACAACCTGCATTCTGTTCCTTCCTCTAATGCTCCTCTCTCCATCTCTGTAGGTCTCTGGAACTGTCAGTCAGCAGTCAATAAGTTGCAGTCTACCTTTATCCGAGCCTTTGCTACTAACTTGGCTCTTAATATCCTAGGTTTGACAGAGACATGGATTCGTCCAGAGGACTCAGCAACCCCCGCTGCTCTCTCTAACAATTTCTCTTTCTCCCACACCCCTCGCCAGTCGGGGAGGGGTGGGGGCACAGGTCTCCTCATTTCTAGCAACTGGACATACTCTACTCGCTCTTCTTTATGCGTTTACAATTCATTTGAATTTCACTCCATTACAGTTTCATCTCCTGCAGTAATCCACTTTGTTGTAATCTATCGCCCTCCAGGTCAGCTGGGCACGTTTGTTGAGGAGATGGACATGCTGCTGTCCTCATTTCCTGAGGATGGCACTCCACTGGTCGTCTTTGGTGACTTCAACATACATTTGGAGAAGCCTTGTGCTACAGACTTCCTCTCTCTCCTAGCCTCATTTGACCTCAACCGACTCGTCACCACAGGTACCCACAAGTCGGGCAATCAACTCGACTTTATCTACACATGCAACTGCACCACAGACAACACTCTGGTTAAACCACTCGCTACCTCGCTACACTGGCTCCCTCTCTCAGCACGCATCAAATTAAAAGCACTGACTCTTGCATACAGAACTTACACAAACTCAGCACCTTCATACTTCCATTCATTGGTACAACTCTACACACCTACCAGAAACCTTCGATCGATCAACGAGCGACGACTCGTGGTTCCGTCACAAAGAAGAAAAAGAACGATCACAAGAACATTTTCATTCACCACCCCCAGCTGGTGGAATGCCCTCCCTGCCCTCATCCGGAATGCAGATTCCCAGTCGAAGTTTAAAAGACTACTCAAAACGCACCTCTTCCATGAGCACCTAACATAACACACACACTTAAAAAAAAATAAAAAAAATTCCTTTTCTCTATTCCCCATGCTTGTGCTACTTGTGTTCAAAAATGTTTGAAACTTTGTATTGTAAGCGCTCTTATGTGTTTTTGTATCCTTTGGACAAATAGCTTCTATACTCCTCAAATTGTAAGTCGCTTTGGATAAAAGCGTCTGCTAAATGAGTAAATGTAAATGTAAACTGGGCCCCCTCAGAGGCCAAGCCCACAGTCTTCAGGAAAACTAACCCAAACAAATCCATAAGCTTGGCCAAACTTCAACCAAATTACCACTATTCCCCGGGCCTCGGCTCCTGCCTTGATAGGATGTCTGCTGCCAATTCTGGGTCCCTGGGATGTAAAGTGTTCGAAGAGAGAGCAGTTTGATGATGAGATTTGTCATTGAATTGAATTTCCATATTAGAGTTTTGTGAGGCCTTATCAGACTTCCTCAACTTGTTCCTCTTTTTAAATTATTCTAATTTCATTGTCAGGGAAGTTGTGGACATCATTGTCCAGTCCCATCCAGCGAGTCCAGCACACCAACTCACCCAACAACTACTCATTACCTGCTCCAGTCCACTCCTCCCGCTGCCTGCTCCAAAGCGACACTTCACTTATGAGGAAGTGACTGTAAAGACCGTTGTGCTGCTGTGTGTGTGTTGGCTACACACAATGCCTTCCAAGACCGCCATCTAGTCCCAGAGTCTGCTCCAGAACTCTCATTTATCCCAGAGCCTGGTTGAGTGCCCTCAAAACATCGAACTTGCTGACCATAGTGGCTGACGGGGACCTCATCCACAGTGGGACCCAAGCCAAGAAGATCACGAACCTGGGCACTCCCCTAAAAGATGGAAGCAGAGGGTCTATGACGGAAGACAGCCAGTGTCCTCGGACACTAACCGTGCATGCTCCACTCCCAAACAAGAAACACAAAGGTCATGTGAATCCCCAAATTTAAAGAAAGGAGGACAGGGATGAACACAGGATCTAAAATGTTGAATACTCGCCATTTTCACTCTTCAACTTGTTAGTAGACAGACACCACAATAAAAAGGACAAATGATCACACAAAGCGCTACTGAAGACAGAAGTTAGCGATGTTTGTTTCGCTGCATTTTACAGTTTGTAGTTTATGACGTCACCTGCCTCTGATGTCTCTTCACTCGATTGGATCAATTTCACATGTGTTTAATGACACAATCATGCAGAGCGGTCCCATAGCATTTCGACCCGGCTCAAGTTCCCTTGAAGGGGAAAGAGGGGTGTCTGAATACATTGTATGAATTCTGGTTTATTAGTATTCAAGTAAAATGGGGCAATGAAGCATCTACACCTTTTGGGGTTAGAAATGGTGCGACAGAAGGAAGGATTTTGTTAGTGTTATAACTTGTAGAACTAAGGATGATAAATTTTAAATAGTCTAATAAAATCCTTATTGCACGTGTGAAAGTAAAATATCTTGGACATTTTATTACTGTGCACATGATAGATGAAGATAGATCAATTTCAATGATTTGTGTATAATATACAATATTATACAACATGGCCAGTCATATGAGCAGACTTGTGGATTCAGTCAGGTGTGTTCTGATTAGAGAGACACACAACATGTGCAAAATGTGTTTGGGAGCAACATGATGCTCTTGAATGGTTCATTGCTCTGCGCTTCTCAAACAGGTGTCATTGTTGGCAATCTGGCGGTCAAAGGATGACTAACACTAACCAGAGTTCAACCTAACACACTATCAGGATACAACATCTTACAAAAACATAGATTAAAGATGACTGAAAATATAGCATATATGGGCTAAGAATAATAACAGTAAAATCGACAACAACTGCAACAATAAACAACAGTGTTTCTGCATATAAATATCAAATGTAAGACATGAAGTATCAAGTATCAATATCAAATGCAATACATGTATATTTGAATAAATCTTTATCTACTATCGTTTATTTCATCACTATTTCGGAATAGAGAGAGATTTTTTTTGTTTTATTCTTTTCTTATTTTAACAATTATTAATTACAACAATCAAAAACATCAACACACTAATACATAAATAAACAAATACCGTAACTGATTATGATAAAGTACATTCCATACACAAATAATAACCTCATAAATTTATACAGAAAATTCTATCTTCCTGATGACACACAGTGAAAAATTTGTGAAATTTGAGAAAAATCTGGCCCCTTGCCGTTTTCTTATTTTTTTGCATGTTTGTCATACTTAAATGTTTCAGATCGTCAAACTAATTTAAATATTAGTCAAAGGTAACACAAGTAAACACAAAATGCATTTTTTTACTGAAAGTTATTAAGGGAAAACAAAATCCAAATCTACATGGCGCTGTTTTAAAAAGTGTTAAAACATAACTGCTGTTTATCACACCTGAGGTCACCCAGGCCTGACAAAGGGAAGTAAACCAAAAGATCTTCAAATACTAAACTTCATGCCTGAAATCCAAAGAAATTCAGGAACAATTGAGAAAAAAAGTAATTGAGATCCATCAGTAAGGTAAGTTATAAAGTCATTTCTAAAGCTTTGGGACTCCAGTGAACTGCAGTGAGGGCCATTATGTCATGGTTCTGTCTCTGTTTCCAGTGTTATTAGTGTTCTAGGGGACAGAACCGTGGCACTGCTCTCTCTCCCGTGTGTTTGTCTCGTTAGTGTCTGCCCCGCCTCCTTGTTTCCCTTAATCATTCCCAGCTGTCTCTCAACACTACCTTCCCTCATGTGTCCTATAAATTCCCTCAGTGTTTGCTGTCTGGCATCGCGTCGTTGTCTTTCATGGTTGTCACCTTGTTCCTGAGCAATCTTATCTGGTTAGTCTGTGTTCCCCTGTCTTGTTTCTTGGATATGTTTTTGTTGTTTCTTTGGTTAATGTTTTCCCCTTCACGGGTGTTTCATTTGATTTGTTGATTTTTTTCTTGTTAATAAATATCCTTTTTCCCTGCATTTGAGTCCTCCCTTTAAGTATCCAGTGACACATTATCCACAAATGGCGAAAACATGGAACAGTGACGAACCTTTCCTGGATTTACTCCAAGAGCGCAACGCCGACTTATCCAAGGTCACAAAAAGAGCCCACAGCAACATACAAAGAACTCCAGGTCTCACTTTTCTAAGTTGAGATTAGTGTTCATGACTCCACCATAAAAAAGAGACTAGGCAAAAATGCCCAAGAAAGGCTTAAGTTCCTCAGATTCCCCAAGAAAAGAAAAAAAGGATCCTCAAGACTTTTCAGAAAATACTGGAACTGACAGGACAAAAGCTGAACCCTTTGGAAGTTGTGTAGACCAGTATATTTGGCATAAAAGTAACACTGCATTTCATAAAATTCAAATCATACCAACAGTAAAATATGGTGGTGGTAGTGTGATGGCTGTTTTGATGCTTTAGGACCTGGAAGACTTGCTGTAATAAATGGAAAAAATTCTGCTATCTACCAAAAAATCTGGTAGTTTCTGTTCTTTTTGAGTACGATTAATATTGCTGACAGAAAGCATAAATTTGCACTTTTCCAATGCCTCACCATTGTTTAATATCATTATATTGATATCACTATATATCCATTTAGAGAGAGATAGAGAGAAACAGTCACCCCTCCGTTGAATTAATAATAAATGAATTCTGAATCTTTGGTTTTGCACAGATAATTTTATTTTTAAGAAATACAGCATATTAAAGTTACTTAAATCTGCTATCAGTTTCAAAAGAAAAGTATAAAGGTATATATAAATTTCAATTTTTTAAACCACTAGACCACTTGAAAAGGGAAATAATATGCTCAGGTTAATTTCTGCTAGTCAAATCGATATCATCATACTTTCAGCACTTATTTCTCCATAGTATAACCTAAATTCAATTCGGTATACTTTTAATGATGATTTCACAAAAAATATTAGCTTTCAAGATTAATTGGTGTATATATATATATATATATATATATATATATATATATATATATATATATATATATATATATATATATATATATATATATATATATAAAATGATACTGATCATTTTTATACAACAACATCAAAATATTAAATTCCTTAAAACAATTTACTATAATAAAATATTTTTAAATATGTTTAAATTCTTTGAGTATGTTTTGAATATAAAGGTGTAAATAAAAGATCTTCTTATTATAATAACTTATTACAGTTATCATTGGAACTCGCTGTGCGGACGATCTCCTCATGAAACACTTCTTCACCTTCCCTTTTTCTCCAGTTTATTTTGATGTCACTTTCCAGCCCCATGTTCGTCAGCTTTTCACTGATCTACAGAAGACCAGCAAAAAAAAAAAAAAAGAAAACAAGAAAAAACAACATTATCACACCTAATAACAGCAGCAATGTGACATGAGCACAGCTCGAGATCACACTGCTATAAGATGTTGTGAGCGGCTGCCATGTGCTGGTATGCAATCAAAACTGGACACTGAAACTGAACAGTATTTAAGATACAAACCTCATTCAGGATGGCAGTCTGTAGTGAAGGATCATTCAATGTGCATTTTCCATTACAGGACAATTTCAGTCTGACAATCTGCCTTTTAATCAAAATGTCATCTAGAGAAATTAAGACTTTATTATCAACACAGAAACTATATCAATAAATTAAAATAGTTGTTTGTAATGTCGAAATCATTTTTTTGAATCATCTGATTCTGTTAACTGGAGAAACTCACCTCCATGGCAGATAAAAGGTTGCTTTAGATCACAGCTGTGTTGAGCCCATTTCCCAGAGTTGGTTGTTGACATGCCGACACAGTCACCAGATCCTGAAATCTGGGATGGTTGACCTGCTGCCCAGTTTCTAAAGAAGAGGCTCCATTTATCAGACCATTCCCAAGAGTCCCAGGACAGACCAATCCAGAGTGATGATTGATCACTGATCATATTCTGCTGCTTTGCGCTGATGATAGTCGCCAAATCAGAGTGGTGTTGTCTGCAGTAACTCTGAGCATCTCTCCATGTCAGAGCAGTCTCAATGATGATAAAACCAGTGCTTTCTGTTCACAAACACAAACACCAGACCTTAGTCCAGGATCAGTTTAAGTGTGTGTGTGTGCGTGTGGAGTATTATCCAGACTTGAAGACTCACCATTGAAACACACGAATGGGAGAACGGAGCTGCAGCTCTCATCATACCAGCTTCCATTAAAACTCCTCACACATTCCCCATCACCATTTGGTTCTCCTGCATTCCAGATTCTGTACTGGGACAGTGTGCCCATAGACCAGATCCAGCGAGACTCTGTCCCACTGTGGAGACCCATCCATACTGATCCTCTGTATCCAGCATCCACTGCATTTACCAGCAAACTCACATCGCTCATGGTGTCAGCAGTGGCCAGATCAGTGAATCTCGCTCTGCAGTAACTCTGAGCATCTTCCCAGGTCATGCTTTCATTCATAAACTGGTATTTAGGAGACTTAAGCCCTATAGAAGGGAAATTACAGGATTGCAAAGATAACAGACAGCCTACTTGAAGACACAATCATAAAAACCATATTGCCCTAAAAAAAATATTTGTGAGCAATTTATAAGCTGAAACTGAGCCATTTAAATTAGTAAGCAATGTACTTATTACGAGATAAGGATGGCAAGCAATAGTAATAGGCTAGACTGACACAATAGAGACGATGCAGGCTCATTTGGCCCGCTTTGTAAAATCAGAGTGACATGGCAATTCCTTCATGGTGTAGTGATGTGGGAAACCCCATTTCTTTCCCAGGGACTAATGCTGGGGGCTCCTTGTCATTGTACCATGCTAATGATTTATGTGTCCGTCACTGGCTGGGGAGCAATTATGAGTGTTAACTCGGCTCAGTGTTTGATGGGCCATCACATGAATTGCCTGGAAATTTGGGCCGTTTTTCATTCACTGAGGACCCAGAACTGAGAGGCCACCATGTGTGTCTGTACGAACATTTCAGTGGTTGCTTATTTAAACCACCAAGATGGCTGCACTCATGCCAATTATACTACAGTGGAGTTTGGTTATATCGACGGCCTCGAGGGTTGCAAAAAAGCATCGAGATAACCGATGATCAAGATAGCCCATATAACATATATTACCCATTTTCCCACATATAACACGTAGACGCAGATAATCCGCAAACTCATATAGCCAGCAGGTTTTGGGTTTTGTGTAAAAAAATCGTTGGCATAACCCGCACCCATAGATTGATGAACTTTTTTGTGTAAGATAACATTTCGAATTTTGAATGTTGCTCGTATGACGTCAATTATCCATAACTGTTCAGCTCGGTACACAGTGCTTGTGCGCAAAATTCACACAATAAGAAAACAAACACAAGTCAGAATCAGAAGAAAAAGAAAAAAAAACAGTCTCTCCCTCTGCGTTCGTTCCTTTAAGAAGCGATTCTACAGGTGTTGATCATCGGATGAGATGAGAAGAGCCCGCCCTCATGGCAGCACAGCCAATCACGTCTTCTTGCATGATTGACAGGTCAGACAGCCTATCAGCGCCAGCTGTCAGAGTGACAGTACAAGCGCCAGAGACAACATCCCTCGCAAGAAAGAAAAATGAACATTTATTGATGATGCATCATACATGATGCGAGTTATTAAATGAGAATGTACATGCTCGTGTTTTTGGTGTCTTTTTACACATCAGTGTTGCCGCGATTTGTTTGATGAAGCAATCGGCATTCATCTAAAAAAAATGTACATACACTGTACTGTGTATATGTTTGCTAACAACAAAGGAGGTGTTTAGTTTTCTTTTAACACCTTCAGACATTTTTAGAAGAAAAAAAAACAGAATAGCTACAGCGTGTAATCCCTCAGACAAGATTAACGACGGTGAGTGAACCGTCATTGGAGTGAACGGACCGCGATACATGTGCAGTCGCAGATGTGCAAGGCACACTCAGCACCTGCGCAGTGAACTACAGTAGGTACGCTCATTAGTCACAGGATCGAGATAACCCATGTTAAGTGGTGAATTTGTCCCTCTTTTGTGCTCGAGATATTAGATTTCAGCAAAATAACAGAATCAACATAACCTGCAAGAAAATGCTAAGACAAATAGGGAGTTTGGCGGTTCCACTACAAAAACGTCGACATAATAGGATTGGTGAGTTAACCGTAAGTCGAGATAAGTGAACTCCACTGTGGTTGGCGCACCAGATCCTCCTGTTGGCCCAAGGAAAATGGTTCTCCCTGTCTCATCCAGCCCCACTTAGACACCATGATTTTCTCCCAATTTCTCCCTTGTATATCTCGTCGATGGCTCTCCGATGGAGATTCCACCCAGGAGGGACCTTTTGTCTCAGGCAAAAAGATTGATCGTTATACCCTGTCTAGAGCTATGCAAGTTGTGGGATTGGCCACTGAGGGGATCTAGCTCATATGTTTTAGTCTCTCAACCGAGGTTGTTGCGACCATCCTGCACTCCATAACTCAGTACAGAAGGAAACTTCTTTGGCTTGGAGTGTAGATTATTCCCTTCATGGAACTCAGGGATTCTCTGCAGGTCAATCCCCCTCCACCCTGAAGGTGTATGTGGTGGCGTTAGCAGTTTACCACACCCCTCTGGGTGGCGTTTCTTTGGAGAGACACCAGCTAGTAACCAGCTTCCCTAGTGGCACCCTGAGAAACTTGGTACTTGAAGGCATTTCCTATGCAGGAGGTCCCTGAGAAATGTCTTTAAAGACAATCTTTCTTTTCGCCATTTCGTCTCTCGAAAGAATTGGAGAACTTCTCTATCCTGGACAACAATAGTCTCTATTGTGCCATGTTCACAAGGTCCCCACTAATGTGGCGAGACTTATTGTTCTATGGGCCTTCTGTATTGCTCCTTGTCAGACATCAGACCAGAAAAAATTGAATCTGCTCTGGCCATTAAGGTTGCTCGATGGTTATGTCTACAGAGCTGCCCTGGGGACAAAATTTGTTTCTAAACATCTAAGCAGACTATGAGCGAGTGGGTGGTAGAGTTGCTGATGAGTCAGGTGGACAGGATTGTCCTTTGGTTCCTGGACCACTCAACCAGGGATGTGACCATGTCTAAAGCCTTACAGTTAGGAGATTCCTTCCTCTAATTCGTTCATTTATCAAGTTCTATGATGTCCATGTGGGTTCCACCCCCGGGAGAACGACTTCACCCACGTTACACATGAACATAAACAACAAGAAGTTTTTTTTGTGCTGTTTTGATTGTCAGGTTTTTAGAAAAGTGATCAGCATATTGATGCACCTTTTACATTGTGTTAAATACAATAACGCTCAATAATCCTATGCAGAACATGACCTGACTGTCATACTATCGAACATGATCTAATTTGTTAGAAACTCACCTCCATAGCAGATAAAAGGATTCTGTAGATCACAGCTGTGTTGAGCCCATCTCCCAGAGTTGGTTGTTGACATGCCGACACAGTCACCAGATCCTGAAATCTGGGATGGTTGACCTGCTGCCCAGTGTCTAAAAGAACGGTTCCATTTATCAGACCATTCCCAAGAGTCCAGGAACAGACCAAACCAGATGTAATATCCATGGTAAAGAATCTTAGCTAACTGTTTATTTTCCGCTGAGTTGTGGATGGTAGGCAGATCGAAGTGATACTTTCTACAGTAGCTCTGCGCATCACTCCAATTTTTAATGCTACTCATTATGCTGTATCCATTGTTTCCTATTGAAAGAATTTTTTTAATAGCACTTCTTTCCAAGTTAAGCTGCCCCATAAGAATTCATTTAAAAGAAGAAGAGGGAACTCACCCGTGTAGCACGAAAAATATTTTATATAGCTACAACTCATATCATACCAGGCCCCTTCATAAGAACCTGCACAAAACACATTCTCATTTGGCTCTCCTGAAGCCCAGTTATAATACTGTGCATATTCTCCATTAGACCAAGCCCAACGTTTCTGTGTTCCTCTCTTCAGTCCAATCCACACGGCTCCACTGTATCCAGCATCCACTATATTCAGCAGCTTGTTCACATCATCCATGGAGTCTACAGTGGCCAGATCGGTGTATTTCGCTCTGCAATAACTCTGAGCCTCTGGCCATGACATCATCAGATTGATATAGTGGTACTCTCCATAAAGAGAGTAATTGCTCCAGAAGAGCCCTGTTAAAATCAACATGTTAAACCATCTATACGTGTACACATCATCATAAATACATATTACAAAAGACCACACCAACCTGACAGCAGAAGCAGCACAAACAGACGCCCGTCCATCACTCCTCACACTGTATTCTAAGAAGAGTTAATCAAATATGTATTTCTGTTACAGTTCTGTAAGAAGTAAACTACGAATACATTGAAAATGTATTGTGACTCTAAGCTGGTGTGTGGTGAGTGTTCTGGCGCAATATGGCTGCCGTTGCATTGTCCATGTGGATGCTACACATTGGTGGTGGTTTTTATTCATTACTTTTTCTTTCAACAATTTGACCAATTACATCAAGTTTTGTGAAGGTGTTATTTTTTTTTTATCTGCATAGTCTAAAACCTGCCCATACAGTTTTTGAAACACAATGTACAGTGTAACCTCTAATGGAACGAGTATTTTCTGTGTAAGTAAAACCTAATCTGTTGGAACATACAAGATTGAAGGCAGACACTTTTAGACTAACAGTATATTGTACAGTTGATCAGTTCATGCATTCTCTGGGAATGAAACCCATGACTGGTGTTGCCAGTGCTTTACTTTTTGAGAAATGGGAATACAGAGTTGTTGTACTTAAGAACATGGAAATTGGACAAATTACAAATAGTAATCTTTAAAAATGCTTTATCTCTATATAAACATGCTGTCAAAAAAGCTAAGGCAAACAATTTTTCTAACTTGATTATCAAACATCATCATACTCCGAAAATATTGTTCTCTATAATAAATTCGGTACTCCATCCCCCTGTAAATCATATTTCAAACTCTTCTGTTGCATTGAGTGAGGCTTTTTTGCAATTTTTTTGTAACAAAATTACACTTCTAAGGGGCCAGTTAAAGGAGGTAGATGTTGACCCATTGGAATCCGTTAACATTAAAACCTCTTGGTCTAATTTTGATACTGTCTCACTACCACTTATAAAGGAAACATTTGCCAAACTGAAACCATCTTTATGTCCAAATGATGTTATTCATCCTAGATTCTTTAAACAAATAGTTGACTCTGTGGGTCCAGGGCTAATGTCATTTTTAAATAAAAGTCTTTCTACTGGTTCTATCCTTGATAGTCTGAAATGGCCATTGTTAGTCCTGTTTTAAAGAAAAGCTCACTCGATGCTACTATCTTAACTCATTTTTGCCCAATTTCCACTCTACTTTTTATTTCAAAAGGTTTTAGAAAAGATAGTTCTTCTGCAACTCCAGACACATCTTATTGACAATATGATCTTTGAAGAATTCCAATCTGGTTTCAAGGCTCAACATAGTACTGAAACCGTTTTATTGAGAGTTCTTAATTATATTTGAATGTCAACAGATGCAGGAAATTCTGTAGTTTTAATCAAGTTAGACCTGTCCTCTGCCTTCGATCACAACATTCTAATCTCTAGATCGGTATCTTGTGTGGGCTAAGGGGGAATGGTTTTAAAATGGTTTAAGTATTTTCTAACAAATAGAAAGTTTTCTGATAGATTGGGAAATTTCACCTCTCCTTTAGAAAATTTGATCTGTGGAGTGCCTCAAGGTTCAGTTTTGTCACCTGCTCTCTTTTCACTTTATATGCTACCTCTAGGTGCTATTTTAAGTAAACATGGAGTACTGTTTCACTTTTATGCTGATGACACACAAATCCATTTACCTTTGGCTCGTAACGATTCAACTGCTCTAAATCCATTATTTGCTTGCTTAGAGGAAGTTAAATGTTGGCTTTTTATTTTTTTTATTTTTTTGAATGCTGATAAAACAGAGGTTATTGCCTTTGGTCCCTCTGGTCCTGAGCATAATAACCCGATCGATTTGGGAAGACTTCAGCCATCTCTTTCTCTTTCTGTGAGAAATTTGGGTGTGGAGTTCGATAATTCTCCTACATTGAACAAGCAAAGTTTATTCCAGCTCCGCTTGCTTGCTAAAATCAAGGCTTTTTTTAATTGTGAGATTTTTGGAAGTTGCTATCCATACCCTTATCACGCCTAGGCTGGATTATTGCAACTCCATCTATTATGGTATTGCTACGTGTCAAGTTTTGCGTCAAATTGCAATTCTAAATGCAGCAAAATGCATACAAAATGCAGTAGTTCAAAATGCAGCAGCACAGTTTTTGAAAGGTTGTAGAAAATTTTCTAATGTTACATCTCTCTTGAAGGAACTACATTGGCTGCCAGTTAACTATATACTATATTGAGTTTAAAATTTTACTCCTTGTGTATAAATCCTTACATAATTTAGCTCCGAGCTATTTGGCAAATGTCTTTCGGCCTTACAACCGCACGCAGTTTAAGATCTGGTAATCAAAGCTGGTTACAAATCCCCAGAGTTCATCTGAAGTGTCGAGGTAATAGATTAGGACCAGTGGCTGGTCCTATTCTAGGTATAAATATATTTTTATGCTGTTTGTACCTTTTTTCCATTATTGTGTCTTAATATTTTATTGTACAGCACTTTGGTCCACCTCACGGCTGTTCTTAAATGTGCTTTATAAATAAACTTGAACTTGAACTTAGATGTTGTTGGTTCTTGAGACAAATTGCTGGTCGTGTTTTTCATTCATTAGTCACTTTGGATAAAAATGTCTGCCTAATGAATAAATCTACAGCTAAGGGTAAGATGTCCAAGTTAGTGACATCAAATCTTTGAAAAAGTACACAGATGCCTGAGATGTATGTATGTCACGTAATACACATTAGCCTGGAACTAAAATAATAGAAACCTCCGTCTGATCCAATATATGTTAATTTTTGTGACAAGAAGATGCAAGTAATTTTCATATTCAAATAGTTCATTTTCACTGAAGATGCTTCAGCATGTCACATCTTATCAATGAACAAAACATTGCAAATGCACAAAAAAACATCATCTTGATGATATATTTAACACAAAATACGAATATATAAAAAAATAACAAGTTATTCAAGTTATGCCATTAAATTATCATCATTTTTATTAGTACTACTATTATTATTATTATCATTTAAATTGTTGCTTAGCGGAGACCAATAAGGGTTGCAACAGAGTTCATTTAAAATGTGTGTGAAAGGGAGAAAACATGAACATTTTAGATCTTGGACATGAATGTACTCTGGAAATCTAATTTACATGTTCAAAATAATGCAAGTAAGTATTAAATATAAGATAATAATTAAGCCTTCATCTACCCTCCACTTCCATTTCTTTTTAACATTTAATTTCACAAAGGTAAACATAAGAGAGAATTATACTCAACTTTATCAACTTATGACAGTGTATTTGGCAAATGTAGGGTGTAAACCGTAAAATGGTTCATTTACCTTTAAATGTTCGTTTGTAAAATTTTGAGTCAACTTGAAGTTGTATTATGTGAAAACTCGGATATTTGAGTTATCCGAACAAGTTAAATCTGGGAAAGTAAAATGTTACATTTTCATGGCTAACACCAACAATATATATTTTTTACAGCATTATATGATCATGAATTAGTCAAACATAAAATTGTAATTTCTCACCTCAGTTGTTTCTGTAAATCCTTTATATTTCCCCCCCCGAGAAGTAGAGTCGCTGCTAGAGTCGCCTCAGGAGGATAATAGACATGTAGAAGTGAGCAGCACTGGTTATTTTGGGTCAACCTTGCCCATAAATGGCAAGTAACACAAAACAAACTATCTGTGGTTGCTTTACATGTTTGTCTCCGGTCTTGTCCAAAACAGAAAAACTGAAAAGTGAACCAGATCTTTAGCCATTTAGTCTAACACCCGGCGCCTTGCATTTAGATTATTAGATGTTTTGCAAAATACGTTTCCAGATACCAATGAGAGTGCAGTATTCACTATTTTACAGTATTTAACACATTTAAACTTTCCTTCATATTAGCCTGGAACAGAAATTGAACCACTATAGAAATCTCTGACACGAAGTCTGACCTGAACAAACTATTAACATTTAAACTTAGCTCTTAACATAAAGAACATAAGTACATTAAAGACTTTTGTTCACATGCTTATGGAACAGAATATTGTATTCTGATTTTTAAGACTAGACACAAGTACTTTTCATATTCAAATAGTTTGTTTTCATTGCTAGACCGGTCATCACACTACTGGTCAAAACTGGGAAAAACTCATTTTAATACTAGTCGTTTACATTGTTAAAAATTAAGGTTCCAAAAGGAAGATTTCGCAAAAAACAATCCATTTTGAGTTCAAAAGTTGAACGTTTTGGCAAAAATGCACAGTGATTTGATTTCTTTAGAGGAAGAAGGCCACGGAACAACAACTGCAAAACTCACCATCTCAACTGTGAAGTATGGTGGACAGAGCATCATGGGATAGTGCTGATTTGCTGCTTCAGGGCCTGAACAATCATTGTAAATAATCAATCATTTTTACAATCATTGTAAAAAATCAACAAGATCAAAAGTCTATCAAGATGTTTTACAGAAAATGGGCAGGACAGCTGTAATGCAACAAGACAAGGACACAAAGTACACGGGCAAATCAACTAAAGAATGGCTGAAATGCTGTTGCATAACCTAAAGAAGAATGTTCCATTAAAACAACCCGGGAAATCTGATAAACTGAAACAGATTTGTGGGAAGGGAGGGTCAAATACAATTCAATTGTCTTGAGATATTTATTATATACAAATAAACCATTGACATCCATTGGACTTTACTATTTTCAAAAAGGTTTTTTAGATTAGTAAAATGTTCTTCACACTAGGAAACATCACTGTGAAAATTGAATTTTAGAACCTGTTTTTAATGCATTTTGAAAGATCCTCCAAAAATGAAAACTCTGTTAAGGCTGGGTAACGAAACAGATGTCCTAATTCGATTTGATTCAATTATCTTTCACTGACCCCACCACAAAAAAATATTTTTTTTTGTGTTGTTTTTGACCCATGTAACTTTATTTTGAAATAAACAAGGCTATGACACCAAAACTTCAGAACAATTCTTGATTTAAATTTCAATGCCACAACTTAAACTACTAAATAACATACATTTCAAACATTACTAAATATAAGTAAATTTAACAAATAAATAGATACAATTCAAAGATACAGATTATTATTCTATAAATTATTATTAATTTATTATAACTACTTCTGGTAGTCCACATTTGCTGCACGATCCTGTATTATGTTTAAAAAAATGTAAAAAGATTGATTCAAAGATGCGCGTCTAATACAGAGTCGTGAAGTTCTTATGTCATCCTTTTGTTTACCGCAAACATCTCTCACATTTCCTACTTCCTTAATTTTATAAAGTGTCTTCCCTGTGCCCACAACTCTAAAACAAATCTATTCTTAATCATATTATTGATTAACCTGTTAATTTTTGGTTTGCCCAGAGGGATATAATTTTTTTTCTTTTTTCAAGTTTTTCAACATTTCTTTCAATACTTTAATGTATTTTTTTTTGCCAACAATCTCTATGTGAGCCGGAAACCACAAAAATACATTTATTCCTGCTTGTTGAATTCTGAACAGGGTCTGAAAGATTTTAATGAGAATATCCTGTCCTGAGTCAGATAAAAAATCCAAGCAAATAACAAGCAAACTCTTCCACATACTAAAGGGCCAGTAATTCTTTTCATCTCATCTCACAAACATTTTGATATCCTTCTCTGATGGTCATTTTGCTAACAAAAAAATTATATTTTTGGGTAAATATAAAGGCCCTTTAACACCAAAATTGAAAAAAGGCTGAAGGAAATGCAAAATCACAAGTGTCGAGTAGAGCTCAAACAAATCTTTCAGCCTCTGCCGTTCTGAATCACAAAAGAAGAAAGTTTAACACTTACTTCACCAATGAAAACAAGAAACCTGTTGTCATTTTTGTTTAAGGTTAAACTGAATCATCGAAGGTCAGCAGCGAGTGCATTAGTCAATAAAGTAAAATCAAATTTTTCTGAGTTTTGCTTATGTTTTTTTTTCATTTTGAGGAACACTGAATTATTTTCTGTGCAAATGTAATGAGTTAATGTTTAGTTTAGAACTACAACAATCGTCTCAGGTTACGTATGTAACCCTAGTTCCCTGAAAAGGGAATGAGACACTGCATCGGAACGCTAGGGGAACTCGTTAGCATATTGTCTTATGAATCACTGTCAAATCGATTGAGTGTGAATGAACGTCATCATTCTGCGACATGCATTCACACTCAATCGATTCGATTCGACAGGAGGATAAAGGTGTGCCCGGGAACCGGAAGCAGCAGCTAGACAAGTGTCTGAGGTAAGTTGTCCGGCAGGCCTGTAGGACGTGTGACAAAACGACGCAGCGTCTCATTCCCTCTTCAGGGATCTGTGTTGTTCGTCCATCGGTTTCGATGAGGACCTTGACATTTAGATTGTTATTATATACGATGTGTCCGCAAGTGGCTGATAAGGCCGATTTGAGCACGGAAGTTTCTGCCACATATCGGGCAGACATGCGTCGACGGCTCTGTTGGTCAGGGATCTAGGGTTACAAACATAACCTGAGACATTCAATTTCAAGGGAATTTGCACTGCATTGGAACGTTAGTCAATGCCACCACAGAAATGAAGGCCTGCCAAGCGAAATCTAGTTCACTACGTTAGCACCCATGTTCCTGGAGCGGAATTGAGGTCTAATTGGTAAAATTTCATAAAAGTATGTGGTGAGGACCAGCCTGCCGCATCACAAACATCCGCAAAAGACAATCCTGCTATAAGAGCCTTAGAGGAAGCCACACTCCTTGTAGACTGGGCATGGACCACCATAGGAGAAGGTTGTGAGGCCGACTCATAAGCCAGGGAGACAGTCTCAACTATCCACCTGCTCATAGTTGGTTTAGAAGCTTAGGGCTCCTGAAACAGACAAACAACTGGTCAGTCTTGCGCCACAGGGCAGGTCTGTACTCGCAGTAGACATACCCTATATTTCAGCTCCTGGTATCAAGATATAGTGGAGCACAGAAGGCCTGAAGTAATAAAGAATGTGCCTGGTTAGAAGGAACTTTAGGCATGTAGCCCAGCCTGGGGTGAAGAAAAGCTGTAGCCTTTGATGATGTCCTATCCTTTTGATATATGTGATAGTGAGGAGGAAAATAGTTTTTAAGCTAAAAAACTTAATGGGTATCTCCTCAATGGGTCTGAAGGGTGCCTGAGATAAGCCTTGAAGCACAAGACACAGATCCCAGGCCAGAACCCTAGTATGTACTGCTGGCCTTAGCCTCAATATGCTACTTAGGAAACGTGTAACTAAGGGGTCTCTCAATTGACACCAAGAGGTATGTGGAGGTATATCCAAAGGTATGTGGTAAGCAGCTATGGCAGCCACATAAACCTTCAGGGTAGAAGGGGATAACCCTGCAGTGAATCTGTCTAGCAGGAACTCCAGAACGGTGCCAATCAAACAGATAACTGGGTTCAACTGCCTCTCACTGCACTAAGAAGTGAAGAGTCTCCACTTCAGGGTGTAAAGTTTCCTTGTGAACGGAGCTCTGGAGTGGAGAAGGGTCTCAACAACCTTGATTGAGAGACCAGAATCTCTACTAGACCCTCCCCTGTGACGACCATGAACCCATCCCCATCCCCAAACTGGACTTAATATTGGACTTGAAATGTTGTCAATATAATAATCATGCACTGTTTGGCTGTTGGCCAGAGGAGAACTGGTCCCCCAACTGAGCCTGGTTTCTCCCAAAGTTTTTTCTCCATTCCATTCTTCCATTCGAGTTTTGGTTCCTTGCTTCTGTTGCCTATGGCTTGCTCAGTTGGGGAAACTTAACACTTAATTTTCATCAATTGTATTGATTCGTCTGCTCTTTTAAGGCTGCTGTTCAGCCAAAATAAACTTTGTTTAAATTGTTTTCCTGTGACCACTGTAAAGCTGCTTTGAAAAAATCTGTATTGTAAAAAGCACCATAGAAATAGAGGTGACTTGACTTGACTATAAACTGGGTCCCCTCAGAGGCCAAGCCCACAGTCTTCAGGCAAACTAACCCAAACAAATCCATAAGCTTGGCCAAACTTCAACCAAATTGCCACTATTCCCCGGGCCTCGGCCCCTGCCTTGATAGGATGTCTGCTGCCAATTCTGGGTCCCTGGGATGTAAAGTGTTCGAAGAGAGAGCAGTTTGATGATGAGATTTGTCATTGAATTGAATTTCCATATTAGAGTGTTGTGAGGACTTATCAGACTTCCTCAACTTGTTCCTCTTTTTAAATTATTCTAATTTCATTGTCAGGGAAGTTGTGGACATCTCCAGCAATTGTCCAGTCCCATCCAGCGAGTCCAGCACACCAACTCACCCAACAACTACTCATTACCTGCTCCAGTCCACTCCTCCCGCTGCCTGCTCCAAAGCGACACTTCCCCGAGTGCTCTCATGAGGAAGTGACTGTAAAGACCGTTGTGCTGCTGTGTGTGTGTTGGCTACACACAATGCCTTCCAAGACTGCCATCTAGTCCCAGAGTCTGCTCCAGAACTCTCATTTATCCCAGAGCCTGGTTGAGTGCCCTCAAAACATCGAACTTGCTGACCGTAGTGGCTGACGGGGACCTCATCCACAGTGGGACCCAAGCCAAGAAGATCACGAGCCTGGGCACTCCCCTAAAAGATGGAAGTAGAGGGTCTATGATGGAAGACAGCCAGTGTCCTCGGACACTAACCGTGCATGCTCCACTCCCAAACAAGAAACACAAAGGTCATGTGAATCCCCAAATTTAAAGAAAGGAGGACAGGGATGAACACAGGATCTAAAATGTTGAATACTCGCCATTTTCACTCTTCAACTTGTTAGTAGACAGACACCACAATAAAAAGGACAAATGATCACACAAAGCGCTACTGAAGACAGAAGTTAGCGATGTTTGTTTCGCTGCATTTTACAGTTTGTAGTTTATGACGTCACCTGCCTCTGATGTCTCTTCACTCGATTGGATCAATTTCACATGTGTTTAATGACACAATCATGCAGAGCGGTCCCATAGCATTTCGACCCGGCTCAAGTTCCCTTGAAGGGGAAAGAGGGGTGACTGAATACATTGTATGAATTCTGGTTTATTAGTATTCAAGTAAAATGGGGCAATGAAGCATCTACACCTTTTGGGGTTAGAAATGGTGTGACAGAAGGAAGGATTTTGTTAGTGTTATAACTTGTTGAACTAAGGATGATACATTTTAAATAGTCTTATAAAATCCTTATTGCACGTGTGAAAGTAAAATATCTTGGACATTTTATTACTGTGCACATGATAGATGAAGATAGATCAATTTCAATGATTAGTGTATAATATACAATATTATACAACATGGCCAGTCATATGAACAGACTTGTGGATTCAGTCAGGTGTGTTCTGATTAGAGAGACACACAACATGTGCAAAATGTGTTTGGGAGCAACATGATGCTCTTAAATGGTTCATTGCTCTGCGCTTCTCAAACTGGTGTCATTGTTGGCAATCTGGCGGTCAAAGGATGACTAACACTAACCAGAGTTCAACCTAACACACTATCAGGATACAACATCTTACAAAAACATAGATTAAAGATGACTGAAAATATAGCATATATGGGCTAAGAATAATAACAGTAAAATCGACAACAACTGCAACAATAAACAACAGTGTTTCTGCATATAAATATCAAATGTAAGACATGAAGTATCAAGTATCAATATCAAATGCAATACATGTATATTTGAATAAATCTTTATCTACTATCGTTTATTTCATCACTATTTCGGAATAGAGATAGATTTTTTTTGTTTTATTCTTTTCTTATTTTAACAATGATTAATTACAACAATCAAAAACATCAAAACATTAATACATAAATAAACAAATACCGTAACTGATTATGATAAAGTACATTCCATACACAAATAATAACCTCATAAATTTATACAGAAAATTCTATCTTCCTGATGACACACAGTGAAAAATTTGTGAAATTTGAGAAAAATCTGGCCCCTTGCCGTTTTCTTATTTTTTTGCATGTTTGTCATACTTAAATGTTTCAGATCGTCAAACTAATTTAAATATTAGTCAAAGGTAACACAAGTAAACACAAAATGCATTTTTTTACTTAAAGTTATTAAGGAAAAACAAAATCCAAATCTACATGGCGCTGTTTTAAAAAGTGTTAAAACATAACTGCTGTTTATCACACCTGAGGTCACCCAGGCCTGACAAAGGGAAGTAGACCAAAACATCTTCAAATACTAAACTTCATGCCCGAAATCCAAATAAATTCAGGAACAAATGAGAAAAAAAAGTAATTGAGATCCATCAGTAAGATACTCCATTTAAGTATCCAGTGACACATTATCCACAAATGGCGAAAACATGGAACAGTGACGAACCTTTCCTGGATTTACTCCAAGAACGCAGTGCGGACTTATCCAAGGTCACAAAAAGACCCCACAGCAACATCCAAAGAACTCCAGGTCTCACTTTTCTAAGTTGAGATTAGTGTTCATGACTCCACCATAAAAAAGAGACTAGGCAAAAATGCCCAAGAAAGGCTTAAGGTCCTCAGATTCCCCAAGAAAAGAAAAAAAGGATCTTTTCAGAAAATACTGGAACTGACAGGACAAAAGCTGAACCCTTTGGAAGTTGTGTACACCAGTATATTTGGCATAAAAGTAACACTACATTTCATAAAATTAAAATCATACCAACAGTAAAATATGGTGGTGGTAGTGTGATGGCTGTTTTGATGCTTTAGGACCTGGAAGACTTGCTGTAATAAAAGGAAAAAATTCTGCTATCTACCAAAAAATCCGGTAGTTTCTGTTCTTTTTGAGTACGATTAATATTGCTGACAGAAAGCATAAATTTGCACTTTTCCAATGCCTCACCATTGTTTAATATCATTATATTGATGTCACACAGTGGTACCTCGAGATACGAGTTTAATTCGTTCCAGAGCCGAGCTCGTAAGTCAATCAGCTCGTATCTCAAACAAATTTCTCCCATTTAAAATAACTGAATTCGATTTAATCCATTCCGGACCTATGAAAAATCCCCAAACCATTGTAAATTATGGATAAAGATATGTTTTTAAATAACAAATAAACATGTATAATTAACAAATAAATAAAAAAAATATGAAATAAATAAATAAAAGAGTTATTTAGCATAATAGTCTTTGGAGACAGACGAGAGTGGCTAACGAAGGTGAACGGCGAGGAGTAGGGAGGGTGCTTTCACGTCCGCACTCGCAGCTTCGCCATGCCTCACTACTGAATGGATGCCAGTTCTCTTCTTAAAACGGTCAAACCAGCCATGGCTTGCCTTAAACGCTTCTTCTGATGCCTATTTAGAAGTTGATGCTTCTTTCTTCACCAAGTCGGCATAAATACTCCGTGCCTTAATAGTACCGTCTCCATCACTATATCTCCTGCCAACTCCTTCTCTTTCACCCACACGAGCAGAAGCTTCTCCATTTCCTCGTGGATATTTGTCCTTAACTCTTTCGCATGTAAGTTCTAAATATTCTCTTTGACCCCCCAGCGTGAGTTTTTTTAGGCGACCATTATTTTAGAATGTTTACCTTATTGTTCCCATGGCGACGCGTCATGCTTGTTACGTTGACACACCGCAGCCTCAAAAGCACTGAATGACATGTGCATCGCATTTATTTATTTTGCGTCTTATTCAAAATATTCACCAGCTTGTTGGCTGTTATCAACTACCTGATATTTTGATTCTCAAATATGTGGAAGTGAATGTGTTTTGTTGTTTAAAAACTTTTATAATGATCACGTTAGCTGATCTATGATGCGCGATGGGTGCCGCAGTTCGGAGAATCTGATCTGTCTGATTTATAACACAAATTCAGTCGTGTGATCGTATGTGCAAAAGGGTTAATTGGGAAAGAATTGTGGTTCCTTTTGCTGGTGTGGCACTTTTGATGGCATCCTTCTGCTTCAGGCGAGAGATGCTCTCGGATGATGCTCGACCCTGCGCGCCAACTAGCGGGACGCTCCGGAAACATGGCTCGTATCTCGGATTTGGGCTCGTATCTTGAACGAAAATATGGCCCGAGCTCCGGCTCGTATCTCAAAAAACTTGTATGTTAAGCTGCTCGTATCTCGAGGTACCACTGTATATCCATTTAGAGAGAGATAGATAGAGAGAAACAGTCACCCCTCTGTTGAATTAGTAATAAATGAATTCTGAATCTTTGGTTTTGCACAGATCATTTTATTTTTAAGAAATACAGCATATTAAAGTGACATAAATCTGCTATCAGTTTCAAAAGAAAAGTATAAAGGTATATATAAATTTCAAATTTTTAAACCACTAGACTTGAAAAGGGAAATAATATGCTCAGGTTAATTTCTGCTAGTCAAATTTCTTTCATATTCACTACAAGATAGATATCATCATACTTTCAGCACTTATTTCTCCATAGTATAACCTAAATTCAATTCGGTATACTTTTAATGATGATTTCACAAAAAATATTAGCTGGTTAATTGGTGTATATATATATATATATATATATATATATATATATATATATATATGAATAATGGTACTGATCATTTTACTACAACTACATCAAAATATTAAATTCCTTAAAACAATCTACTATAATAAAATATTTAAATATGTTTAAATTTTTGAGTATGTTTTGAATATAAAGGTGTAAATAAAAGATCTTCTTATTATAATAACTTATTACAGTTATCATTGGAACTCGCTGTGCGGACGATCTCCTCATGAAACACTTCTTCACCTTCCCTTTTTTTCCAGTTTATTTTGATGTCACTTTCCAGCCCCATGTTTGTCAGCTTTTCACTGATCTACAGAAGACCAGCAAAAAAAAAAAAAAGAAAACAAGAAAAAACAACATTATCACACCTAATAACAGCAGCAATGTGACATGAGCACAGCTCGAGATCACACTGCTATAAGATGTTGTGAGCGGCTGCCATGTGCTGTTATGCAATCAAAACTGGACACTGAAACTGAACAGTATTTAAGATACAAACCTCATTCAGGATGGCAGTCTGTAGTGAAGGATCATTCAATGTGCATTTTCCATTACAGGACAATTTCAGTCGGACAATCTGTATTTTAATTAAAATGTCATCTAGAGAAATTAAGAGTTTTTCATTATCGACACAGAAGCTATATCAATAAATTAAAATAGTTGTTTGTAATGTCGAAATCATTTGTTTGAATCATTTGATTCTGTTAAGTGTGGAAACTCACCTCCATGACAGACAAAAGGTTGCTTTAGATCACAGTTGTGTTGAGCCCATTTCCCAGAGTTGGTTGTTGACATGCCGACACAGTCACCGGATCCTGAAATCTGGGATGGTTGACCTGCTGTCCAGTGTCTAAAGAAGAGGCTCCATTTATCAGACCATTCCCAAGAGTCCCAGGACAGACCAATCCAGAGTGATGATTGATCACTGATCATATTCTTCTGCTCTGCGCTGATGATGGTCGCCAAATCAGAGTGGTGTTGTCTGCAGTAACTCTGAGCATCTCTCCAAGTCATAGCAGTCTCATTGATGATAAAACCAGTGGTTTCTGTTCAGAAACACAAACACCAGACCTTAGTCCAGGATCAGTTAAGGTGTGTTTGTGTATGCGTGTGGAGTATTATCCAGGCTTGAAGACTCACCATTGAAACACACGAATGGGAGAACGGAGCTGCAGCTCTCATCATACCAGCTTCCATTAAAACTCCTCACACATTCCCCATCACCATTTGGTTCTCCTGCATTCCAGATTCTGTACTGGGACAGTGTGCCCATAGACCAGATCCAGCGAGACTCTGTCCCACTGTGGAGACCCATCCATACTGATCCACTGTATCCAGCATCCACTGCATTTACCAGCAGACTCACATCGCTCATGGAGTCAGCAGTGGCCAGATCAGTGAATCTCGCTCTGCAGTAACTCTGAGCATCCTGCCAGGTCATGCTTTCATTCATAAACTGGTATTTAGGAGACTTGCGCCCTTTAAGGAAATTACAGGATTGTAAAGATAATAGACAGCCTACTTGAAGACACAATCATAAAAACCATATTGCCCTAAAAAAATATCTGTGAGCAATTTATAAGCTGAAACTGAGCCATATAAATTAGTAAGCAATGTACTTATTACGAGATAGGGATGGCAAGCAATAGTAATAGGCTAGACTGACACAATAGAGACGATGCAGGCTCATTTGGCCCGCTTTGTAAAATCAGAGTGACATGGCAATTCCTTCATGGTGTAGTGATGTGGGGAACCCCATTTCTTTCCCAGGGACTAATGCTGGGGGCTCCTTGTCATTGTACCATGCTCATGATTTGTGTGTCCGTCACTGGCTGGGGAGCAATTATGAGTGTTAACTCGGCTCAGTGTTTGATGGGCCATCACATGAATTGCCTGGAAATTTTGGCCATTTTTCATTCACTGAGGACCCAGAACTGAGAGGCCACCATGTGCTTGTCTGTACGAACATTTCAGTGGTTGCTTATTTAAACCACCAAGATGGCTGCGCTCATGCCAATTATACTACAGTGGAGTTTGGTTATATCGACGGCCTCGAGGGTTGCAAAAATGCATTGAGATAACCGATATAGCCCATATAACATATATTACCCATTTTCCCACATAATCCGCAAACTCACATAGCCAGCAGGTTTTGGGTTTTGTGTAAAAAAATAGTTGGCCCGTATAACCCGCACCCATAGATTGATGAACTTTTTTGTGTAAGATCACATTTCGAATGTTGCTCGTATGACGTCAATTATCCATAACTGTTCAGCTCGGTACACAGTGCTTGTGCGCGAAATTCACACAATAAGAAAACAAACACAAGTCAGAATCAGAAGAAAAAGAAAAAAAGCAGTCTCTCCCTCTGCGTTCGTTCCTTTAAGAAGCGATTCTACAGGTGTTGATCATCGGATGAGATGAGAAGAGCCCGCCCTCATGGCAGCACAGCCAATCACGTCTTCTTGCATGATTGACAGGTCAGACAGCCTATCAGCGCCAGCTGTCAGAGTGACAGTACAAGCGCCAGAGACAACATCCCTCGCAAGAAAGAAAAATGAACATTTATTGATGATGCATCATACATGATGCGAGTTATTAAATGAAAATGTACATGCTCGTGTTTTTGGTGTCTTTTTACACATCAGTGTTGCCGCGATTTGTTTAATGAAGCGATCGGCATTCATCTAAAAAAAAAAAATTACATACACTGTACTGTGTATATGTTTGCTAACAACAAAGGAGGTGTTTAGTTTTCTTTTTACACCTTCAGACATTTTTAGAAGAAATAAAAAACAGAATAGCTACAGCGTGTAATCCCTCAGACAAGATCAACGACAGTGAGTGAACCATCATTGGAGTGAACGGACCGCGATGCATGTGCAGTCGCAGATGTGCAAGGCACACTCAGCACCTGCGCAGTGAACTACAGTAGGTACGCTCATTAGTCACAGGATCGTGATAACCCATGTTAAGTGGTGAATTTGTCCCTCTTTTGTGCTCGAGATATTAGATTTCGGCAACATAACAGAATCAACATAACCTGCAAGAAAATGCGAAGACAAATAGGGAGTTTGACGGTTCCACTTCAAAACGTCGACATAATAGGATTGGCGAGTTAACCATGAGTTGAGATAAGTGAACTCCACTGTGGTTGGCGCACCAGATCCTCCTGTTGGCCCAAGGAAAATGGTTCTCCCTGTCTCATCCAGCCCCACTTAGACACCATGATTTTCTCCCAATTTCTCCCTTGTATATCTCGTCGATGGCTCTCCGATGGAGATTACACCCAGGAGGGACCTTTTGTCTCAGGCAAAAAGATTGATTGTTATACCCTGTCTAGAGCTATGCAAGTTGTGAGAAAAAATCCACTGAGGGGATCCAGCTCATATGTTTTAGTCTCTCAACTGAGGTTGTTGGGACCATCCTGCACTCCATAACTCAGTACAGAAGGAAACTTCTTTGGCCTGGAGTGTAGATTATTCCCTTCATGGAACTCAGGGATTCTCTGCAGGTCAATCCCCCTAGCAGTTTACCACACCCCTCTGGGTGGCGTTTCTTTGGAGAGACACCAGCTAGTAACCAGCTTCCCTAGTGGCACCCTGAGACTTGGTACTTGAAGGCATTTCCTATGCAGGAGATCCCTGAGAAATGTCTTTAAAGACAATCTTTCCTTTCGCCATTTCGTCTCTCGAAAGAATTGGAGACCTTCTCTATCCTGGACAACAATAGTCTCTATTGGGCTATGTTCACAAGGTCCCCACTAATGTGGCGAGACTTATTGTTCTATGGGCCTTCTGTATTGCTCCTTGTCAGACATCAGACCAGAAAAAATTGAATCTGCTCTGGCCATTAAGGTTGCTCGATGGTTATGTCTACAGAGCTGCCCCGGGGACAAAATTTGTTCTAAACATCTAAGCAGACAATGAGCAAGTGGGTGGTAGAGTTGCTGATGAGTCAGGTGGACAGGATTGTCCTTTGGTTCCTGGCCCACTCAACCAGGGATGTGACCACGTCTAAAGCCTTACGCTTAGGAGTTTCCTTCCTCTAATTCCTTCATTTATCAAGTTCTATGATGTCCATGTGGGTTCCACCCCCGGGAGAATGACTTGTGCTGTTTTGATTGTCAGGTTTTTAGAAAAGTGATCAGCATATTGATGCACTTTTTACATTGTGTTAAATACAGTAACGCTCAATAATCCTATGCAGAACATGACCTGACTGTCATACTATCGAACATGATCTAATTTGTTAGAAACTCACCTCCATAGCAGATAAAAGGATTCTGTAGATCACAGCTGTAGTGAGCCCATCTCCCAGAATTGCTTCTTGACATGCCGACACAGTCACCGGATCCTGAAATCTGGGATGGTTGACCTGCTGCCCAGTGTCTAAAAGAACGGTTCCATTTATCAGACCATTCCCAAGAGTCCAGGAACAGACCAAACCAGATGTGAAATCCAGGGTAAAGAATCTTAGCTAACTGTTGATTTTCCGCTGAGTTGTGGATGGTAGGCAGATCGAAGTGATACTTTCTACAGTAGCTCTGAGCATCACTCCAATTTTTAATGCTATTCATCATGATGTATCCATTGTTTCCTATTGAAAGAATTTTTTTAATAGCACTTCTTTCCAAGTTAAGCTGCCCCATAAGAATTCATTAAAAAGAAGAAGAGGGAACTCACCCTTGTAGCACGAAAAATATTTTATATAGCTACAACTCATATCATACCAGGCTCCTTCATAAGAACTTGCACAAAACACATTCTCATTTGGCTCTCCTGAAGCCCAGTTATAGTACTGTGCGTATTCTCCATTAGACCAAGCCCAGCGTTTCTGTGTTCCTCTCTTCAGTCCAATCCACACGGCTCCACTGTATCCAGCATCAGTTATATTCAGCAGCTTGTTCACATCATCCATGGAGTCTACAGTGGCCAGATCAGTGTATTTCGCTCTGCAATAACTCTGAGCCTCTGGCCAAGACATTCTCAAAGTGATATAGTGGTACTCTCCATAAAGAGAGTAATTGCTCCAGATGAGCCCTGTTAAAATCAACATGTTAAACCATCTATACGTGTACACATCATCATAAATACATATTACAAAAGACCACACCAACCTGACAGCAGAAGCAGCACAAACAGACGCCCGTCCATCACTGCTCACACTGTATTCTAAGAAGAGTTAATCAAATATGCATTTCTGTCACAGTTCTGTAAGGAGTAAACACTACCTGTACATTTGTGGAACATACAGGATTGAAGGCAGACACTTTTATACTTAAGTGATTTACAGTGTATTGTACAATTGATCAGTTCATGCAGTTCATGTTCTGGGAATGAAACCAATGGGAATACAGAGTTGCTGTACTTGGATGTTGTTGGTTCTTGAGACAAATTGCTGGTCATGTTTTTCATTCATTATTCACTTTGGATAAAATTTTCTATATGATGAATAATTCTAAATGCAAGTTTGTGAAAAAGTGCACAGATGCCTGTGATGCATGTATGCCACATACTACACATTAACCTGGAACTAAAATAATAGAAACTTCTGAGATGTCTGACCCAATTGAACGCATCAAACTACACTTCTATTCGACATGGATTTTGGCCTCATGCAGGTCTAACACCAAAAATATGGTACTTTTTGTGATGAGAAGATGCAAGTAATTTTCATATTCAAATTGTTCTTTTTCATTGTCGATGAACAAATCAACTGATCGATGGACAAAATATTTAATATATTTGAATATATCTTGACACCATAAATTAACACAAAATACTAAGTTATTAAAGTTATGCCATCAAACTATCATCATTATTATTTGTACTATTGCTATTTAATTTGTTGCTTAACGGAGACCAAAAAGTGTTGCAATACAGTTCGTTTCAAATATGTGTGACAGAAAACATGAATATTTTAGATCTTGGCATGTACTCTAGAAATGCTACTAATTTTTGAAAATTCAAAATAATGTTTAAGCCATTTTTCATCAGTAACCCTCCACTTCTGTTTCATTTTAACATTTTAATTCACAAAGGTAAACATAAGAGACAGCAAATTAGAAACATATGCAAATACACAAAATGTTCAGCAACTCTAAAAATGTATCACATAGTCTTGGCAAATGTAGGGTGTAAACTGTGAAATAGTTTATTTAACTTTAAGTGTTTGTTTGTTAAATTTTAAGTCAACTTGAAGTTCAGTGAAGTTGTATTATGTGACATCTCGGATATTTAAGTGATCCGAACAAGTTAAATCTGGGAAAGTAAAATGTTACATTTTCATAGCTAACACCAAATATATATTTCTTCCAGCATTAAATGATCATAAATAGTCAAACATAAAATTTTAATTTCTCACCTCAGTTGTTTCTGTAAATCCTTTATATTTTTACACAGAGAAGTACAACTGCTACTGTCGCCTCAGGAGGATAAAAGACACTCAGAAGTGAGCAGCACTGGATAATTTGGGTCAACCTTGCCCATAAATGGCAAGTAACACAAAACAAACTACAGTGGTACCTCGAGATACGAAATTAATCCGTTCCGAAGCGGCCTTCGTATAATTAGTTTTTCATATCTTGGAACACATTTTACATGTAAAATGGCTAATCCGTTCCAAGCCCTCCAAAAACACCCCATTAAATTTCATATTAAAGCTAAATTGACCTATACACAATGAAATAACGTAAAAAGTCGAAGCTTACCTTTCGAGTGAGGCTATCTCCGTAACGTACATATGTACCAGGGGTGTCTGAGCATATGGATTTTTAGTTCGTCGCCTTAACCTCTCAGCCACGACTGGTTGTGGTGCAGCATGCAGCGGGCCATTGTTGACTTTGGGGGTGCGTTGCGATCGTCTTGTGCGGCGGGAGATATGTGCTTTCACTTTAGTTTTCACAGTCGTGATTTTAAACAATTGAAAATCTGAGGGGGCCGGACATGTAAATGAGGGGGCCCAGGCCCCCCTGTGGCTACGCCACTGGTACGTACATACACTTAACTTTACGAAAACACATAAAAAAATGTAAGTTTCGGGTGCGGAGTGGCTGAGCTAAAGCACGCCAGCACGTACGTATAGAAGATGCATGATGGGAGGGATGCTGTCCAATTAGAGAGAAGGATCTCATGGCTTGGCTAGCATCAGGAACCAATGGGAGAGCAGAAGGATGGTGGCGAGTCTACTATAACTAAGATGGCGGCGTGCGGCGCGAATTTCAAAATTGTTATGGGACGAATCTGGGACTTTCAGAAACCTTTCGTATCTTGAAAACTTTTCGTATGTAGAGCAGTAAAATTTTTTGTCTTTGCTTTCGTAACTTGGATTTTTCGTAAGTTGAGCCTTTCGTATCTTGAGGTACTACTGTATCTGTGGTTGCTTTACATGTTTGTCTCCAGTCTTGTCCAAAACAGAAAAACTGAAAAATACCTTTAGCCATTTAGTCTAACAAACCCCCGGCCCCTTGCATTTTGATTATTAGAAGTTTTGTATTCACTATTTTACAGTATGCAGCATTTAACACATTTAAATCGAGTTTTTACACAATGTTCCTTCGTATTAGCCTGGAACAGAAATTTAACCACTATAGAAATCTCTGACATGGAGTGTGACCCACCGGAACAAACTATTAACATTTAAACTTAACTCTTTGCATAAAGAACATTGATACATTAAAGACTTTTGTTCACATGCTTATGGAACAGAATATTGTATGCTGATTTTTGTGATTAGACAAATAGTTTTCATATTCAAATAGTTTGTTTATATTGCTAGACCGGTCATCTGATCAAAGAAGTCCGCTGGGTTTGATCAGTCATCAGCTGGTCCAGCTGGTCAAAACTGGGAAAAACTCATTTTGATTCTAGTCGCATACATTCTTCAAAAAGGAGAATTTTGCAGCAATACACAATCCAATTTGAGTTCTCCAAAAACTCTTTAATAAAACAGTGGGAAGGGTTTATATTAATGCTAATTAAGTTTGTTAAAGCTAATCTGAAGAATATTTTGTTCTTTGGAAAGGTTTAATTATAATCTTAAAGGTCTTGCATGGAACCACTAATGCCACTAAAGAATATTTATTTTTATGTGTACTAGTCTAAAATAGGCTGAAAACATCTCAGGTTACATATGTAACCATAGTTCCCTGAGGGGGAAGCACAATATGTAAACTTCCGTCGACCGAGTGTGAGTGACGGTCGCAGGTCGGTGACGTCACGAACCAGGTCATAAAAGAGCGCCAGTAACCCGGAAGCGACAGCTTAGAAGTGTCTGAGCAAGCCCGGAAGGAGGCAAGGAGCTGAGGCTAAAGACGCAGCGTCTCGTTCCCTCTCAGGGAACTATGGTTACATACGTAACCTGAGACGTTCCCTTTCAAGGGAAAACGCGCTGCGTCGAACACGTAGGGAACGATGTACTAACGCCACCTCAGTGACGAAGGCCGATGAGTGTCGCGTAGCTCACTACGAGAGGACCCGTGTTCCCGGAGCGGAGTTGAGGTCAACGCTGGTAAAACCTCAGAAAGGTATGCGGGGGAAGACCACCCCACCGCATCACAAACATCAGATAAAGACACACCTGATATAAGGGCCTTAGATAGATAGATAGATAGATAGATAGATACATAGATAGATAGATAGATAGATAGATAGATAGATCTGTTGATAGATAAATCTGTTGATCCCGAGTAGGGCTGGGTGCACAGAGGGCAATGAGTCGATTCCTCGGACGCGAATAGGTCTACTTGTGCACGGCCGAATCTCAACCAAATCTGCTCCACCACCTCGGGATGGAGCCTCCAATCCCCGGGCCTCGGCCCCTGCCTCGACATGAAGTCTGCTCCCACATTCTAGGTCCTAGGGATGTGAACTGCCCGTAGATGGAGCAGTCTCCCTTAGGACCAAAGGAGGATCCGCCGTGCCAGTTGTACAATGGTCGCGAGCATAAACCTCCCTGATGATTTATATAGGAGACCACAGTGGTGCTGTCGGTCTGAGCAACCACATGGTGGCCCCTGAGGTCTGGGAGGAACGCCTGAAGCGCCCTCCAAGCAACCATCATCTCTAGCAGGTTTATGTGGCAGGATAACTGGCGCTCATGACCTTGGGCGGAGCGGTCTCTCAAGGCCGCTCCCCAGCCCGTAAGGGACGCATCCGTCAATAGCATTAAGCATTGACAAGGAGCTCCCAATACGGGTGCTCATGACCTTGGGCGGAGCAGTCTCTCAAGAGTGTTCCCCAGCCCGTAAGAGATACATCCATCGATAGCATTACGCGTCGACAAGGAGCTCCCAATACGGGTCCATGAGACAGAAACCAGGATTTCCACACATCCAAGGCACGTAAGCCTTGCCGCGTGACCTTGATAGAGCAGAAAGGTTTGCCCCTCGGGGAAAACCCTCTGGTTCTGAGCCACCACCGTAGCGACCTCGTGCAGCAGCCCAAGCGGGGTAACGCAGGAAGCTGCAGCATGAGACCCAGCACTCGCTGGAAGTGCTTTACAGTGAGTGGCTGGCCTAATTAAACTCTTTGACGGCTAACAGGACGGAATCAATGCGCACGGGGGAAAACCGTGCAGACATCATAACCGAAACCCAAGAACGCCGAGGAAGGTGGTTCTCTGGAGAGGAGAGAGCACACTTTTCTTTGTGTTTAGCCTCAACCCCAATACATTAAAGAGCGCGGGAACAACATCTCAATGTTGAACCGCTAGCTGTAGCGACTGGGTAGAAAAGCCAGTCGTCGATATAATTGAGAACTCTGATTCATTGGAGGCGCAGCGGGGTTAGCTCTGCAAATATGCATATGAAGAACGTGCGAGGTGAAACAGCTAGGCCAAATGGAAGCACTCGATATTGGTAAGCCTTCCCCCCAAAGGCGAACTTGACGTACTTCCTTTGTTGTGGAAGGATGGAATGAAAATATGCGTCCTTTAGGTCGATCTGACAGATCAGTCCTCGGAGCTGTTCTGTCACAATTTAGTTCAAAGTCAACATTGATGACAAGTGATTTAGAAGGCGCAAATTTAGGATGGGCCGCAATCCTCCATCACTCCTGGGAACGATGAAGTAATGACTGTAAGCCTGACTTTCTGTCTGAGGGGGGTACATATTCTATGGCCCCTTGCCTCAACAGAGTGTCTACTTCCTGTTCCGTGACCAGAGCCGGCTCAGGGTTCACCACGATGGGTAGAACCCTGCTAAAGGAAAATAATATATATATATATATATATATATATATATATATATATATATATATATATTGCAGGACCCAATGAGAAACTTCTGGTAGGCATGAGATATGGATGTTGCTTGAGTGGCAGACGCTCCAGGGCCCGGTTTTCAGGGGTATGCCTGGAGTGAATGCTCTAGGACCCTCCTTGGAGGGGGCGATCTCCTCAGAGCAACCAGAATCACGGGAGGCAGCTGTGGAGGGACGCCTGTGCAAGGCCTGGCAACGTAGTGCCAGGACCTCTTTGATGTAGCCTTCTTGGCAAGGATGACGGTCCTCCGATCCGTCCTCCTGCCAGAGGATTGAGGCTGGGAGTGCCGGCCCGACCCCCCAGGTTTCTGGAGGGGTTAGCGGGTTGCGACACTCTGCCTCAGAGCGGCCCATTGTGAGGAGCTCTGGGGCTGTGGCTGGCTCAAAGCCCCTAATTTGAGAGCAACGAGGCAGCAGCACACTGAATGCCACCTGCTGCTAGCAGCCTCCTAGAACTTATCGACAACCGTCTCAACAGTGTCGCCGAATAAGCCCAGAAGACAAGAGAGGGGCGTCCAGTAGGAACTTAATTCCTTATCTTTAAAGGTTTGAGCCACAGATGCCTCTTTTATAAATATAATATTATATATATATATATATATATATATATATATACATATAGATAGATTTATATAATATTAAAATATATGTATATTTACGCTCTCATCGAGGTCCCCCAATAACCCTGTTTTCCTGTTTACATTTCACTGTCAGCTGTATATTGTATATAACTGTGTAGGTGAAAATAAAATTCTTAAATCTTATATGCTTGACTGCCCACGAGAGTGGAAATAATCCTCACGGGTTTATAGAGCAGTGTAGGGTTTATTTTTTTATTTTTTGCATCAATACTGATTGAGATAGGTAGCTCGCAAGCGCCTCCTCAGTCTCAGGATCGATCCTTTTATATATCGCGGGGGGATGACTCACGCTAAAGTGACGGGCACCGAGGCAGGAGGCAGAATCCGGGCACCCTCAGCACCTTCCGATGACGGTGGCCCGTTGACACATGGTGGCTCCCAGATGTTAACAGGAGCCAGCGATGGGGTGCGGGACACTGGCAGCGGAGGTGCCGAGTGCAGACTGGGTAGCGGAGGTGGGAGAGGGAGGCTGGGTGGGAGTTCTGGTGGCTCGGGTTCAGGTAGGTCCAGGTCGGCCGGCGGCTCCGGCCAAGGGAGGTCTGGCCAGTCCAGAGGTCCAAGCGGTTCAGGCCACGGCAGGAGTTCCAGGTTAGTGGTTGGCGCTGGTTGGAGGATCCCAGGCGCTGGGCGGCGAGGCGCGGGAACAGGCGCTGTGGCCGCGGGGCTCGGTTCATTCTTGACAGCGACACACGGTTCATTCGCGGCAGCCGCGGATACAAGCGAAGGCCCCGGGGTGGTAGCTGCAGGTGGTGGTTGTCTCGATCGGGGATTACACTTCTCCATGTCCGGAAGATCTGGATGATGATGGAATGAAGCCCCGATCCAGAACAACGAATCCAGCTTTCTCTCTTCGAGGGGAGCGATGGCGGCGAGCAGACTGAACTCGATGGCAAACTGATGAAAGTTCTGGTTCCGTTCAGCGCTCGCAATGAACAGGGCGGTAAAATCCATCTTGGAATGTTTGGGGGTAACTAACCTGGTCGATTGTTCTGTTACAAACTAGCAGGCGTGCGATGCGGAGAGGAACGAGCGGGAACACGGAGATGAAACAGAAATACTTTAATTATAGAAACAAGAAGCACACGGGGGTGCAAAACACGGGAGTAACACATCCACACGTAGACACTTGAAACGTCAACAATCGACAATGGCATGGTAACACATGAGAGTTAAATACATTAGGATAAATACAGATCAGCTGGCAGCATAACAAGGGGGAGTGGAGAAGGATAATCTACGGAAACACAGAAGGGACACATAGGAGGAGCGAGACATGACTGTTACAACTATAAGTGGTTTTCAAACAACCAATTTCCCTTGACAATCTTTCACTTCAAGACTTTGATTAAAACGAGTACAAACTTTCATTTGAATTTGAAGTACAAACTCATAAAAGCTTTAATTATTATTAATTTATTATTAATTTAACTGTAGCAAAGATACAAATAATCAATTATACTGTATCAGTAGTGTTCAAAGCTAAAACAAAAAATGATGAAATGTGCAGCCATTGAAGTTTTTCTAATGGGATAATATCTAACTTCTTTTCTGTATTTTACTGTTGGTTTAGAATATACAAAGTGAGTAATTTCCATGAAAGAGTAACTTGAGCCAAAGAATAAGATCTAGTCTGCATGGAAATAGAAAAGGTCCAGCTCACAGTCACCAGAATACTAACCAGCCACACAGCACTTCATTAAACATCCATCCCACAATCCCCAGCTGTCTGGTCTGCACATCCATTCTTGAACACGCACCCGACTCATCTCTATTCGTCTTAGGCTACAAACCTGAAGACTTGTCTATAGTGACTCCATCTGCCTTCCTCTGGTCACGTCGATACAATTCAATTCAATTACGATCCTCTCTGCTGTATTCAAGTTGATAAAACATCATCTATTTGATGAATCACAGTCCTAAAAAGTAAAAAGTGCAATGAATGTACATAATACAAATTTGCCAAACACCAAACCAATCATTCTAATTAATAATTTTTATGTGAAAAGTCATTTTCACATAATAATTGATGCCCTTCTGAGTTTAGAGCTTAAATTCACTGAACGTGTGTAGGATGAGCTGGAGATTTACAGAGCGCTTGACTCTTGCATTGACAATACAAAATCTTGACCAGAAATGCATGCACTTCTTGGTGGAAGAAAATGTCATGTTATTTCCTTCAAGAGGTTCACATATTTTTGGCCTTTTGTGAAAATGATTCGTCATGCTCCTTCCAACCTTCTTTCACACTTTGAGTTGCATGGTTGTGTAGGGGAATTTACAGTTAAGACCCGAGGACCAGATATGTTGAATGAAGACCAGGAGTCAGAAGTGCAGTCAATAGAAGAAATTTTAGTGAAGTTTAGTTTGCAGTTTCATCAGCAGAAGCCAGCTTCAGGTCTCACAAGGAGTTCGTAGGCCGCCCCACTTACAATAACATTGTTACAGCAATTATACTCTATCAGAGGGTGCTAACTACGTCAATGATGACGTTTAAATGATTCTGATTGGCTAAGAAAGAAAGAAAGCAAGAAAAACAAAACTAGTAATTTTCCACACAAGCGCAGACAGTCTGAAGCATATCTTCGTTGATCACGTGGTTGACGGGTTCGTGACGTGGCTTGTCGAGAACAACAAGTTTTATGGTGCCAGCTAATCACCTCACCAATACAGACCATATTAACGCACACACACACAGATTCACAGCTTCTCCAAGGCTGAACTCGGCTCAGGCTCCAACAATCAACAGAACCTTCCCAAAACATTCTGATAACACCATTGAGAACTGTTGAGCCGTGCAGACAATATTCATCCTTACACGATGGAAAACTACAAAAAAGTAAAGAAAGGATATAACTAATAGAAATCCCTAACTTAATTATAAATCACTCTTTACAACTACATTGAAATAAGAAAGGGAAAAGAACATGTGAAAAATAAAACAAAGAAACATGAAAATTAAGACAAAGAAAAGAATATAGGTACAAATAAGAAAAAATGAAAGAATATATATATACAAGCGGCAATGGATTTCCGAATCGTCCCCACAGTTGCTTAAGAAATGAAAAGCTACACACTCCATCAATTAGGGTTAGAAGAACTCTTGCCAAACACATAACATGCTAGAAAGATAAAAATCACTGCAAAGATTATCCAAACACAAACTATTCAGTCACAACATTCACAGCAACATTTTTTGGAATATCAAATTAAACAAGCAAACCTTCTGATTCAGATTATTATAGTTTCTAGATCTGATTCTAGATCTGTCATTTTAAATGAAATTATGGCTAGAAATTTCATTTCAGTTCCTTACCTCAACTGCTTACTCTTTATTGTTCAGCGCTTCTACTGTCACTTGAGGAAGATGGTGGACACATAAGGGAAATCACACCTGTATCTTGTTTTTTATTGGTTAAACTAATGTTATAATCACACCTTTAAGTGGGCAGCTCTTGGCCAGAATAGCATAAGCTGCAGTATGGACCAGATCTACTTTCATTTAGTTTAACAAATGCCCTTCCCTTCACAAATTTGTTTATTAGATGTTTTGGCAAGAATTTTACTGCTTCTAGCTGCCAATAAATGTGTAGTACTCTCTGCACCATTCAACACATTTGACTACATTTAAATCTACATCATGTCATTTATTTTCCACACAACAAACAGACAGAAACAAGGTGGTTCCGTCTCATCATCAACAAATATATTTAACAAATATATTCCTGTTTACCTAAAGAACAAAGCATTAAATGTTTTTTTTTAATCATTAATCATAATCTATCATTAAATGCAGGTCAAAGTGCTAAGACTAGTCTTACAAGTTAGTTTTACATAAATTAAGTCAGTTATAAAAAAGTGTATATTCATTGATATTACAGATTGTTGCTAATGATTAAAACACATTGTGTCGAAAGCTAATCATATTTTGATTGAATTATGAAGATTACTCATGAACTCATTATAGTATTGAATTTTGCAAAAGTTCAAAAAAAATCACGTTACAATATATATGTTACACAATATATGCGTTACATCCATATATTGTGATTATTGTGAAAATATAGTTTATTTTTTAATTGTTCCTTGGACAGCAGGATAAAGTCTGCTATTATGCTTTACTTGAAAAGAGACATAAGAAAATGTAAATACGACTTAATTGTTATTAATATTAATTAACGACTTAATTGTTAGATAACTGATCTGTGCTCATTTGCATCTTTATCTGAATTTCCCTGGATGAATTATCCATCCATCTATATGTCTAACCGGAAATCTATCTATCTAGAAACCTATCTATGGTTCTTTCCATCCATTCATTCATCCATCCATCTATCTCTCTCCCTCCATCTCTATCTATCTATCTATCTATCTATCTATCTATCTATCTATCTATCTATCTATCTATCTATCTATCTATCTATCTATCTATCTATCTATCCATCCATCCATCCATCCATCCATCCATCCATCCATCCATCCATCCATCCATCTATCTATCTATCTATCTATCTATCTATCAATCACTGTTTTATGAATAGTGCTCTATGTTTAGAAACAATATTACATTTAGTATAGTTTGTAAAAAATTGTCTTCTACTTTTTGCCATTTAGGATCTGTGATTTTACTCCTCTGTTTGTGTAGATATACGTTACTATTAAAGCAGGATAACTACGGTGTGTTCCCGCAAGATTTATCCCAAACTCCTGATACTCGTCTATGACCTGGAACAGAAACACACAGAAGAGGAGCTGTGTGTCTGTTTGAGCTCAAGACTGCTCCAGTTCAGCTCAAAACTCTTGATTTGCTCATTTAATGCAATCTATAAGAAGGTTTGTGCGTCACAGGCTCCTCACTGGTGGTTTTGAATAAGTCACACAGTCCTTCAGAGAGGTTTTGCAAACAAAATAATTTTACAAGTCAAACATGGGAGTGAATCAGCACACTTTAAAAGAAATAGCAATTCTGCTTTCACATATGTTTTATCAATAAGAAGAATCAAATTAAAAATGATCATGCATGTCTCAATATATCTGAACACTTTTCTCAACACATTTGGCAGATGCTTGCATTGCATTCAAGATGCACATTGACATTCAAACCAGTTCTTGCTTTCCCTGGGAATCGAACCCATGACCTTGGTGTTGCAAGCGCCACTCTCTACTGTTTGAGACACAGGAAATCTGTATGACACCAGCAAAAACACCATCCTGAATTTGGAATCAGTTCTCATTCAGAAGCATTTCATGATTTAATTTAATTATGTTCATGACGTGAAATATTCAGTTTTATAAGTCATATAGAGTCATGCTTTACAGCATCGAGATCTGTTTTCTGGTGTTTTTCCTCTATTTTTAAGTAACTCTGGACAAAAGCATCCGTAAAATACATATAAAAGTTTTAAGCCCACACAAATTTCGTTGAGAATGGGAGTCTGTAGTGATATTTCCATGAATATTAAACTTTCAGCAAGCATCAATTACCATATACAAATGCTTCACAGATGTGCAAAGACTGTGGCTTCGCCCGACATTACAAAACTCTCTTTTGAGTCGGAAATTATTTTTTAAGAAGGAATTACTTCACGACCACTAAAACAGTAGGTGTTATGTACTATGAATGTGTGTAGTATGCATTTAATCTGGACATGCTACATTTAACATATATATAAAAAATGAAGAATGACAATATGATGTAATTATCTTAAGGAACTATCGGTAACGGGTGAATAAATCTGTATCCAAACATTTATTTTTGTTCCAGAATACTTATAAAAAATAATTTCAATGAAAGGGCATCTTGTTTTTTAACAACACATACAGCGTTGCATAATATCTAGCTTAATATAGATATTCTGGAGCAAGTTTATTTTCATTGCATTTATTTATTACAGAATAATTACAGAGAGTCATTTCCAAGGAAGGGTAAGTTGTTTGTGAAAGACATATCTTTGCATAAAACCTAGCTTTATGTAAATAGAAAAAGGCTAGAGCTGTGCTGAATTCATAGAGTTCACATTTCCAACATTTAGTTTTACAATGCAAATGGTTTATATCTTTGCATATGCATAAAACAAATAGTATGTGCAAGTTATTGTATTAAACTACTCATAAGTTAAATTGTACACATTCAGTATAAGAATCACATGAAAATATGTATAATTTGCACAGTATTTTTTCTGCCCCATTTCCCTCAAATGTATCAATTTATTTATCAAGTTTATTATGACATTAAATATTTGAATACACTAGTTCAAACAGCTCACTCTCGGAGAAAACGTACAAAAACGGTTCCTGGAGCAGTAATTTTTTTTCCTTCAATAATTCTGTACAGTTTTAATGATGATTTAAAAAAATATATATATATATATTCCTTAAAAAACAAAAAACATTACAAAAAATAAAAATCTGTTTATATTCTTCAGGTCTGTTTTGAATATAAAGGTGTAAATTAAAGATTATTTCTTATTACAGTTATTACTGGAACTCGCTGTGCGGACGATCTCCTCATGAAACACTTCTTCACCTTCCCTTTTTCTCCAGTTTATTTTGACGTCACTTTCCAGACCCATGTTCTTCAGCTTTTCACTGATCTAGAAGACCAGCGAAAAAAACACAAAAAAAACCACACCTAATATCAGCAACAATGTGATACGAGAGAGTGTTTGCCTGTTCAAAACTCAAGATCACACTGCTATAAGATGCTCAAACAGTAGAGTAGGGCGCTTGCAACGCCAAGGTCAAGGGTTTGATCCCCAGGGAAAGCAAGAACTGATTAGAATGACAATGTGTTTCTTGAATGCAATGCAAGTCGCTTTGGATAAAAGTGTCTGATAAATGTGAAATTTTATGCATTCAAAATTTGACAATGAAACTGAACACAGTATTTAAGAAACAAACCTCATTCAGGATGGCAGTCTGTAGAGAAGGATCATTCAATGTGCATTTTCCATTGCAAGACAATTTCAGTCGGACAATCTGCCTTTTAATTAACGTTTCATCTAGAGAAATACAAAGATAAAGTCAACAGAGTCAAACATATTTAAGTTGTGTGTAAAATTGTAAGGTTCTACAATCCTCTTGCTTGAATCATTTGATTCTGTTAAGTGTGGAAATTCACCTCCATGGCAGATAAAAGGATTCTGTAGATCACAGCTGTGTTGAGCCCATTTCCCAGAATTGTTTCTTGACATGCCGACACAGTCAGATCCTGAAATCTCTGATGGTTGACCTGCTGCCCAGTGTCTAAAAGAACGGTTCCATTTATCAGACCATTCCCAAGAGTCCAGGAACAGACCAATCCAAATGTAAAAACCAGGATAAATAATATTAGCTAACTTTTGATTTTCCGTTGAGTTATGGATGGTGGGCAGATCGAAGTGATACTTTCTACAGTAGCTCTGAGCATCAGTCCAATTTTTAACACTATTTATCATGATGTATCCATTGTTTCCTATTGAGAGAAAACTTTTTAATAGCACTTCTTTCCAAGTTAAGCTGCCCCATAATTCATTTAAAAGAAGAGGGAACTCACCCGTGTAGCACGAAAAATATCTGCCATCGCTACAACTCATATCATGCCACTTCCCTTCATAAGAACTTGCACAAAACACATTCTCATTTGGCTCTCCTGAAGCCCAGTTATAGTACTGTGCGTATTCTCCATTAGACCAAGCCCAGCGTTGCTGTGTTCCTCTCTTCAGTCCAATCCACACGGCTCCACTGTATCCAGCATCCGTTACATTCAGCAGCTTGTTCACATCATCCATGGAGTCTACAGTGGCCAGATCAGTGTATTTCGCTCTGCAGTAACTCTGAGCCTCTGACCATGACATTCTCAAATTGATATAGTGGTACTCTCCATAAAGAGAGTAATTGCTCCAGAAGAGGCCTGTTAAAATCAACATGTTAAACCATCTATACGTGTACACATCATCATAAACACAGATTACAAAAGACCACACCAACCTGAAAGCAGAAGCAGCACAAACAGACGCCCGTCCATGACTGCTCACACTGATCCTCTCTGCTCTATATGTGTTCTGCTGTTTTAGGAAACAAGATGATTAAATAATCCATTGATAAGAGGGTGGTGAATGCATACAGAACACTGCACGCTTTGAGAGGTAGATACAAATTTACATATTCAAACAGGCTTGGTAAGAGGAAGGTTGCTACATTGCTACATCCAAGCCTAAAAAGAACATAATTTTATCATGTATCAATATATTGAATATATTTATTATTTATATTTTACATATATTTGATCATTTATCATATATATATTGTAACTAGTGCTTTGCTGCAAACCTCGGTTGTAACGAGTGGTTATTTCAGTCAAAGTTGCTCTTCTATCAGCTTGAATCAGTCGGCCCATGACCTCTGACCCCTCTCCCGATACCTGACAGCATACTTGGCTTTGTTATAATTATATATATATATATAACCTTGAGGTGGATGGGCTACAACAGTAGAAGACCCCACCGGGTGCCACTCATCTCCACTACAAATAGGAAAAAGAGGCACAATTTGCACAAGCTCACCAAATTTGGACAGTTGAAGACTGGAAAAATGTTGCCTGGTCTGATGAGTCTCGATTTCTGTTGAGACATTCAGATAGTAGTACCACTGTGCAGGCTGGTGGTGGTGGTGTAATGGTGTGGGTATGTTTTCTTGGCACACTTTAGGCCCCTTAGTGCCATTTGGGCATCGTTTAAATGCCACGGCCTACCTGAGCATTGTTTCTGACCATGTTCATCCCTTTATGAGCACCATGTACCCATCCTCTGATGCTGCTTATAGCAGGATAATGCACCATGTCACAAAGCTCAAATCATTTCAAATTGGTTTCTTGAACATGACAATGAGTTCACGGTACTAAAATAGCCCCACAGTCAACAGATCTCAGCCCAACAGAGCATCTTTGGGATGTGGTGGAACGGGAGCTTTGTGTCCTGGATGTGCATCCCATAAGATGCTCCTATCAATATGGCCAACATTTCAAAAGAATGCTTTCAGCACCTTGTTGAATCAATGCCACGTAGGATCATTCAATGTGCATTTTCCATTACAGGACAATTTCAGTTTGACAATCTGCCTTTTAATTAAAATGTCATCTAGAGAAATTAAGAGTTTATTATCATCAACACAGAAGCTATATCAATAAATGAAAATAGTAGTTTATGTCTTTCAAGAATGATCTAGAAATCATTTGTTTGAATCATCTTATTCTGTTAATTATGGAAACTCACCTCCATGACAGAAAAAAGGTTTTAGATCACAGTTGTGTTGAGCCCATTTCCCAGAGTTGTTTCTTGACATGCCGACACAGTCACCAGATCCTGAAATCTGGGATGGTTGACCTGCTGCCCAGTGTCTAAAGAAGAGGCTCCATTTATCAGACCATTCCCAGGAGTCCAGGAACAGACCAATCCAGAGTGATGATTGATCACTGATCATATTCTGCTGCTCTGCGCTGATGATGGTCGCCAAATCAGAGTGGTGTTTTCTGCAGTAACTCTGAGCATCTCTCCATGTCAGAGCAATCTCAATGATGATAAAACCAGTGCTTTCTGTTCACAAACACAAACACCAGACCTTAGTCCAGGATCAGTTAAAGTGTGTGTGTGTGTGTGTGTGTGTGTGTGTGTGTGTGTGTGTGTGTGTGTGTGTGTGTGTGTGTGTGTGTGCTTGGGGTATTATCCAGACTTGAAGACTCACCATTGAAACACACGAATGGGAGAACGGAGCTGCAGCTCTCATCATACCAGCTTCCATTAAAACTCCTCACACATTCCCCATCACCATTTGGTTCTCCTGCATTCCAGATTCTGTACTGGGACAGTGCGCCCATAGACCAGATCCAGCGATACTCTGTCCCACTGTGGAGACCCATCCATACTGATCCTCTGTATCCAGCATCCACTGCATTTACCAGCAAACTCACGTCGCTCATGGTGTCAGCAGTGGCCAGATCAGTGAATCTCGCTCTGCAGTAACTCTGAGCATCTTGCCAGGTCATGCTTTCATTCATAAACTGGTATTTAGGAGACTTGCGCCCTTTAGGAGGTAAAATGACAGGATTGTAAAGATCATAGACTGGCTACTAGAAGAAACAATCTTAAAAAAACATATTGCCCTAAAACAACATTTGTGAGCAATTTATAAGCAGAAACTGAGACTGAGCCATTTAAATTAATAAGCAGTGTACTTATTACGAGATAAGGATGGCATTAAAAGGTCAAGCAATAGTAATAGGCTAGACTGACACAATAGAGTGCTGAAGTAATGAGGTATTTGTGTAGCCAACCCAAAATTTACATCACCCTCTTTCACTTGACCAAAATCCAATATGATTTTTCCATTGGCTTTTGGACTGTCGTAGAAAAGAAGATCTTTGACAAACATAAGCAACTCTTTCAATCTTTGATTAATGACATTTTCCCTGAAAGTTTGAGATGCAACAGTTTGCAAGAGTGCAGATACAAACACAACAAGACTATAAAAGGTGGACTAGTCTGTAGTTGAGTTTACCCGTCTGGCTGATGACATTTAAGGTCCCAGAGAACCTCTGTAGGCCCATTTTCTCCTCTTTTTTATTTGGTTTTGTTTTGTTATCTGACGCTGTTTGTCTGTGATGTGAGATTGAGAACACCTGGTCCTATTAAATTCATCTGCTAGAACAGCAGCATCAGTCACAGACAATACTTTCTGTTCATTTAAGTACACCACAATAGCCTCTGAAACACAACCTTTAAATTCCTCTAACAACAAGAGAGGTTTAAATACCTGTTCACTAAGCAGTGTGGAGAAGGGGGATTTGTTGTGATAGACTGACTCTTTTCTTGCGTTTTGCAGGAATGGGCTCGTAGCAGGGGCCCTTGAATTTGAACCCCATTTCCTACATAAGATCCTCAGTTTTTTTTGTCTACCTTGTGGCCTTCGTTGGACTAGTCTGCGTTTGAATGTTTCCTTAATTTTTATTCCATTACGTTAACCCCTAGAACCTTGTAAAAAATACATGCTTTGCAACTATCTATTTTGTGTTCGCCCTTTTTGTTGCAGTTACGGGCTGAACTGTAAAAGTATAAAGTGGTTGTAAAAGGTGGTTGGTTAAAAGCTGCTGAATGGGTCCACAGAAGTTGTCCAGGACATTAAATATCATCTCACTGAACAGGTAAACTTCTACTCACTAGTTTGCTTTCACATCATCTTTGAGTTTATAATCTCGCTTTTGCAAACCGTTATAATTGTGGTGGTGTTAAACAAAGACTGAAAGATTTGTCGGAAGATTAGTGACATTGAAGTCATGAAACTGTGGTGCATTTCATTTATGGCCTACACTAATCTTTTGACTTTGCTGATTGTATTTGTGTAACCAGTTCTACTCGAGAGATTTGAACCAAGACACTTGTTACATCATGGGTGGGTGTACACATGATCTATGTGTTGTTTGTTTTGGGAGCACAGCACGCTCAGTCAGTCTTCGAGGGTGCTGACTGCGAGGACTGTGAGTCTGTCATTAAGGAGTTTGTTCTCTGCCGGGTGCTTTTTGAGGAGGGTGCCGTGGCATGTGCTCCTTACGGCTCGGGTCTCGCTTGTGGCACAGGTTGTGGAGGCTCGCAGATGAATCTGGGAGAGGGTTTGGGACGGGCCTTTCCCTTTCTCAACATTCACCTGCCAGATCCATTGCCTCATCCCAGGGTTTGGAAGGATGGTCTGAGGTTTCTTCTACCCGAGGGTGAGGCAGCTGTACTACAGCTTTCCAGTTCTGGGGAACTGGACATTGTCAGGAGAAACTGAAGACTCGTGCACTTCAGATTCGTGCTTATGAATAGCTTGTGAAGTTTGTGGCTCAAGCCATGGCCAAGTTGAATAATGATTGTCTGGGCGAGACGCAGGAGCATTGTCCTAAAAGTAAGTTCCATTGCAACTCCAGGGCATTCGCATACTAAATATCGACGATTGGTTGATTCTAGCTTAATTGGAGCAGATCCACGGATCCTCCTGTGGGCCCAAGAAAAATGGTTCTCCCCGTCTCCCCGAAACCATGGTACAGACGTGGCTGAGGCTTTGCCTGTATGCTTTTCTCCCAATTTCTCTTCTCCCAGGAGTTCTTGAGAGAGTTCGCCAAGACAGGATCTGTGTTTTGCTCTGGCCAACTCAAATATGGTTCTCGAACCTTGTACTGTATATCTCGTCGATGGCTCTCCAATGGAGATTCCACCCAGTAGGGACCTTTTGTCTCAGGCAAAAAGATTGATCGTTTTACCCTGTTGAGAGATATGCAAGTTGTGAGATTGGCCACTGAGGGGATCCAGATCATATGTTTTAGTCTCTCAACTGAGGTTGTTGGAACCATTCTGCACTCCATAACTAAAGGAAACTTTTACGCCCTGAAGTGGAGATTATGCCCTTCATGGAACTCAGGGATTCTCTGCAGGTCAATCCCCCTCCACCCTGAAGGTGTATGTGGTGGCGTTAGCAGCTTACCACACCTCTCTGGGTGGCGTTTCTTTAGAGAGACACAAGCTAGTAACCAGCTTCCCTAGTGGCACCCTGAGACTTAGTACTTGAAGGCCTTTCCTACCAAGGAGGTCCCTGAGAAATTTCTTTAAAAACAATCTTTCTTTTCGCTATTTCGTCTCTCAAAAGAATTGGAGACTTTCTCTATCCTGGACTAGGCCATGTTCCCAAGGTCCCCAATAATGTGGCAAGACTTATCGTTCTATAGGACTTCTGTCTTGGTCCCTGTCTGACATCAGACCAGGAAAAATGTAATCTGCTCTGCCCATTAAAGTTGCTCGATGGTTATGTCCACAGAGCTGCCCTGGGGACAAAGTTTGTTCTAAACATCTAAGCAGACTATAAGCAAGTGGCTGATGAGTCAGGCGGACAGGCTTCTCCTTTGGTTCCTGGCCCACTCAACCAAGAATGTGACCACATCTAAAGCCTTACGGTTAGGTGTTTCCTTCCAGGACATCTGTGATGTAGCAGGCTCATCCTCACCAGTTTTATGATGTTGATGTGAGTTCCACCCCAGGGTTGCAAGAACTAGTGTGTTCAAACGACTTCACACACGTTAGACATTCGAGAATTTTCTCTGGGCTATTTTGATTGTCAGGCTTTTAGAAAAGTGATCAGCATTTTGATTAACCTTTTTGTTGTGTTAATTACAGTAACGCTCCATAATCCTATGCAGAACATGACCTGACTGTCATACTATCTAACATGATCTAATTTGTCAGATGCTCACCTAAATAGCAGATAAAAGGTTGCTTTAGATCACAGTTGTGTTGAGCCCATCTCCCAGAGCTGTTTCTTGACATGCCGACACAGTCACCAGATCCTGAAATCTGGGATGGTTGACCTGCTGCCCAGTGTCTAAAAGAACGGTTCCATTTGTCAGACCATTCCCAAGAGTCCAGGAACAGACCAAACCAGATATAAAATCCAGAGTAAAGAATATTAGCTAACTGTTTATTTTCCGCTGAGTTGTGGATGGTGGGCAGATCGATGTGATACTTTCTACAGTAGCTCTGAGCATCACTCCAATTTTTAACACTTTGTACCATGATGTATCCATTGTTTCCTATTGAGTGACATTTTTTTAATAGCACTTCTTTCCAAGTTAAGCTGCCCCATAATTCATTTAAAAAAAGAGGGAACTCACCCGTGTAGCACGAGAAAAATTTGGTAGAGCTACAACTCATATCATGCCACTTCCCTTCATAAGAACCTGCGCAAAACACATTCTCATTTGGCTCTCCTGAATCCCAGTTATAGTACTGTGTGTTTTCTCCATTAGACCAAGCCCAACGTTTCTGTGTCCCTCTCTTCAGTCCAATCCACACGGCTCCACTGTATCCAGCATCCGTTATATTCAGCAGCTTGTTCACATCATCCATGGAGTCTACAGTGGCCAGATCAGTGTATTTCACTCTGCAGTAACTCTGAGCCTCTGGCCAAGACATTCTCAAAGTGATATAGTGGTACTCTCCATAAAGAGAGTAATTGCTCCAGAAGAGCCCTGTTAAAATCAACATGTTAAACCATCTATACGTGTACACATCGTCATAAACACAGATTACAAAAGACCACACAAACCTGACAGCAGAAGCAGCACAAACAGACGCCCATCCATCACTGCTCACACTGTATCACACTTTACTCACACTTTACTTTTTGAGCTATGGGAATACAGAGCTGCTGTACTTGGATGTTTTTGGTTCTTGAGACAAATTGATGGTTGTGTTTTTCATTCATTATTCACTTAGGATAAAAATTTCTACCTGATGAATAATTCTACATGTAAATGCAAGTTTGTGAAAAAGTGCACAGATGCCTGTGATGCATGCATGCCACATACTACACATTAACCTGAAACTAAAATAACAGAAACTTCTGAGATGTCTGACCCAATTGAACGCATCAAACTACACTTCTATTTGACATGGATTTTGGCCTCATGCAGGACTAACACAAAAAAATTATGGTAATTTGTGTGATGAGACGATGCAAGTAATTTTCATATTCAAATTTTTGTTTTTCATTGTCGATTAACGAATCAACTGATCGATGGACAAAATATTTCAAATGCACAACAAAACATCATCTTGAATATATCTTGACACTATAAATTATCACAAAATACTAAGTTATGCCATCAAACTATCATCATTATTATTAGTACTATTGCTATTTAATTTGTTTCTTAACGGAGACCAATAAGTGTTGCAACACAGTTCGTTTCAAATATGTGTGACAGAAAACATGAATATTTTAGATCTTGGCATGTACTCTAGAAATACTACTAATTTTTCAAAATTAAAAATAATGTTTAAGCCGTTCTTCATCAGTAACCCTCCACTTCTGTTTCATTTTAACTTTTTAATTCACAAAGGTAAACATAAAAGATAGCAAATTGGAAACGTATGCAAATTCACAAAATGTTCAGCAACTCTATAAACTTATCACACAGTCTTGGCAAATGTATGGTGTAAACTGTGAAATAGTTGATTTAACTTTCAGTGTTTGTTTGTAAAATTTTAAGTCATCTTGAAGTTCAGGGAAGTTGTATTATGTGACATCTCGGATATTTGAGTGATCTGAATGAGTTAAATCTGGGAAAGTAAAATGTTAAATTTTCATGGCTAACACCAACAATATATATTTTTTACAGAATTATACGATCATAAATTTGTCAAACATAAAATTGTAATTTCTCACCTCAGTTGTTTTTGTAAATCCTTTATATTTTTACACGGGGAATAATATCATCACCCTTCCTTCCTTCCTCATCTCTGACTGCCTTCAAGCTGTTCCCTCACTTTGCCAGTTGACTGCCCGCAAATCTCAATAAACTGCTTCACATTGCCTACATCTGTGTTACCATCTGTATCAAAGCTGATGAATTCATAGATGTCAATCTTTTTTTTTGAAAATGAAGTTATTTTGCCCATAAGCAAACATACGCAAAATTCTAAGCAGATTATTGTGATGACAAGGCTTGAGTAATTGTGATATTCAAAGAGCTCGTTTTCAGTGAAGACGTTTTTAACTAAACTTTTTAGACTGAGCACGAGCTACCGCACAAGCAGAAAACACAGAAGAAAACTGTTGACCCACATCAACCTGGTTACAAAACTCAAATACCTCTGGCTTGTCCACAACAATGGGCTGACGAAACACTTTACCTCCAGCAAAATCGTTACCCAAAATCAGACCTACTCCTTCTATGGGAAGCTGAGAACGTACTCCCAACTTCACAAGTCCAGTAAACAAGTCAGATTTAAGATAAACCGAATGCAATGGAACTTTGACACAGCCAAGCCCAATACCACGGATTAACACACTAGATCCGCAATATGACCGTTCTGAAAAGTCTAATGCACTTTTGACAATAAAAGATTGAGCTGCACCAGTATCCCGCAAGATTGTTATTGGCTTCAGACTTTCCTGCTCACCAGAGAGAGATACCAAACCATTCGTCATAAATGGACCGAATGAAGTTGTATGTGACATAGGATTAAATGCAGAGTCAGCTGTACGAACTAAACCAACTCCCTTTGGTTTCTCAGGAGGCTTACTCTAATTCCATCGCTTACAATCTGGAATCAAATGTCCTCATTCACGACAGAAAAAACACGTGCTTCTCTACCTCAGGAGACACCTTAACATTTCGAAACACATTTGAAGCCATTTCTCTATTCTCCCATCTTCCCTTACCCTTAAAGAAACTTCTTGAGTTGGTCTTTACAGGCAGTTCAACAGATGAAACACTTTTCTCTCTACACACAGATGGAGCAAAAACCATTTTGTGCGTGAGCACAAATTCATCTGCTAGAACAGCAGCATCAGTCACAGACAATACTTTCTGTTCATTTAAGTACACCACAATAGCCTCTGAAACACAACCTTTAAATTCCTCTTACAACAAGAGTTCACGTAACTGCTCAAATGTTGAAACTTTGCTTGCCGCACACCATTTGTCAAACAAAGTTCTCACACGAACAAATTCGCCAAATGTTTGACTTGCCATTTTCTGATGGTTTCTGAACTTTTGCCGATAAGCTTTGGGTACCAATTCGTATGCTCTCAAAACAGCAGTTTTAACAGTATCATAATTTAAACTCTGCTCAATGGGTAATGCTGTACACACTTCCTGAGCCTTACCCACTAGTTTACATTGCAATAACAATGACCACAACTCTTTGGGCCACTGTAATGTAACTGCTATACGCTCGAAAGCCACGAAATAAGAGTCTACCTCAGTCTCTCTGAAAGGAGGAACAAGTGTAACGTATTTACTCACATCAAAGCTGGTCACAGACTCAAACTCAAACTGCGCTCTTCAGGAGAATGCCAAGAGTGTGCACAGCAGTAATCAAAGCAAAAGGTGGCTACTTTGAAGAACCTAGAATATGACATTTTCAGTTGTTTCACACTTTTTTGTTATGTATATAATTCCACATGTGTTAATTCATAGTTTTGATGCCTTCAGTGTGAATCTACAATTTTCATAGTCATGAAAATAAAGAAAACTCTTTGAATGAGAAGGTGTGTCCAAACTTTTGGTCTGTACTGTATGTAACAACCTATTTCAATGTTGCCAGACCATGCTAGAAAAATTAACAAGATTGTTAAACAAAATAATTAACTTTCTAATCCTTTGAGAAGCTTGTGTATCTTCTTTATTAGCTGTGTGAAATTCATAAAACTCTTAGGACGACCCATTATCCCAATAACGAGATTGGCATGGGTGAAGGATCACTGCATGCAGGTCTTTTACTTGGGCCATTGTAAAGTTCAATTCAGTTTCAGTTTGATTCTAGTTCTGTGCTTAATCTGACTTCCACTACAAATTATTTTAATTTTGATCATTGTATTCCTTTACTCTTCAGTTACTTGTAATTGTGGCGATGGGACATAACGTCTTAATTCACCTCATCAGGGAACAGGGTTACAATGGGAAACTTGACATTCCCTATCAGTCAGTCACATTCGCTACATCGGACATGAACTGTCAAATTGGGATCCCTGCCAAAGCGCCACTATAGCTGCCCCTTCAGTGCCTTGTGCAAGCCACATGACCACGCACTGTTGGGACGGAGAATGGTATCAGGCTTAACGCAAGGAAGTCAGTCACTGCTGTTTCTTGTGACCCGCTCAGTGACATTGGATAACACTGGGAAAGAAAACCTCTAGAATCAGAATCAGAAAGAGCTTTATTGCCAAGTGTGCTTGCACACACAAGGAATTCGTCTTAGTGCTCAAGCTTCCAGTGCACATTTACAACACAACATGAACAAACAAACAAAAACAATCACTGAAAAACTCAACACCGAGGCAGCCATTTGCGACGCCAAGGGAACCATTTGCGGCGCCAACTTGTCTCCAGAAATGAGTGCAGTTTAGCAAGCACACATAGCAGAAGCAACAAAAACAAAACATCATATTGTACATCACACATTGCAGTTTAACATACACAGCACACAAGGTCACGTGTTGGGATTTTTTCAGTGGAGTTTGGGGGGGACATAGATAAGGACAAATAAGGACAGGACAGGCAGACAGATGTTGAGAGAGAATATAGCCAAAACATGAAGATGTTTTCGAGATCAGTTCTGTGGCTTTGTCCCTGAAGGGAGATAAGAGGAGGTCACATCCCACCCGCAGGGAGATATCATGTGGAGATTTTACATGCTAACTGAGGCCTGCAGAAATTGAGGTTGGTGTTTTGAGCATTGTCTGACCTTGGGATGAATTTGCTGGGATGTGCACTCCTGCAAATATTGGAAACGGTCTTGAATATTTTCCACTTGTGAATAATCATCCTCATTGTAAAATGATGGACCTCAAATTGTTTGAAAATGGCTGTATAACCCTTCTCAGATTGATGACATCAACAACTGCTTCTCTAAGATCACTGCTGATGTCTTTCCTCTCTGGTATTGAGTTAACACACATCTGAAAGCTCCAGACCAGCAAACGGACAAAACATCTACTTTTATGGAGTTGCTAATGATTAATCAAACACATTTGATTAGCTTCACCTGACTGCTATTTGTCCACTTAATGCTTATGGAAGCAGTTCGTTTGTCACACATGGCTTCTCCATTTTCATCTAGCTTTTGTTAAATAAAAACTGACACAGTGTAATATGTCATGTGTTTACCCAAATTTAAGACCTGGCAAGGACTAGAGGACTTTAATTATTTTCTGATACAAAAAAACCCCACATAATTAAATAGGGTGTCCTTTCCTTTTCACATGACTATAGATAAACATTCGAAGAATAATTTCACAATAGTTTCCAATAAGTATTTTATTCTGAAAGAACGTACAGTATAATATGATTTTTTAATATTGGATGTATTACTACTACTACAACCACTGTTCCCAGATCCTCTAAAGAATATAGTTAAAAATTGTACTTGATATTATTTGAATCACTTTTAAAGTTTACTTTAATGAATCACATTGATGATTACGGTCCATCACATTCATTATTTGAATTGGCCGTACGGTTGATTTCCTCATGAAACACCTCTTCAATTTCCCCCTTTCTCCAGCTTATTTTGTTGTTGCTTTCCAGCCCCATGTTCTTCAGCTTTCCACTTATCTGGAAGACCAGAACAGAAACAAATAAAACATCCTAAACCCCAAAGAACAACAACAGCAATAATATTGATATTGATATTGACTCAGAACTACTGCTCTGCAAATTGTGTCGTTGAACCCTATGACTATGAAACTGAACACAGTATTTCAGATACAAACCTCATTCAGGATGGCAGTCTGTAGTGAAGGATCATTCAATGTGCATTTTCCATTACAGGACAATTTCAGTTTGACAATCTGTATTTTAATTAAAATGTCATCTAGAGAAATTAAAAGTTCATCATTATTAACACATAAGCTATATATATAGATAGATAGATAGATAGATAGATAGATAGATAGATAGATAAAAGCTATATATATATATATATATATATATATATATATATACACGTATATATAAATGGAAACATATCACCATAATTTGCAATGCTTGTAATGTGATGTGATCACAAGTTCTCTTATTTGACTATATGATTCGGTGAACTGGAGAAACTCACCTCCATGGCAGATAAAAGGATTCTGTAGATCACAGCTGTGTTGAGCCCATTTCCCAGAGTTGTTTCTTGACATGCCGACACAGTCACCAGGTCCTGAAATCTGGGATGGTTGACCTGCTGCCCAGTGTCTAAAGAAGAGGCTCCATTTATCAGACCATTCCCAAGAGTCCAGGAACAGACCAATCCAGATGTAAAAACCAGGATAAAGAATATTAGCTAACTTTTGATTTTCCGTTGAGTTATGGATGGTGGGCAGATCGATGTAATACTTTCTACAGTAGCTCTGAGCATCAGTCCAATTTTTAACACTATTTATCATGATGTATCCATTGTTCCCTATTGAGAGAAAACTTTTTAATAGCACTTCTTTCCAAGTTAAGCTGCCCCATAAGAATTCATTTAAAAGAAGAAGAGGGAACTCACCCGTGTAGCACGAAAAATATCTGCCATCGCTACATCTCATATCATGCCACTTCCCTTCATAAGAACCTGCACAAAACACATTCTCATTTGGCTCTCCTGAAGCCCAGTTATAGTACTGTGCATATTCCCCATTAGACCAAGCCCAGCGTTTCTGTGTTCCTCTCTTCAGTCCAATCCACACGGCTCCACTGTATCCAGCATCCGTTATATTCAGCAGCTTGTTCACATCATCCATGGAGTCTACAGTGGCCAGATCAGTGTATTTTGCTCTGCAATAACTCTGAGCCTCTGACCATGACATTCTCAAATTGATATAGTGGTACTGACGAGAAAGAGCAGAACTGCTCCAGAAGAGCCCTGTTAAAATCAACATGTTAAACCATCTATACGTGTACACATCATCATAAACACAAAAGATGAAAAGATGAAAAGATGAAAAAACATGACAATATGTTACTCTTTCATTGAAATTACTCTCTCTCTCCTGAGCCAATAAGAAAATAGAGAAATAAGAAAACAAAGTATTTACCACAAACTGACAGCAGAAGCAGCACAAACATATGCCCGTCCATGACTGCTCACACTGATCCTCTCTGCTGTATTCAAGTTGATCAAACAATCATTTAGTCACTATTGGATGGATCACAGTCCTAAAAAGTAGACAAATTTGTCAAACACAGTAACATTTTTTGGCACATCAAATTAAACAAGCAAACCTCCTGATTCAGATGATTCTAGTTTCTAGATCTGTTGTTTTAAATGAAATTATGGTCAGACATTTAATTTCAGTTCCTTACCTCAACTGCTTACCTTTTATTATTCAGCGCTTCTACTGTCACTTGAGGAAGATGGTGGACACATAAGGGAAATCACACCTGTATCTTGTTTTTTATTGGTTAAACTAATGTTATAATCACACCTTTAAGTGGGCAGCTCTTGGCCAGAATAGAATAAGCTGCAGTATGGACCAGATCTACTTTCATTTAGTTTAACAAATGCCCTTCCCTTCACAAATTTGTTTATTAGATGTTTTGGCAAGTATTTTACCGCTTCCAGCTGCCAATAAATGCGCAGTACTCTCTGCACCATTTAACACATTTTCCTACATTTAAATCTACATAATTTCATTTATTTTCCACAAATCAAACAGACAGAAACGAGGAGGTTCCATCTTATTATCTGATGGTAACAAATATATTCCTGTTTACCTAAAAAAGCATTAAATGCTTTTTATCATTAATCATCATCTATCATTAAATGCAGGTCAAAGTGCTAAGACTAGTCTTACAAGTTAGTTGTACATAAATTAAGTCAGTTATAAAAAAGTGTATATTCATTGATGTTACAGATTGTTGATAATGATTAAAACACATTGTGTTGAAAGCTAATCATATTTTGATTGAATTATGAAGATTACTCATGAACTCATTATAGTAATGAATTTTGCAAAGGTCCAAAAAAAATCATAAAATGCAATCTCAGTAGACGTTATTGCTTGTTTGAAAGTGAAAATGTGCTGCCATTACTGTAAAGTGTTATTTCTAATGGGTAAATAATAATTTACTGATTTTATTTTCTACATTTATTTATATATATTTACATTTATTTATATATTTATTTTTCCAGCTGGTGAGCAATGCATCATGAAATGAAACTTTTCACTTCAGTGTCTACAGTTTCTGGTGTGGCGAACTGTCTCAACAAACTCAGTTGTACATGTCCATGAGCTGGAACCCCTCAGAGGCCAAGCCTACTGGGGCGAGCAGGGCGGGGTCGAGGGACCGTGAGAGCGTCACGAGAGCCGGTGGCGTTATTGAGAATGAGCGTCACCTGCGAGCCACCAGTGTCTCGAGTCTCACGGAGGAGCGGAGACATAAAAGGAGGAGCGAAGGACAGTGAAGAACGAGAGAGGACCAGGCCTGGATTTATGTTGTGTTTTGTGTGGGCGGCAGTTGACTGCGAGGGACTGCCGCCATTACTTTCATTTTGGATTTATGTTTTATTTCATCATTAAAGTCTGTTTAATCATCTGCCGGTTCCCGCCTCCTTCCTCCATGAACATTTAACTCCGTTACACCTACAGTTCCACAGTCATGGGCAGGAGTGACGAATCAAGCCCCCAACCTGTGAAAACAGGTCCCTCCTGATCCGACTCTCCCAGGGACAGATGTCTGGCATGGACACAAGGTCTGTAACCAACACTCTGCCCCGCTACAGTGGGTCAATCGAGGTGAGACAGACCCTGCCCCGACAAACTTTCTCCAGTACTCCCAGGAGCAGAGCGATCAGGGGAAAAAAAAGACAGACATGGCCTCGGCCACATCTGAACCTTAGCATCCAGTCCGAGAGGAACTGGATAGGTGAGGGATAACCAGAATACAGATCTAATTGGGTCTTTCCAAACACCCTCCATATCTGTTCCAACACCTCGGAGTGGAGCCTCCATTCCCATTCTCTCTCAATGGGATTTCTGCTTCCTGATTTTGGGCCCCAGGGATCTAAGCTGCCCAGAGTGAGAGCAGATTCCCTTGGGACTACAGGAGCATTTGGTGTACCAGTCTGCAGAGCAGACACAAATGCAAGCCCCGTGATAATTTATGTAGGTGATGACCAATGAGCTGTATGACTGGGCAAGCACATGGTGACCCCCAAGTTCTGGGAGGAATGGCCTGTGGGCAATGAAGGTAGCCATCCAGGACCGCTCCCCACCCCATGAGGGAAGCATTTACCGATGACACAGAGTTCCCAGCACAGCACTTTGTAAAAGGATCCAGGGTTTCTTATACATACCAAGGCATGTACCTATCGTTAAGTGATTTGATGCAGCCTTTTCTCAGCAAAGCTTTTATCTCTTGTTCCATAACCAGAGCCTTCTCGGTAGCCACCACTGTGGGTAGAACCCGTATAATCTGGGTGGTTGAGAACCATGAATGGTAATTTCTGATTGTGCACAGGACCCAATGAGATGTATTCGGAAGAAGTTTCAATGCTGCCAGAAATTCAACTGAGGGAACCAGCCTCTTGAGAATGGCCTCATATTTTGTGAACAACCAGGTTCGTTCCCTGAAATGGTGCACAAACAGGGAACAACCAAACTGGCTGCTCTTGAAACCTCCTCACAGTAAACAAGCATGTGGCAGGGTGGCAACCCTTTTGATGTGGCAGGGTTGTCAGAATGGTTCCCCGAGGGAGGTCTTCCCTGGTGGCTAAGAGAATCAACCTCTTGAGGCAAGTCTTTAGTAATCCTCGAGTTACCTCGAGCTGCCCAAACTGGCAGGGAACAGCCAAACTGGTTGCTCTGAGACCCTCTTCAGAGGGGCGAGCATCTCAATGCCGCTACGTTTCCAAGTAGACATGGACTTATAGTCCCCCTGAGGCCACCGAAGAGAAATAGGCACCGTATAATGAGGTGTTAACCGATTCCTACAGAGGGGTCTGCCCTCAGAAGTCTGGCATCATTGGCATCAGGACCTCTTTACTGAAGCCTGACTTGGAACAATGACGTTAATCAGATCTGTCTTACGCTGAGACGACTTTGGTTGAGACTACTTAATTATCCAGCCTGTATCAAACATATTCAAGACTGGTCTTTAGCATAGTTTGAGTGGCCAATCTGATGCCCTGAACGGATGACCGGAATGGACACCCAAACTGACTGCTCTGATATCATCCTCAAAGGGAGCGAGCATCCCCGACAGACAGACATTGACGTGGGCTCACCCAAGACCACTGCACCCCAAGATGGACAACTTTATAAAGAGGAGTTGGCCACTCCATCCCGTTAAGGATTTAATTTAATTTAATTATTTATTTTATTTTATTTTCTAACAAGGAGAGGATGACTGTAAACTCGGTAGAGATGGTCTAATGCAGGGGTGGGCAAACTATTTGTCTCGCGGGCCACATTGGTTTCTTAAAATTGACAGAGGGGCCGGGATTGTTGACCGGGGGGGGGGGGGGGGTGGTTTGGGGCAAATCCATGACTTTAATATACGAGCGCAAAACTGATGTTTGTGTGCGCGTAAATTTACATTACGGAAAACAGAGCTACACGGGTACGCAAGCTCAAAAATAAAAAACAATAAAAATAACTCACTGCTCTTGACTTTTGTAACTTTAATAAATTTATTATATATTATATAAATATATATAAATTATATATATTTATATATATATAAATTATATATATTTATTATATATATATTATATATATATATAAATATATAAATTATATATATTTATTATATATATATATATATATATATATATATATATATATATATATATATATATATATATATATATATATATATATATATAGTGAATTCAAAGATATTTTACATTTGATTATTTTAATCAAATTAGCTGAGAGTAATTACTGGTTCTACCTGAAAAACACTACTGTGTTTGTTCTTCTGAGCCCTGATGAAGGAACACTAAATACATACTGTTTTCTTGAATAAAAGATAAAATATGACAACAGAAGCATGAAAATAACTGAGGGAAATATATATAGGGACATGACCAGAGCAAAGGCAGGATATACTTCCCTCAATTTAAAATATTTATTGACTTCAAAACTGGTGTATGAGCTCTAAGTGTCATGTACATTTTATTCTAACGTACACTATTTCCTCTTGTATTTGCAGGTCATGTTCTTGAATGCAGCAAATAACAACATAACGTTGACAGCATACAACTTCTTTTCAGAAGGTCGTACCTGTGCATTTACTTATGATAAATCCTAGAAAACTTGTATAATGTATAGTTTGGTCTTAAATCACTCGACTGGGACACGTGAAATTACAACAAAACAATATTAATACAATTGAATCGACAGAAAAACCATAATATGCAATGTGACTGAATCATATCTTTGCCTCAGCTCTAGATTGACAATCACAGGCGTCCAATCAACTGACCTCTGGAAAAAAGGGAACTAACCAATGACATTTGATGTTACAAGAGCAAGCTCCGCCCACGACTGACCAAAATAAAAATGCTCGCGCGAGCAAAAACAGCAGTTGAGAGCGGGCGAATGTTCGCGCGTGAGAAGATTAGATGTCACGCGCGCGCGAGTGATTATAATGAGCTTGCGGGTACCCGTATTTACGCGTGTAGCTCTTGCGCTCGTTCCTTTTTAGCACGGAATTAACGCTATAAAGGGGGGTGTAGAGGGGTTTGCGACACACGCCTACTCTCCACCACACTTTCAGCGCCACTGCCGCTTGCAGCCGCGACAAAGTGACATTACAGGGAAATGTAAAATGAAGGTTTAATATAGGTTCGGCAAGTTCGGCGGGCCGGATTAAAAAGCCCAACGGGCCGGATATGGCCCGCGGGCCGTAGTTTGCCCACCCCTGGTCTAATGGGATGTTTTTTGCTAGCTCGCCCGTGAGGGCAGGAATGCTTGAATAATTTTATGTATGTGCTGAGCATCTTGCTTCTCAGCCGGCCAGCCTTACGTTTAAATGGCAGGCACAAATCGCAATTTCCACCAGCTCCTTCTAGGCTGGAGAATGAAGTGGCGAACATTCATCTTTAGCCTTGGTGCCAGCAACATTCAACTCCTCAGAGCTGGATGACTGCACCACCGGAGCTTTCCCCTGTAGGGAAAGCAATCAACTAGCATGCTTCCAAAGCAGGAAAAAAGGCACTCCGGACAAAAAGCATCTGTCTAATCTCCAGGTCACCCATTCCAGGGGTGGTTTTTCAGCAACGATTGTATGCTCGTCCTCATATGCTCTTGGTCTTATGAGTGGGCACAGTTTTGAGCTTCGCTTGGACCATGCGCTCTCTTGTCTGCATGTATTGTTGTGAAGCATGCGGTATGTGGGTTCGTGGGTTCGTGTTCGGGTCCGGGTGTTTTCATGTGTCTTGTGTTTCGCGCAGTCTGTGTTTAACTTTTTTTTTTGTGTGGAGCCTCAGATTATGATTGTTCTCATAAGTTCGTGTCATGTTTTGTCCTGTCAATTGTGAAGCCTCGCCCATCTTGTACCCTCTTTATTGTTTGATTTGCCCCACCTGTTCTCCATCATTACCACTGCATCATGTTCTCTATTCCCCTGTTGTTTGCTGTCCTTTTCTGCGTTGTTATCATTTATTGGAGAAGAGTGAATGTCTAGCTGTGTCAAGTCCTGTGCAGTCGGTCCTGTCTGGTCAAGACAGTTTATTTTTCCCCTCGGGTAGTTTTGTTTGTGTTTTGTTTCTTTTGTTCTAAATAACGGCTCATCTCATCTTCAAATTGAGTCCTCTCTTCCTCCCTTCACTCACCCTGACAAATAGTGTAAATGTAAATAGAAAAGGGTTACTCCCGTGCAAAGTAATTTTAGGTCTGGTTTTAAAATGCAAATTTACCACAAATTTTTCTTAGTATATGGACAAAATTCATTAAATTTAAAATATATATGTATATATTTCAGTTAGCCAGTCTTAAAATAATGTAATTTCTCAGAAAATGGAAACAATATGCACAGAATGATTCTATTTTTATTTCCATCATATTTATTATGATACCTTCTAATACAGTTCTAAAAAAGCCTTTTTTTACACTTAACTTTACCTTTCATGTCAATTTTATAAACATGTTTTATAAACATGACTTTTAAATAATGCACATTACTACTATTACTTTACATTTCCAACAATATAGTTCAGATGGCATTTTAATGGCATTGACATTCTTTCAATCATTTTTAAATGAAATCTGACAATTCATTATTTTAATATATTATATATTCATTATATATTATACATTTATTATATATTCATTATTTGAATATATGATATTTGGCCATTTGATTGATATGATAAAATGAGATCAAATGCTCTCTTCACTTTCTCCAGCTAATTTTGTTGTTGCTTTCCAGCCCCATGTTCTTCAGCTTTCCACTTATCTGGAAGACCAGAATAGAAACAATTAAAACATCCTAAACCCCAAAGAACAACAACAGCAATAATATTGATACTATGAAAGATGCTGATTGGCTGTAATACATTTGAAAGCATTTTAATTTTCTTAACATGTTTCACCCAGAACTACTTCTCTACTACTACACTGAAACTGAACATAGTATTTAAGATACAAACCTCCTTCAGGATGGCAGTCTGTAGTGAAGGATCATTAAATGTGCATTTTCCATTACAGGACAATTTCAGTCGGACAATCTGCCTTTTAATTAATGTGTCATCTAGAGAAATTAAAAGTTCATCATTATTAACACAGAAGCTATATAAATGGATACATATCACCATAGTTTGTAATGCTTGAAATGTGATCTAATGTATAATCTAAAATTTTCTTATTTGACTCATATAATTCTGTTAACTGGAGAAACTCACATCCATGACAGATAAAAGGTTGCTTTAGATCACAGCTGTGTTGAGCCCATTTCCCAGAGTTGGTTGTTGACATGCCGACACAGTCACCGGATCCTGAAATCTGGGATGGTTGACCTGCTGCCCAGTGTCTGAAACTGAGATTCCACTTATCAGACCATTCCCAAGAGTCCCAGGACAGACCAATCCAGAGTGATGATTGATCACTGATCATATTCTGCTGCTTTGCGCTGCCGATACTCGCCAAATCAGAGTGGTGTTGTCTGCAGTAACTCTGAGCATCTCTCCATGTCAGAGCAGTCTCAAAGATGATAAAACCAGTGCTTTCTGTTCACAAACACCAGATCTCAGTCCAGGATTTGTTAAAGTGTGTGTGTTTGTGTGTGCGTGTGGGGGGGGGGGGATTATCCAGACTTGAAGACTCACCATTGAAACACACGAATGGGAGAACGGAGCTGCAGCTCTCATCATACCAGCTTCCATTAAAACTCCTCACACATTCCCCATCACCATTTGGTTCTCCTGCATTCCAGATTCTGTACTGGGACAGTGTGCCCATAGACCAGATCCAGCGATGCTCTGTCCCACTGCGGAGACCCATCCATACTGATCCTCTGTATCCAGCATCCACTGCATTTACCAGCAGACTCACATCGCTCATGGAGTCAGCAGTGGCCAGATCAGTGAATCTCGCTCTGCAGTAACTCTGAGCATCTTGCCAGGTCATGCTTTCATTCATATAGTGGAAGAAGCGGACAGGAGAATTGGGCCCTTTAGCAAATGGAAATGAGAAACAAAACTGTAAATATTAGGGAATTAAAAACGAAGTGTTCCTAATAAAAAAGCTTTAGGAAATAGCTTATTGATTGTTGATGTTCTTTTGCTAATTTGCCTGTGCCTTTGCCTTTGCCTGTGCCTTGTTCTCTGCCTTCTGTTTTCGCCCTCAGGATCTCTATGCATCTTACCTCTCTGGGTCGGCAGTTTCCCCTTTTTGGAGTGTGCTTCCCTCTGTGCTGCCTATCTACCCCTGCAGTCCAGCCTGGGTGTTTGCCCCACTTCGTCCAGAACACTTCCTAGAGCAGGGGCGGGCAAACTACGGCCCGCAGGCCATATGCGGCCCGTTGGGCTTTTTAATCCGGCCCGCCGAACTTGTAAAAGTTATATTATTAATTAAAATTTTATTATAATTAAACCTCCTTCATTTGACTTTTCCCTGTAATGTCAGTGTTTCCCCAACAGATGGCACACTCCAAAGACATTGAGCTTTGTTTGAGTGTGATGTTTTGCACTTTGAGCTCTTCAGTAAAAACGAGCGGACCGAAGAAAAGTAGACAGTTAGTATGTTTTTCGCTGACGTGCGATCAAGGGCTGTATATCTGATATGCCAAGAAACTGTAGCGGTTTTTATAGAATACAACATCAGCCATCATTTTACCTCAAAACATGCCAACTACTCTAGCAAACAGTCTCCAAAAAAAAAAACGGACGGCTACAGCTCTGACGGCAAAAGTACAGACTCAGAGTCAGTACAGAAGATGCTGACGTTATTTGGCTCAATCTATGTGTGTGAACAGACATTCAGCGTCATGAACATCTTCAAATCCCGTCACAGAGCCGAGTTAACTAGCTGACACCTATTTCTCAGGCTTTCAGGTATGCACATTTTGGTAGCCTTCAGCGACTGATTTCATCTGTTTAACTGCACCTATCAGGAGTGAGCACACCTGGCGGCGTCGCCATTGGTTGAGCTGTGTGCCTATTCGCTGTGATTGGTGTTTGATTCCCCGTGTTTTCAGCTGATCTGCATCTCTCTTACGGGGATTGAATACCACTGTTCCGAAAGGGAACGTCTCCGGTTACTATCGTAACCTATGTTACCACTGAGTAGGAATCAGGACATGAAAATAACCGCCGTGTTCGCTTTTGTTTAGCTGGGCAGAGTTCAGTTATGATTTTGAATTTTTTCAAATGGCCGCAATTTTGTTATTTAAACTGTCTGTCAGTCAGAGCTGCATCGAGCGGTCATCCCTCAACAAAACAAACTCCAGACTTTGATGCACTTGCAAATAAAGGAGATCAACAACACTGTTCCCACTGAAACTGAATGGGAGTTTATCTACTGTGTTATTACATTTTTGTTATTACAGACATTTGGAAAACATTTTGTCAATGAACCCTGATGTTTTGGTGCATGTTAAAGGCCAAATCTTTTAATGTAATGGTTTTTACATTTCATTTATATTAGTTCACACAAACATACTATACTTCTATTCTGGCCCGGCCCCTTTGTCAAATTTAAGAAACCAATGTGGCCCGCGAGACAAAAAAGTTTGCCCATCCCTGTCCTAGAGGCTTTTGCCTAGGTACCTCTGTTTTATCTTCCTGTCGCCAGTACTTTGGTTTTGAACTTTCTGTGCTTCAATAAATTATTTTGTGTACCTGCAGCCTGAGTCCCTGTCCCTCCCCTGACACTGGGGGGCAAAAGTCATGGAGTGTTTAAAGGGACCTATTATGCCCTTCCTTAAAGTCTTGTTTTTGGGGTCTATTAGAATAGGTTTTCACGTGACATTTTCATTCTTGGAAGAAAACTTTAAAGTATTTCAGGGAATTCAGAAGCAGTGCTAACAAATTTTTCATGGTAAGACAACAACGTTACACACTAAGGAAAGTTGAAAATGTAATAAAGCATAATAAGATCTCTTTAAGCCAAACCTGATGTTTTTTTGCTTAATACCAAAACTCTATACTGGTAACAACTTTACTTGCAAAATACATGCAAATGCAGTTTCTTTTACTGAGAGGTAGAAGTGTTTTGGATAGTAATGTTCTGCAGTTTATATAATGCAAAATTCTTAAAATGACAGAATAAACACAACAATCATTCTGTCTAACACGACTGATTTCTTTAAAACAACAACTCACCTCCATGACAGACAAAAGGTTGCTTTAGATTACAGCTTTGTTGAGCCCATTTCCCAGAGTTGGTTGTTGACATGCCGACACAGTCACCAGATCCTGAACTCTCAGATGGTTGACCTGCTGCCCAGTGTCTAAAAAGACGGCTCCATTTATCAGACCATTCCCAAGAGTCCTGGAACAGACCAATCCAGAACCATCCAGTAGATGGAAGAACACTCTTTACCCGGTTTAGTTCCTGAGCATTGCTGATAGTAGGCAGGTCTGCGTAATTCTGTCTGCAGTAGCTCTGAGCATCTGTCCAGTTCTTCCACGTATATATCCTGACATATCCAGTGCCTATTAGAAAAAACAACAAAATAAGAATAGTCACAAGTCCTTTTTTTCAGCTAAATTGAATATTTTTTAACTCACCACTGTAGCAGACAAAGTGAAGACCAGTTGAGCACAAGCAACTGGACCAAACTCCAGAAACTATGTTGGCACACTGCTTTCCACTCTGTGGTTCTCCAGCGCCCCAGGCACTGTATAGTGTGAGTGTGTTTTCTCCATTAGACCAGCCCCAGTGTTGCTCTGTCCCTCTCTTCAGTCCAACCCACACGGCTCCACTGTTTCCAGCATCCGTTATATTCAGCAGCTTGTTCACATCATCCATGGTGTCTACAGTGGCCAGATCAGTGTATTTCGCTCTGCAGTAACTCTGAGCCTCTGGCCATGACATTCTTGCATTTATATAGTGGTACTGACGAGAAAAAGCAGAAGTGACCCCAAACAGCCCTGCAAAAGTGATTTTTATATTTAAATGTGTTTATATTTAGTATTCACATTTACTTGTTTTTGCAAAAACATTACAAAAAAAGCCTCACCAACCTCACAGCACAAGCAGAACAAACAGACTCCCGTTCATGACTGCTCGCACCGATCCTCTCTGCTGTTTGTCACCAATATGTACTGTTGTAATATAATACAAGGAGATCAAACACATTTTCTGTCACAATAAACTATACTCTACTATGTAGGTACTGCCTATTACCTGATTTACTTCATCAAGAAATTGTCACGGAACAAGTAGCGAGGACTTCAAATACAGCAAGGCTATTTATTTATGATGAAAATAAAACACAAACCACCAAAAGGGGAAAACCATAACTGAACAGATAAACTGAACTAACAGAAACTAAAAAGACAAACCAGACGGGACTCAGCATCAAGAGAAACACAGGGCACAGCAGACATGACAAGGAATGACAATGACGCGACACAGGACAGCAAATACTGAGGGATTAAATAGGGAACACGAGGAAGGTAACGAGCAGAAACAGCTGGGAAAAATTAAGCGAAACAAGTGAACAAGATGGGCGGGGTTACACAACAACAAGCCACAACAAAGAGCCAATGTCAGAGCTCTGTCAACCAAAACACTAGAAACCCAAACTAAAGTAACAGAACCCTGACACTACCCTCCCTCTAAAGGGACGGAACCTAGTACCTACGATGAACAACAGACAAACCGAAACATCATCACAGAAACATCACAATCAGACAGAATACAATGACAGGACAAAATCAAACCACAAGGACAACAGGGAGGGGGAGACAAGCAGGTAAACAGCAGAATCCAAGCACAAATAAACAGTCCTCAAACATAATGAAAGTAATAAAAACTGATTCCAGGGAACAGGCAGGTGGGACAAGCCATGCTGGCTCCCGCAGTCCAGGGTTCCCGGTAGAGAGCCAGGGTTTAGTCAGAGGGTTGAGCCAGGCGACTTCCCACGGGTCAGGTGGCTCTGGCAGGACTTGCAGGTCAGGGATATCTGGCGGTGCCTGCAGGATGATCTGCTCTTGGGTGGACTCTGAGGGTTGCGGATTGGAGGAAGGCATCTTCTTCCTCCTCCACCTACATGGGCGTTGATCGAGCTCTGCGATGGCCTCTTGGCTGGCAGCGGGCTCTGGGATGGCCCCCTGGCCGGCAGCAGCCAAGACCTCCTTAGAGACTGCCCTGTGTATGCCCTGTGTATGTCAGTCCCCAAAAACTCAGGTGGTTCAGCTTCCACCAGCTAAGGGGTTCATCAAGGGTGCAGATCCACAGGTCCTTGAGAGCTGCTTCATTGAGCTTCAAACCCTCCGATGAAGGATTGAGCAAATTGTCTCAGGTCATCCCCTTGCTGGCGGAGGGATCTTAATGCTTTGTATCTTATGCAGAGGACACGGACTGGGCTGGACACACCTGAAGCTGGTGGCTGACGGTCTTCCTTCCCCTTGTCCGTCCCCTGATGTTGTCCTCATGAGTCCTCATGATGTTTGCATCGTTCTGTCACAGAAAAAGTAGCGAGGACTCAAGATGCAGGGTGGAAGGCTATTTATGATGGAAATAGCCCGAAGGGGAAAAACATAACTGAACAGATAAACTGAACTAACAGAAACTAACCAAACAAACCAGACGGAACTCAGCATCAAGAGAAACACAGGGCACAGCAGACATGACAAGGAATGACAATGACGTGACACAGGACAGCAAACAAACAGGGATTAAATAGGGAACACATGAGGAAGGTAACGAGCAGAAACAGCTGGGATAAATTAAGAGAAACAAGGGAACACGACTGGCGGGGTTACACAACAGCAAGACATGACAAAGGGGCAGTGCCAGAGATCTGTCAACCAAAACACTAGAATCCCAAACTGAAGTGACAGAACCCTGACAGAAAAATTTGCACCTCAAATTTTCTTAAACTATATTACAGATGCATTGAGGCTTTATCAACAAAGCACACATTCAGCTGTCAAAAAGTCTACAGCCATCATTCATACAATTCTACACATTTCTAAAAGTCTCAGCAGCAGAAAGCATTACAGTCACTGGAATTTTGTAATTAAAGTTCAGCCTGCACTATAATATTAATGTAAAAAAACTCCATTCACCAGCCCAGTCACATCAGCACTACATTTCCCATTATCCCTCAAGTTCCTCGGAAAATTAAGATCTCTGATGCTCTGCTCAGTTACCTCAGTGTCTCACCAAGCTCTGTAATCCAATAAACACTGTAATCCAATCAAATCTGTTTAGAAAATCTTGCTCAATGTGTTTATCTTGATAGTTATATTCAGTGAAAGCAAAAGTTTGGAACCTGTTTACAACAATCATTTAGTGATTTGTCCCTTCAAACTGTTGTAACAAAAGAATTAGGCTGATTTCTGTGATGAAAATAGTAATTTCAATATTCAAATACTGAAGCTAATTTTCATTGACAATGTTTTTCCACTGTGTCACATAGCAGCTCAAAACTTCATGTACCAAAGGCTCATCCTGAAGACCTTTTAACACCAAATCAAAATGCACTATTCCATAAAACTAAACAGAACCTCCCTGATATGTACAACCAAATCTTCAGAACAGCTAAAACACAATTCACCAAATACATTTCCATTATATATTGACTGTGTTTTAGTCTTTTGAGCCATGACACATCTGGACTCTCTTTCTTCCATTAAATCTAATCACTACTCACATCAGCCTCCTGTATTGATGCATCTCACTAGAAAAACAATCCAGCTAGTTTGATAAAACAAGCTCAAACTAAACAACTTGTCTTGATGTCAAAATAAATACTACACTATCTCCTATCTCCAACCCCAGTTTCAATTCCAAATTAGTTTTGGAAATCCACAATACTTATTTAAATTTTAGACATCTGAACTCACAAGGATATAAATGAAGATATGTTATTTCACAACATGGAAATACAATAAACGTAACATTATGTGTTAAATGAAACCTGTACAGTGTCTCATTCTGTGCATTTTTGGGTCCAGTAGTTACAACCATGATTTTATTTATACATTTATATATCAAATTAATTAATAGAACCTACTGATTCACTTAACACTAATTAACATGATTACAGATCAAGTAATAGGCTGACATAACATTTCTTACCTCAAAATTGACCTGTATATTTTCTGTAGCTCAATTCTAAAGGTTGTAATTCTGCCAAGTTGGAACATCCCATCCACTTCAAACCCACCCCTGCAAGGCAAGAACAACACAAACTGGTTGGTCACTGCATGGTGATCAGGTGGTCTCTTCCCATCTAAGTGGGCAGTGCTTGTCCAGAACAGAATAAGAACAATCAGCAAGCAAGCACGTTTTATTTATATAGCACTTTTCCAAAAAAATCAATTTAAAGTTGATTTCACAGTCAAGAAAAATCATTGCATGCAATGTTGCATGCATTAGTATATAAATGGAATAAAAATAGACCCATGAAATAGAATACATAGAATATAGTTTATAAGGATGAAAATATAAAACAAATAAATGAAGTAATGAAATAATAAATTAATGAAAAAACAAACAGAAGACATACCATAAGAACATAAGATATAAATGGTTGTAAGACATTACAGAAAGGCCAGACTAGAAAAAGTCTTTATTTTAAACTTAAAAACTATACATTTTAATAGTATTTATTAATATTTGTTAATATTATTTTTGGAACATCTTTCTTCCTCTGGAAGGTTATTTCGTTGGTGAAGAGCATAACTGTATAATACTGCAATACTCGAGCAGGCTTATTTTGGTTGATTAATTGATTAATTGTGGTCTTTGGTAGAACAGAAACGAGGACATTACAATAGTGAAGCCTGCTAGTTATATATGCATGCATTAATGTGTTTCTCAGAGAGAAAAATGCTCATATTTGAGCTATTTAGATGATAAAGTGCTGTATTGGTAATATTGTGTACATGAGCTTTAAAATTAAAATCAGAGTCAAGGTTCTGTCCCAGTATATTTCTCTCTCTGCACTTTTGATACAGTAATCAAAAATTCAGTTTTGTCTTTGTCGAGTTGTAAGAAATGTTGTGACATTCAGTCATTTATGTCTTGGATGCAACTTGCAAGTCAATCAATCTGTCCAGTGTCAAGTGAAAAGAGACGTATATTAAAAATTAGTGGTCCTAAAACAGATCCCTTAGGAATCCCACACTGAGATATGGTATTATTAATTAATACTACAAATGTTCTTCCATTCAGACATGATAAAAAAACAAAACAATTTAAAACTGGCCAACATACTTGCTTAATCTGTTTAAAAGAATCTGGTGATCTACTGTATCAAACCCAGCTCTCAAGTCAAGCAGCTCCAGAACTGAAAGCCAATTTCTTATGTCAGTTACTACTATAATAAGAGCAGTGTTTTCTAAAACCTGAGTGAAATTTGCATTTACAAATGTGATTAGCTGATTAAAAACTATTTGCTCTAGATTTGAAATGGATCTATAATTATTAGCAGTCAAAGTGTCTGAATTCCCTTTTTTTATAGAGCCAAGAGATCAGAGCGGAAAATGTCAAGCGGCAAGGAGTGATTTAATATCTCAAGGATATCATTAGATATTGAGTTAAAGATCATTTAAAAAAAGAGACGTAGGAATTGGAGAGATAAGGAAAACAAGTAGATGGTTTCAGTTTTGTTTCTACCACTCTTAGAGTCTCAACATCAGCCAAAGTAAATCATTTCATTTTCATAGTATTCTGCACATTGGATAAGACAGGGAGCATTGCAAGATTTTTATCATAAATATGTTATAATAAATCTGTACTGAAAAGATTTCTGATCTTATATTTATAACTTGATCTCTGAAGCTGGCAAACACTTAACATTTGGAACTTGGCAACAGCGTACTTTAATCAATTTTGTGATTTTTCATTGAATCTATTGCACTAAATAATAATAGGGTGTTATTTATATTTATAAAGTAGGAAATATAAGCATGTTTTTTTTAGGATTTCTTTGTTACAGTTTTTAAGATTTTCAATGAGTATATGAAGGTGTATTTACAAGGTAGTTCTTAGCCATCTTCGTTCAGCACTTCTAAAGTCTTTTAAGTTTCATGGTGTGATTTGTCTTCAACGGTGTGATTACTGTTAATATACAAAGGTATGAAATGTATTCTTTCCCCTTAGGGGTTCTCTGTGGATCTTGATCTTTAGCTGTTTAGTCTAACAAATCCTCTTTACCGTATGCATTTATGTATTAGATCTTTGGTTAAATACTTTTATGCCTGAAACTGAAAGTAAACCACTATATAATAAACATTTTGGTGAATGATATGAAGTCTGCCCAACATGAACACACCAAATTACAGTTCTATAATTAGATTATATTTACTTGATATTTACTAATAAATATGTACTAATAAAACATCAGAATAAGATGAGGAGGTTCTGTCTTCAAAAATCTAAAATGTTTACCTCTTTGTTAAGAGAACATTAAAAAGTTTTGCCCACAAGCAGGTCAAACAGATTTTTGCGATGACAAGTACTTTTCATATTCAAATACAGTCAAAGAGCCTAATTTCACTGAAGAAATTTGTATACACTGTATCAGGTGTTGTATTTTTGATACTTTGATATTATTGACACTATGACATCAACATGAATGTGTAGTAAACATGGGGGGGAATTGGTTGAAATGGAGAAAATTATAAAATGTGCAGATGGTTATAAAATTCATAAAGAAACTTCACTCGCTGTGATTGAATCACAACCTCTATCATTTGGTTTGGCTGAACATCATCACAATCTAATGCTGCATTCCCACTTTTTCCAAATTGCCGGAAAATTTTATCACAAATTAAATGCTTTTACTCATACTGTATGCAGTAGTAAAGGACAAAGATCTTTAGCATAAGGTAGCATGAAGATTACGACATTTTATTGTGATGCTAAGCAAAGCCAAATTTTCATAGTCAAATAGTACATTTCAACTGATGATGCACATTGTTTCACATTACAACACCTTTGCTGGTCACTTGTTTTGTGTACTTAATTTTTCTCTATCCATAAGAGTTCTACTGCTATTATCACACTGCACAAATATCCATTGTCGGACTTTAGCTTTTACTCTGAATCAACAAATTCTATATCACTGTTCTAATACATATATAAATATAGTGTTGGGGAAGGTTATGCATTACAGTATTGCATTATTCCCTTAAAAAGTAACTAATTGTGTTGCTAAGTTACCTTCTAATAAGAGTAATGAATCAGGCTACTTTTCTCTTATCTGAGCTTGTTTGTTTGTTTTATAATAACAAAAAAAGTTCTATATTTGGGCAAATGTAAAGACCCTTTCGAACCAAAATTGAAACAAAGGTAAAGGAAATGCAAATTCATGAGTGTACGAAAGAGCTCAAACAAACCTCTCAGCCACTGCAGTTCAGGAACACAGGAGAAGAAACTTTAACAATTACTTCAATTAAATAAAAAAATATCAACTCAATTCTGTTTATGGTCGAACGAAATCACTGAAGGTCAGCAGCGAGACCTGGGGGGGCTGTGCTGCTTCAGTGTCATTGAATTGACATTTGTTGCCGTCATCATTTTGCTCTGTCCTCAAATCAAGTCCAGTCTTGTTATGTTCTGTTTCCCCCCTCTGGGTAGTTTTTCTTTGATTTTTAATTAAATAAAAAGCCCCTCACTCCCTGGGCAATGAGTCCTCGCCTCCTTAACTTCATCCCCACTCCCTGACATTGATATGATACTGAAATCTGCATAATTCACATATCAAAAAAGCTTACATAAATCTCAACGCGCCCCCTCTAAGTGTCTCAGCACAGAAGAGGAGACACAGGACAGACATTCAACAGGTTTTATTGAGATCAACAAGTAGGGTGACATACATGAAATGCACTTAGCTGGCCTGGTTTTTACAGTCCGTGAAGAAGAGGATGTCATTGAAGACTTGGTAGAAGGCGTTCAAAGAGGGGAGTCAGGATTCACACAATGTATCATTGACAAGAGCAGACAAGGAGTGTCTGAGAAGTGCTGGTATATAAGGAGTCCTCAGTAAGTGCCCTCAGGTGAGAGTGATTATTCAGGTGATAAGGGATGTGAGGGTGGAGCACTAGGATCTGGTGTCGTGGTCCTGTGACACTAATACAGTTCTCTAGAAAGTTTTTATCCTGATTTTTACCATTAATGTCAATTTTACAAAAATATCTAAAGACTGTATTTACATTTAATGGTTAAATTAAGGAAAGGAAAAGCTTAATCGTGTAAGAATATAATTATTTCTTTCATTTAACTGATATAGTTACTGCATTTTAATTAATATCGCTTCACAATTCCAATAAATCTACAATATAATATGTTGATTCCTGCCTTTTAAATAAAGCACATTCCTACTACCACTACTTTCATTTTCTCATAACAATATAGTTCAGACTTTTAATTGACATTGTTTTAATCACTTATAGTTTACTTTAAAGTAGCAGTTGATGATTACAGTCCACATTTATTATTTGAATTGGCCGAACGGTTGATCTCCTCATGAAACACCTCTTCACCTTCACCTCTTCTCCAGCTTATTTTGTTCTCACTTTCCAGACCCATGTTCTTCAGCTTTCCACTGATCTGGAACCAAATCAGACCATGATAGAAAAAAATTAAACATTATTCTAAACCCTAAAGAGCAACAACCGCAATAATGTTGATACTATGAGAGATGCTGGTTGGCAGCAATGCATTTTAAAGTAATGCATTTTAATTTTCTTAACATGTTTCACCCAGAACTACTACTCTACTACTACACTGAAACTGAACACAGTAATTAAGATACAAACCTCATTCAGGATGGCAGTCAGTAGTGAAGGATCATTCAATGTGCATTTTCCATTACAGGACAATTTCAGTCTGACAATCTGCCTTTTAATTAGCGTGTCATCTAGAGAAATTAAAAGTTCATCATTATTAACACAGAAGCTATATAAATGGATACATATCACCATAGTTTGTAATGCTTGTAATGTGATCTAACGTATAATCTAGAATTTAGTGATCTAAAATTCGCTTATTTGACTCATTTGATTCAATTGTGGAAACTCACCTCCATGACAGATAAAAGGTTGTTTTAGATCACAGCTGTGTTGAGCCCATTTCCCAGAGTTGGTTGTTGACATGCCGACACAGTCACCGGATCCTGAAATCTGGGATGGTTGACCTGCTGCCCAGTGTCTGAAACTGAGATTCCACTTATCAGACCATTCCCAAGAGTCCCAGGACAGACCAATCCAGAGTGATGATTGATCACTGATCATATTCTTCTGCTCTGCGCTGATGATAGTCGCCAAATCAGAGTGGTGTTGTCTGCAGTAACTCTGAGCATCTCTCCATGTCAGAGCAGTCTCAATGATGATAAAACCAGTGCTTTCTGTTCACAAACACCAGATAAAGACCAGAGCTTAGTATTCCGGGATCAGTTAACGTGTGTGTGTGTGTGTGTGTGGAGGGGGGGGGGGGGATTATCCAGGCTTGAAGACTCACCATTGAAACACACGAATGGGAGAACGGAGCTGCAGCTCTCATCATACCAGCTTCCATTAAAACTCCTCACACATTCCCCATCACCATTTGGTTCTCCTGCATTCCAGATTCTGTACTGGGACAGTGTGCCCATAGACCAGATCCAGCGATGCTCTGTCCCACTGTGGAGACCCATCCATACTGATCCTCTGTATCCAGCATCCACTGCATTTACCAGCAGACTCACGTCGCTCATGGAGTCAGCAGTGGCCAGATCAGTGAATCTCGCTCTGCAGTAACTCTGAGCATCTTCCCAGGTCATGCTTTCATTCATATAGTAGAAGGAGCGGTCATTTATTGGGTCAAAATTGGGCCCTTTAGCTAATCGAAATGAGAAAAATAACTGTAAATATTAGGGCTTTAAAAACAATTCCTAATAAAAAAGCTTTAGGAAAGATTGTGTTGATTGTTGATGTTCTTTTACAAATTTGACTACTGTTAGTCTTTGACTATATTTAGTGTGGGTAAACCCTTATTTTGTATAATCACATTTCCTATTGGTTAAATTCCATCCCAATTCACTGTGAGCACAACTTGTTTGTGCATATACATGTATGATGGAGAGGGAAGGAAAGGTAAGGTTATCACGTAATATACATTGTGCATCCCACAGCGAGTGATTGTATGTATTAGACACACTAGGTAAGAGGTGTACATTACAAGTGGTAATTTTGTCGTCAGGACCTGTAGTCTGGCTGCAGCGTGTTGTATAACACTGCACTGCTGCAGGTCTGCCAGGCAGAATTGCTCGGGGTCTTTGACGAGGGTGGTGGCATTAGCTAGAGGTGGTAGCTCCGCTACCCACAGATTGTCTCTCCAAGCCAATAGGGAGACGACCGCCCCCTTCGGGTACTCCATGGCAGCTCTGGTGGTCACGGGTAGGCATCTGTGGCTCATTCTCACAGCGTACATCACAAGATAAGAATTTCTTCCTGGACACTGCTCTGTCTCCTCCTGGCCTGTTTGGCAACTCACTAATTAACGGTTGTCGACAGGTTTCAGGGGGCTGCAAGACTGTAGACGGCATTCAGGAAGCTACTGCCTCGCCACCCTCAAGCTGGGGCTGTGAGCCAGCCACAGCCTCAGAGCTCCTCATTCTGGGGGGCAAAAAGCAGAGTGTCATCAACCGCAACTCTCAAAGAACATAGGGGATCGGGCCGGCGCTCTCAAGCTCAGCCTTCTGGCAAGAGAACGGATCTAAGGAACATTCTCACTGCCGGGAAGGAACAGAGCAAGACGTCCTCGCACAGGTGATCTCTTCCAGTCGCGTCCCCAAGTAGGGTTGCTCTGGGGAAGTCGCCCCCTCCGAGGAGGGTTCTAGAGCTTTCAACCTAGGCGTTCCCCAAAAAACCGGGCCCTGTGGTGGTAGCTCTTCGAGTACCAGAGGCCAGTCTCAAGAGGTTGGTTCACTCAATGGATCTTTTGGTCATGTGAGCACGTTCCAGACTTTCCCTAGCGGGTCCTGCGCAATAACCCACAGGTATTTTGTTCAGCGGGGTTCCACTCATCGTGGGAGGCTCTGGGAATGGAGCAAGAAGTATACTCTGCTGAGGGGAGGGGTACTTCTTGGTTCCAAGTGGATGGGCCTTGTGGCCCAGGGAGATTGATGTCTTTTTCACTCAGTTGGCGCTCAAAATATTAGTGCAATCACTGAAACAGGTCGCCTCAAACCAGGACTGAGGACTGGTTTGTCACCTTCATCCTGAAGATGCTCACTCCCACACCTCCATCCACAAAGCTCTGCAGGTTCCCTCCGGGGGGAAAGTCTTACCTGTTTGGAGACTTATTTAGCCTAGCTCTGTCACCCCACAATTTTACCATTTGCTGGGACGCAGCGCTATCACTCCCCTGCATTTTCCAAGTACTATACGTTCTAGAGAACATTCCTGGCAACTTTCGATCTCCCCAGTTGCCATAGTAGCAGTTCGACATCGAGATGTCGTTATTGCTATCCGGAATTGTTGGGGTTGAGGCTGAGCTTTGATTGTTCTCTCCTCGGGATTAGCGTTGATGTTGAGCATGGTTTCCCTCGTGCACATCGATGTTTTATCTCAGAGGAGTAACCCCATCTCCACACAATCAAGGTCGCGAGGCATGCCTACGCACCTCTGGTAGTGTGGGAAATCTGGTTCTAGGAACTGTTTTGGAGCTCCTTGTCGACGCGTAATGCTATCGAAGGATTCACCCCTTATGGTTCTGGAGTCATCCTGAGGGATCACTTTACCAATCAGAGTGTCACTACCTGCTACCCTCCCAAAATTCTGGTTGTTCGGGCCGACGCTCTCAGGCTCAGCCCTCGGGCATGAGGTTGGATCTGAAGACCATCCTCAAAGCTAACAAGGCTATGAGCAGAAGTCCTGACACCAAGTGTGTCCAAACTCACATTGGCGATCCTATTCAACTGCCACCTCCGAGTCGGGATGCTTTGGGGAGTGGACCCCTCCTGCTCCGCTCCGGGTTGGGAGTTGTCCTGAGGGATCACTCCCTTGCAGAGGGGCCATCATGTTGTTGTTTATAACTCGGCAACACAGTGGTCGCCTCTCCTTTCATGTGGGAGTAGGCATCCTGTCGAGGAATCTCTCTTCTTTTCCAGCCCCTCATGGCTGTTACTATTTTTGGACTTGGCCGAGGCTAAGCCTGGATCTTTCCCCGATCACCCTGCTCCCGGGGAGTTTTGGAGAGAGTTCACTCTGCGCTTGGCCTTGAGGGGGCATAGCACATAGTTTGGGTCTCTCAACTGAGGTTTCTGGGACCACCCTCTTCTCCAGAGCCTCCACCATGAGGAAACTGTACACCCTTAAGTCAAGCTATTTCCTGCAGGAAAGCTTCACTTCGGGTATTTTTTTCCGCCTGCCCGGGAGGTCTACGTGGCTGCCCTGGGATTACCTCGAAGCTCCGGGCAGCACCTCCTTGGTACTGTTTCCTCTGTGGCTTGAGGCTTTGTCCTCTCCCCCCTTTTGGCATTCATGGCAAGGTCTAAGGTTCTCTGCCCGGGGCCCTCTAGCAAGGCTCGGCATTTACCCTTGGCAGATAGATAGCTGAGGTCATCTCTCTGGCCAGGAGTCAGACGGATTTCCTTCTCCTAAGGGTCCTGGCCCAATCCTTTGGCAGCGTGGCTGCTCTATGGCTTCTTGCAAGGGTCTCCCTTGCTCCCTTACTTGCATTTGTGCTGCGGTGGGCTGGTCCTTCCTGCACACATTCCAGAGGTGTTACCAGCTCGACCTCTACTTAGCTTCAGGGACAAAGGTGCTCTCGTAGTGAGGTGCTCTCATATCGTTCCCCTAGCGCTTTTGACGCAGCTTGAGATCCCATGAAAGGGAACTTATCGGGTTACGTATGTAACCTTAGTTCCCTAATGGGGAACGAGACTCTGTGTCTTCATCTTCAGCTCCTTGCAACCTCGGGCTCTCATCAGACACTTAATCAAGCTGCCACTTCTGGGTTCCAGCGCCTTTTTATGACCTGGTTCGTGACGTCACTGACTCGTGACGCGCACTCACATAGCACTCGTTGTATCGACTACACAGTGCTTCACGAGACTATCGTGAAGGCATCCCCCTAGCACTTTTGACGCAGCGTCTCGTTCCCCCTTAGGTAACTAACCAACAACAACACCACCACCAACAACAACGACTCACCTCCATGACAGATAAAAGGTTGCTTTAGATCACAGCTGTGTTGAGCCCATTTCCCAGAGTTGATTGTTGACATGCCGACACAGTCACCAGATCCTGAACTCTCAGATGGTTGACCTGCTGCCCAGTGTCTAAAGAAGAGGCTCCATTTATCAGACCATTCCCAAGAATCCTGAAACAGACCAATCCAGAACCATCCATTGGATGGAACAACACTCTTTATCTGGTTTAATTCTTGAGCATTGTGGATAGTAGGCAGGTCTGCGTAATTCTGTCTGCAGTAGCTCTGAGCATCTGTCCAGTTCATCAAATTCTCTATCATGACGTACCCAGTGCTTCCTATGAGGACAAGTAAACAAAAAATAGTCACAACTCATTTTCTCAGCTAAACTGAATATTTGTTAAGTTACAAACTTACAACTCACCACTGTAGCATACAAAGTAAAGAGATTCTGAGCATGTGAAACTGAACCAATCTCCATTACCTATACAGCCACATTTATATTCATTCAGTGGATCTCCCATGGTCCAGGCACTGTATAGTGCGAGTGTGTTTTCTCCATTTGACCAGCCCCAGCGTTCCTCTGTCCCTCTCTTCAGTCCAATCCACACGGCTCCACTGTATCCAGCATCCACTATATTCACCAGCTTGTTCACATCATCCATGATGTCTACAGTTGCCAGATCAGTGTATTTCGCTTTGCAGTAACTCTGAGCCTCTGGCCATGATATTCTTGTATTTATATAGTGGTACTGACGAGAAAGAGCAGAAGTGACCCTAAACAGCCCTGCAAAAGTGATTTTTATATATAAATGTGTTTATATTTAGTATGCACATTCACTTGCTTTTGCAAAACATTAGAAATAAACTTCACTAACCTGACAGCACAAGCAGAACAAACACACTCCTGTTCATGACTGTTCACATTTATTCGCTGTTTATCACCAGTGTGTACTGCTGTAATCTAATACAAGAAGATCAAACACATTTTCTGTTACAGTAAACGATACTCTGCTATGTGGGTCTAGCAGAGTAAGACATCTTACTATTCTCTGCTCAGATTCCTATCTGACATTAAAGTAGGAATACGGACCCATGTCTATGATCTACTGACTCTTGTGTGCATTTAAATGGTCTTCAGGATACTTGCCTGTGATTCTCCTGCAGTGATTCTCAGTGTTACCGCTCACCAAACTCCACCATTACACTAATTATAGCTCCATCGGACCGTACCTACTCTGTAATCCAATAAAATCGGTTTGGATTAATTTAACCTCTTGCTCTGTGTGTTTATCTTGAGGTGTGGTTATATTCAGTGAAAATAAAAGATTAGAATCTGTTTATAACCATCATTCAATGCTTTCCCCCTTCAAATAGGGTAAACAACACAATTATGCTGATTTTTTGGGATGAAAATAGTAATTTTAATATTCAAATACTGAAGCTAATTTTCATCAACAGTGTTTTCCACTGTGTCACATAGCTGGTCAAAACTTTATGTACCAAAGGCTCATCCTGAAGACCTTTTAACACCAAATCAAAATGCACTATTCTAAAAAACTAAACAGAACCTCCCTGATATGTACAACTAAATCTTCAGAACAGATGAAACATAATATCCCAAATACATTTCCATTATATATTGACTATGTTTTAGTCTTTTGAGCCACGGCACATCTGGACTCTCTTTCTTCCATTAAATCCACACACTACTCACATCAGCCTCCTGTATTGATGCATCTCACTAGAAAAACAAGCCTGTTTATTTGATAAAACAAGCTCAAACTAAACAACTTGTCTTGATGTCAAATTAACTGCCATGCCATCTCCAACCCCAATTTCAATTCCAAATTAGTTTTGGAAATCCACAATACTTATTTACATTTTAGACATCTGAACTCACAAGGATATAAATTAAAAGATGTTATTTCACAACATGGACAACACAGTGTGTGTAACATGAAACCTGTACATGAAACCTCTCTTATTATGAGTTCAGTAGAAGTTACAACCACCACAATCCGTTTATTCAATATATTTCTAGTTTATCTATTTTTTAAATAAATTATGTTATATACCAAATTAATCAACAGAACCAGCTGATTCAATCTGTTCTTTAACACCCAATATAAATATCTTTCACACATAAAATGTCTTACCTCAAAATTGCCTTGTATATTTTCTGTAGCTCAATTATAATTAAAACGAGGTTGTAATTTTGCCAAGTTGGAACATCCTGTCCACTTCAGATAAAGGCAAGTACAACACAAACCGATTGGTCACTGCATGGTGATCAGGTGGTCTCTTCCTTCCAGAACAGAATAAGAGCAATCAGCAAGTAAGCAAATTTTATGTAGTACTTTTCCAAACAAATCAATGCAATCCAAAGTGCTTCACAGTCAAAACAGAAACACTGGATGCAATAGTTAGTACACAAGTTTTAATAAAAATAGGCCCATTAAATAGAATAGTGTTTTCAAATAGAAAAAGGTTTTATTTTAGACTTGACACTTTTTGGTATATTGAAAGGAAAAGAATCAGAGGATTTGAGAGTCCTTCAAGGTATATATGTTATAAACATTTTTGAGAGATAGTCTGGAGCAAATTCCTGCAATGCCTTAAGGAATAAGAGGTTATTTTGAATCAATACAAAAACAGGTAACCAGTGTAATGACTTTAACATAGGTTTAATGTGGACATGTGGTCATCACATGGCAACATATAACTGTGTATCGTCAGGCATTACTTTAAAAAGAGACACCATGACTCCTGATGACACGACCGAAAGGTAACAAATATTAAAAAGTAGTGGTCCTAAAACAGATCCCTGAGGAACCCCACACTGATACATGGTATTATTAATTTATACTACAAATGTTCTTCCACTGATTATTAATTTATACTACAAATGTTCTTCTTTTTTTATTCCACATGATAAAAAAACTATTTAAAACTGCCCGACATACTTGCTTAATCCATTTAAAAGAATCTGGTGATCTACTGTATCAAACGCAGCTCTCAAGTCAAACGCAGCTCTCAAGTCAAGCAGCTCCAGAACTGAAGGCCAATTTCTGTCCAGGTTTATTCTTATGTCAGTCACTAGCAACGTCAACAACTGACAAAGACAAAGGAACACAAGAGGGCTAAATACATGAGGAGACAATGAGGGTATTCAACGCAGCTGACAAGACAAAATAAGGTGACTGATGACGCAACGGATGAGAAACACACGGGGACACGGAGAGTTCAGAGCTGGACGGGACCAGTGGGAGCAAGGAGAGTTCAAGGCACAACTCGGGAGAGTGTTCAAACTGCCGTCTTTCAGCTGTCGTGCGTTCAGCTGCCATCTTTCAGCTGTTATGTTTGCAGCCCCCCCCCCCCACACACACACACACATGGACGATCGATGGAAGGTAAAAGGGGATTCCATATACGTCTAATAAAACTGTACCAAAACAATATATCCTCTGAAAGTAAAAATCTAAAATATTTACCAATTTGTTAAAAGAACATTGTAGAATTCAATTTTGCCCACATGCAGGTCAAACTGATTTTTCTGATGACAAGACAAGTACTTTTCATATCCAAATAGCTTATTTTCACTGAAGAAATCTGTATACACTGTTTCAGTTGTTATATCTTTGATACTTTGACATCAACATGAATCAAAACATGAACGTGTAATAAACATGGGGGGAATTGGTAGAAATGGAGACAATGATAAAATGTGCAGATGATTATCAAATTCATAAAGAAACTTCACTCGCTGTGATTGAATCACAACCTCTATCATTTGGTTTGTCTGAGCATCATCACACTCTAATGCTGCATTCCCACTTTTTCCAAAATGCTGGACAATTATATCCTGCCAACTTTACCTGCACTTTAGTGTTATATGCTTTTACTTATACTGCATGCAGTAGTAAATGCAGGATAAATAAATCTTTTAGCGTATGGCAGCATGAGGATTAAGACACATTTTAATGTGATGCCAAGCAAAGCGAAATTTTCATATTCAAATAGTTAATTTCAATTGAAGATGTTCTTGCACATTGGTTCACACTGTCGCTGTCCACTTTTTTTTTGATCTTGTTTTGTGAATTTTTTGTTCCACTGCTATTATCATGCTGCACAAATGTACACTGTAAGACATTGAATATTTACTCTGAATCAATAAATTCTATATCCCTATTCTAATACATATATAAATTTACAGTGTTGGGGAAAGTTATGCATTAGAAAATTGCATTACTCCCTTAAAAATTAACTAACTGTGCTACTATGTGAGGGTTGGAGTCCAGTGAAGGGGAAGTGCAGGTTCCAGGCAGTGGTGAAGAGAGATGGGAGGAAGTGTTCGTCGAGGAGGAAGCCTGGAGGGGATCTTTGGGAGTCTTGGATATGGTTTGTGGGACTTGCGGAGATAGCAGAGTAGTCCTGAGTATACCTAGTAGGTTGGACAGTGGAATGTAGAGAGGTGCGTGCTTTTGTAGGGGAGTGAGGGACATGGTCAATGAGAACAGGTGTACAGGATCAGTATTCAGGTGATGATGATTTTGGGTGAAAGAGCCTGGTGTATCCATGACAGTATCCCCCCTCCTGAGGACCACTGACCCTGACGTCATGGTAACATCATACCACTTTCACGATTGGGGTGCAAGGAGTGGAATACGTCGAGCAGGTTCGGGTCTAGAATGTCATCTCTGGGGACCCATGATCGCTCTTTGGGACATTAACCTTCCCAGTTGACCAGGTATTCCAAACCACCACCACGAGGCCGGAAGTCCAAAATCTCGCTGACGCGGTCTTACAATAATCAATACGTGAAGTGACAAGAGCATGAACCATAATGGCAGTGCTCGGAGGCTGTTAATGTAACGTTTGTGATAATAAGACACCAGAGTAATAGTGTTTGTATGAACTTTGAAAAATAAAGTATTGTCGATGATAACACCCAAGTTCTTGACCTGCGTTGAAAGACTGTAACTGTAGAACCATCAATACACATAGAAAAACCACTGGTCTTTGAAAGATTCGTTTTTATACCTACAAAAAGCATTTTGGTTCTTCTGCTGATCAGCTTGAGACAAACCAAGCTTTAGCTTCTGACCAACAGTTAGAAAGAAGATGGAGGAAGTTTTGTTTAGGTTTTGAAGATAAATAAATAGTGGATATGGATACCATAAAAATGTCTCCTAAAAAATGTAGCAATCAATAAATGATGAATAAAAAAGAAAAGAAAAGATACTCTAAGAGCTTCAGACAAATATGAACAGACTAATTTTCCCATGCCTCAAATAAAAAGATCACTGACATACTTTACTTTTAGTCAAGTGAAACAGGAATCATTCTTTACTGGAAAGAGAATAAAGTTAGTGGTTGTGTACATTTGAAGTATTTTAAACCGCTGATGGCAGTGAACGGATGCAAAGATTTGAAAATACTGTAAAAGACAGTAAATGTTTCATCTAAATTGGCTGAACAGCTTCATGTGAACACTAGGTGAGGACATCACCTCTGCTACTCAAGCCTGGCAACATTTTGCATGACATTTAGATTGCACTATGATTTACATCAAGCCAATGGAAAAGATCTCTGTCCCACTTTCAGTTTGATGTGTCAACGTGTTTAAAACTATTTAAGACACTATTATAGATAGTTTAAGGTGTGAAATGAGCTATAGAAGAAAAAGAAGAACAGTTACAAAACAAAAGTAGAAACAGAGTTCATTATCACTCTTGCAGATGACAGCTCTCAAAGGAAGGAGAAATGTTTTAGTTTTGTGACAAAAGAAAATCTGTAAAGTTGTTTGAGCATCTGGAATATCATTTACTAATGCATATTCTCTTAAAGAATAGCTCTACTGTTCATAAGGTGACTGTGCTTCAAAATAATCAGGAAACACTAAATCATCACAGCGTAACACCAAGTCATTTAAACTTCAGGGATATCAATCTGTCTAAATAGGAAGCAGAAGCGACAGTGAATCAGTTTTAGCTGCGTTTGTGCAAATGAAAGTGACAACAGGAGCACAGGAGAGACAACAGCAAGATGATTCTGCAGATGGAGGCCAAAGACAATTTCTCTCTCTTTAGTTTTGTATTTACTATACATTTGTTAGAGTCTTTGTCACTGTCTGTAGCATGAGGCAGTTCCTGCAACCCATTTAAGCAGTGCTGTTCCTCCTGGATGGCAAACCCATACGTGCCGTTGCAAGTTGGGTCTCCCAGCACAGTTTGAAGAGCCTTAAGGAGATGTGGGCAGACAGAGAGCTGGACACGGACAAAGAAGAGCAACTAGCAGTAGCAGGACCGAAATCTGCTCCTTTATGTGAGGAGGAAGAGGAGGAGCTGCTAGAACCCAACAAAATGACCAAACAACAAAAAGCAGGAACTGGTGTGCATGTTTCTGACCAAACCGTCACATTATTTTCTGTGGTAGAATAAAAGTAGGAAAATGCTGGAGGACAGATAATGTTTTGCTTACACATCAAATTCTGTTTAACAGTTTGTGAGTGTCATTAGACTTAAGATGCATTTGTATAGTGTATTTCACACACTTTAGTTTAGTTTCCTCTTTCAGTGCAAAATCAAACAAAGCCTAACTTTCTTGTTCCTGTGAATGATAAAATTTGCTCTCCAGAATTTTTACAACAAGGAGAAAACATGAAGATATTAAGCAATAGATGGTCTATTTCCTGCTTGCGTCTCTGATCCCTCTCAAAGCGCAAACAACGGCTGGCTTAATTATACATTTTGTGAAAATGAAAAAAGAATATAATTTTTAAGAATATATACACTTTCTAATAAATTCTATATATTGTAAACACACACACACACACACACACACACACAATCTCCCCACAATCTTTGGTTTTTTACGATTGCTAAGCAACAGTGAGCACAACTGGAGTTGTGGCAGCTCAGGCAGCCAAACACTAATCACAACCCTCACAGAGATACACACACTGTCACTCAGAACAACATACAGCAACATATGTGGTGCATACAGGGCTGCACCCCGCCCCCACTTTGGACACTCGGACCACATTTCTTTGTTCCTGTACCCTGCTTACAGACAAAGACTGAAACAAGCACACCCTGTCATCAAACAGATCAAACTCTCGACCCCGGAAAGCAAGACCATCCTGCAGGACTGTTTTCTGCTGACAGACTGGGATGTGTTTAAAGCTGCAGCCACTGTGGAGGACTCTTCCGTCAGCGTACAAGATTATGCTGAGTATGTGACTGGGTACATCAGCACTTGTGTTGATAACATCGTGCCCACCATACGAATCAGGAAGTTTCCCAACCAGAAACCCTGGATAAACAGTCAGGTACGTCACATGCTGCGTGCTCGCTCTTTTGTATTTAGATCAGGCAATGAAAACGAGTACAAAGCTGCAAAGTATGGACTGAGAAAAGCCATCACAGCGGCCAAGAGGCAGTACAGAGAGAAGCTGGACAGCTTCTGTTCTACTACTGATTGAGGGAGGATGTGAAAGGCCTGCAGCACATCATAGACTACAGGACCACCACCAGCATCATCACCTCAACAGACAGCTGGTTGATGTTTTCACCTCCATCTTCAACCTCTCCCTCAGCCAGTGCGCCGTACCATCATGCTTCAAGAACACGACCATCAACACGACTTAAGAACTCACCCAGCTGCCTGAATGACTACAGGCCAGTGGCACTCACTCCAATCATTATGAAGTGTTTCGAGAGGGTGGTGCTGGCCCACATTCAGAGCAGCATACCGGACACCATTGACCCCCTGCAGTATGCCTACCATCCCAACAGGTCCACCTCGGATGCCATCGCTGCTGCCGTCCACCATTCCCTCTCACATCTGGAAAACAAGGATTCATACCTACGGATACTCTTCATAGATTATAGCTCCGCCTTCAACACTGTCATCCCACACAAACTCAACAACAAACTGTCCACAACTGGTTTGCACCCCACCCTCTGTGACTGGCTCCTAGATTTCCTGACTGGCAGGCCTCAGTCTGTCAGGATTGGTAATAGGACTTCAGCCAGCACCATCATAAACATTGGCACTCCACAGGGCTGTGTTCTCAGCCCCATCCTCTACACCCTGTACACCTACGACTGTGTCGCCTCCCACAAGGACAACATCATCCTGAAGTTCGCGGACGACACCGCAGTGATAGGACGCATCGCTGGTGGTGACGAGGCAGCTTACAGGAGGGAGGTGGCCAGTCTGGTGTCAGGGTGTGAAGACAACAACCTCACCCTCAACACAGACAAGACAAAGGAGATGATGGTGGACATGAGGAAGGAGAGGAGGACATCTCAGCCACTGTTCATCCGGGAGCTTGAAGTGGAGAGGGTGAGCAAATTCAAATACCTGGGTGTCCACATCAATGTGGACCTCACATCATGCAGCAGGTCAAGAAGGCTCAACAGCGGCTGTATTTTCTGAGGAGGCTGAGGAAGTTTGGCATGTCACCCAAGATCCTCAGCAACTTCTACAGCTGCACCATTGAGAGTGTCCTGACCAACTGTGTGGTACGGCAGCACTACTGTGAAGGACCGCAAATGCCTGCAGAGAGTGGTGAAGACTGCACAGAAGATCACCAGGACTCCACTGCCCTCTCTGCAGAGCATCTACCACCGCAGAGTCCACAGAAGAGCTGCCTCCATCATCAAAGACCCCTCCCACCCCCAACATGGTCTGTTCACACTTCTACCCTCAGGGCAGAGGTACAGAAGTGTGAAATGTAGGACCTCAAGACTCTTTCTTTCCCACTGCCATAAGACTCCTAAAAAGCAGATGGGAGTCTACAATCACAACATTACATGAACAATTGTTTACAGACTGCACTACCTCACTTTACACTGCCAGAACTGCACTACCTCACTTTACTACTTTACTCTTTTTGCCCTTTATATATATATATTTTTTTATATATTTGCTCTTTTTATTATTTATATATTTATTTATCTTATTTTTATTTTTTACTTACTTGTGTGACATTTACTCTGGACGGCAAAGTAAGAATTTCATTGTACAGGGAAACATGCTTTCTGCCTGTGCACATGACAATAAACACTTTGAATCTTGAATCTTTGGATCTTGAATCTGAGCTCTACCTTAATCTGACTCTCTCTTTCTATATATACATATATAAATAAAAAAATGAAAAATATATAAAATATATATATATATATATATATATATATATATATATATATATATATATATATATATATATATATGTGTGTGTGTGTGTGTTTTTTCACCTACAAGTCTAAAACACCTGCTTTTTGAAAGGCACAAGGCAGAAATCTATTTCTTGAATGAAATATTATGTAAATAAATATTATATAATATTCTATATAATGAAATATTATATTTTTTTGATAATAGTTTTGATTGTGTGGTTCACAGTTTTGACAGCAGTGTGTTAGCATTTGAACAAAATGCTGTAAATCTGTAGTGTTGTACAGGTTGTGGTTAAAGTCATGGGATAAGTGTGTAGAGTTTTGAAAACCGTGTTCAAGCAATGAAAATGAGCTGGAGTTTGGTCCACATGCACACTGTAGTTAGAGTTTTGCACATGTGACTACAGATCTGCCCACTGCTGCTTAGCAATCGTAAAAAACTGTAATGCAAAAACACAAGTCATTTTATCTGTGGTTTTCCCCTCTTTCCTCACTTCCCAAATGTTTACAGAAACTTTGTCAAACTCATGACCACATGTTTACTTGCATAAATAAAATGCTTATGATTTTTAATTTTTTTTTATTAAATTTTTTTTTTTTCTCTGCTACTCTCTGGGATTTTTCAAGCTGATTTAAACTTGAATCATCATACCTACTACTATGTCTTTATTTATTTTAAATTATATTTAGCGCATTGCTTCTGGGCTGAAAGTGTTTCAGTTTAGGTTTAACTTCCTTCTTGTCAACTTCCCCTTCTTGTGTCTGATGATTTGAGTGAGCGTGAAGCTGCTCGATGGGTTTTTTAAAATGGCATCAGCACATCTACTTCAGATCTTCGTTGTGACATTCTTCAGTCCTCTGATCATCAACACAGGTACCAAGACCAAATATACTATTCATCTCTACATTCTTACTGATTCAGATTTAATGATGTAACTATAATTGGTGGCAATTATGGGCTAATAGTTAGAGAGTTTGACTGGTAAACCAATGTTGCTGGTTCAATACTCAGTACCATCAGAAAATGACTGAGGTGTCCTGAAGCAAGGTGTGTGTCACGGTTTGCGGTTTGTGTGTTCACTACTCCTAATGTGTGTGTATTACTTGGGTTAAATGAACTGGACAAATTCCAAGTATGGGTTAAAATACTTGGTCTTCACGTCACATGATTTTTAAAACTTATTCAGAAACATTGCTGTATTTTACTGATTAATAAACAATTTTGATTTCTATGATTTGGTCCCAAAAATACATCTGAAGCAATATTTTATGTATCATATTTTCATGCCTTTTATTACCACTAAAAGAACTGCCTAAAAATCATTCCTAAAATCAATCATTCTAAAAATCAAAGATCATTAAGTTGTACTGCAATAATCATAAAATTAGAGTTACTTAAACCACAAAAGTGTAAATATACCGCTTTGCGAATCCTATAACTTTGACCCTTATGCTTGATTTAATTTACCGTTATGCTATATTTAATTGGCTTTTTTTTTCTGCTCATAAAGATAATAGAAAAGCTTTTCTTTTCTGCTAGTGCTGGTGAAAAACATTCACTGTCCCAAGTCTAATACTCATTCAATTCATACAAGTTACAATTAAATGTTTAGATGTGAAACACCTAAATATGAAAACATGTTTTCAAACATTACAAAAAATAGATTATTATTGTTATTAGAAGGTCAACGTCATCTATGGCAGCCCAGAGAACTGATTGTGGGAAAGTTATGAAATTTTACCCACAGATAGAGGAAATGTGCACTGACATTTATGTTAATAACTTTTGAACAGGGCTAGAAACAAACAAACAAAAACATTCCCTCCGATTTATTGTCGGCTTCATCATCTAATTAAAAAAAATAAATTAATTCACAAAATTTGAACCAGACGATCTTCAGACCATGCTGACAAAAAGTTAAGGAATTCAAGTTGATTTGTCCAACTGTTCTCGAAAAACGTACAAACGAATTTGACAAATATCACGTCAAAATGAACGCAAGGCTATATCTCCGCAATGCTTTGTGTATTCAGACCAAAACTTGGTTTTTCTCATGACCTTGCATTACATGAGAGTGCCTGCGCAGTTTCGGCACAGTGCAACCTAGTGGTCAGGAGATGTGAAAAATGTATATTTTTTCCCATAACTTCTGAATGTTTTGGAGAAAAAATAAATAAATTATGTGCAACATACAGTCAAATCATTCATCGGTCATTTTGACTTTTGTCATAAAATACCAAAGCATTGGCGTATCATTATGAAACTTGATAAGTGTCACTGGTACTTTCCCAGAAGTAGCGATTGGAGAAACAAAGCTTTCAGACCTTTCTGTAACTAGTTTGAAGCATTTAAGACGCTACTCTCCTACAACAAAACTCAGGCCAAACATGCTTGATAAAACCTTTTATAAACCCATTGTAACTGTTTTATTGAAAGTAAAATCTATCATTAAACTAATCATATAAATCGATTAAAATGTGAATCAAGTGTCTGTATAATATGTCTTTTCGGGGCTCCATTGGCTAAACAGGCAAATAAGTATTAACTATTATTCCTTTTAATTATACTAATGTCTAACTAAAACACCTTCAAATCTATAAAACTGATCAGAGATCAGGTAAAACCCATAGATATTTTTCAATGGTTCTCATTGAATACGGATGATTCATGGACTCACAGAAATCATTGCATTATATATATAATGAATTAATTCATTGCCACCGTCGCCTCTGGATTTCTTAGTTGGAGACATTTAATACTTAATCTTCATCGATGTTATTGATTACCCTGCTCGTCTAGAGCTGCTGTACAGCCAAACTTTGTTGCATAATTTTCCTGTTATCACTGTAAAGCTGCTTTGAAAAAATCTCTATTGTAAAAATCGCAGTATAAATAAATGTGACTTGATTTCACTTGAAGCCTCATTTATTGAAATCTCGTGACTTTTTCAGAAATGCATAGGCTTGTTTAGTTTACACTCATAGGTGATTGGGCTCTCAGGCGAGATTTACATTCATCAGTTCAGTTCTGATGTAACGTTGAACGTGACTCCCTGATAGGAAACTCAAGACTACAACTGAGCCATTACAGAAAGTTCAGAAACAGTTCTTACATATGTATTAGATCTCATTGAAGATATGTTTTGTAACTTTAGAGATGTTTTAAGTAAAGCTGCAAATGTGAAATAGCACAATTCAATAATGCTTACATTGTCATAATTACTTGTGTTTTTTCTCCCCACAGAATCCAGTGACAAAATCCAACCATCAGCAATAACTGTCCAGAAAGGACAATCTGTAGAGCTGACTGTACAAGTGCATCCTGAAGAAAATATATTTGATGTTGTGGATTGGCTTAAAGATGATTCAGATATTTTAGTGTCATACAATTTAAAAAAAGTAAACATTCCTAACTCTTCCTACAAGGATAAAGTGGATTTCAATACTGAAAGCTATTCTCTAAAACTGAAGAACATACAGCCGGCAGACAGTGGACTTTACACAGCAAGAGCAAGTGGAGAATCAGATACTACTCTTGCTCAATACAATGTGATTGTTGGTAAGTAATGGAACTTTTGTTGTCACATTTAGAATTCAGAACCTTACAATCTACTCAAAAAATATTAGCAAGGATTATCAGTAGCACTACAACTGTGTATTTCTCAGATCAGCACATTCTGAACAGTAATTTATTACAGTAATTGTTCATTATGCAAATTAAATCTCTCTGCTTTTTGTTAAAATAAATTACCTTCATTTGTATGAACTGACAGATTCTTACATTTCTTCCAATTACTTCTTAGGAACAAGCAGTCATGGATCAACAGCAGCATCTGTTTCTCTCACTTGGATGATATTGCTTTTAATTTTGGGTGTAATGATGATTTGAGCCAATTATACTGGAGCTACAGACAAACAAGAAACAATAAAAGAAATCATTAAGCTTCTTAATTGCATGCACAAACAATTAATACATACATAATTAAATCCATTTTTTAAGATTGATTAAAAGGCTAAATGAATAGTCCTGATTTTAGTGTGTAACATCAATGTATAGTTGTTTTTTTATTCTGGTCCTTAAATAAAACAGTCGTCTTGGATTACCTTCGTCTTTGTCCCTTCATCCCTGCACCACAACCTGTGACAGTAATTGCACACACAACAATAGGAAAAAAGATAATTCCAAGAGTTTAAAACTTCATGAAATTTGGTATTGCACTATTCTGCACAGAAATTAAAGTGGAAAGAGAGTAGAAATCAGGCAGAAATCCAAATGCGTGTCTTTAATAAGAATAGTCGTACACAAGATAGTTAGGACAGGCAGAGAGTATACAAAAACAATAATCCAGGCAAGGGTCAAAAAGGCAAGCAGACAGAATCAAGAGTGGTTGTACAGGCGAAGAAGTCAGTACCGGCAGAGAACAATCACGAGCGTAATATCCTTGATTCTGTCTGCCTGCCCCGACCTGTGCCTGGATTATCGTTCGTGTATGTTATCTGCCTGTCTTGACTTCCCCGTCTGGATTATCGTAACTGATTCTGTCTGCCTGCCTTTCTGACCCTTGCCTGGAATATCGTTCATGAATGTTCTCTGCCTGTCCTGACTACCCCTTATTAAAAGACAAGCATTTGGATTTCTGCCTGTGAGTACCATTCGTTACAGACACAGACCTGCATCGATTCTCTCTGCCATACTGTTCCAAACGCGCATGAACATCACCTGTTGTTCATTGCTCTACAGGTCTGCTCTTGAAAATAAAGGAAAGCTCAGTGTCTGGACAATATCTGATAAACATGACAGTGAGCTCATAGGATAGATTTTCAATCAGTCACTTTAAACAGCCACATCCATGGCCCTATTTACCATCAGCTAATAATCAATGGTGTCTTCACAAGCATGTGCCATAAAAATCAGATAATGATATTCTAGAAAAAGCTGTCACTTAAATGCTGTTTCAACAAATCAAAAATAGGACCTGGGCCTTTGCACAACTCAATAGTGTTATCCAGTAGGAATGAGTGCGATGCGGAGACATCCAAACTGAAATCTCTTTATGGCCTTAGAATTGCCAAGTCTGATGAGAGTGAAATGGTTATACACACACTACTGACAGCTAGCAGTTGAAAGGGGTACTGCAGTCCAAATGCAAAGCATTGGAGTGGGTTGTTTCGCTGCTTCCTGCCTAGCTCAACACTCATGCTAAATTTGAAACAAAAACAGACACATAAGGCACATTTAAAAGTAGGATGGATGTACCGTTGTTTTTTGAGAAACAAGTATCTGAACTTTGCATGTTTTCAAATGAATCCCTGCAAACCCATGTTTGTGTTTTAGTACAGAAACTCTGTACTTTAACTCTGACAGGAAGAAAGCTAGAGAATATTCAAATAAGGAAAAGTTCAGATATCAAAACTACTTTCTCAAACGATACCACGTGGGAGCACAACACCCACTAGTGAGCCGAAAAAAGCCCCCTATTGAAGAAACCTATGAAAGTGTAATAATAGAAAATGCAGTGAGGCAAACGAAACAAGCAATAACTATTCACTGACCATTTCTTAAAATAAAAGCTTTTGAACTAACAGGAGTTTGTTTTTAAGCCCCGCTCTCTACAGCAGAAGATGTCTTCATTGAAAGAGGAAGGATATGTGGGCTTCAGCTTCAGTTATCTGATACGTGTCGCCCACATCTGTTTCTCTGTCTATAAGCTAAACAGGCCACAATGTAAGACAAAGTTAAAGTTAAAAGAATACTTACCGGCACAGCAGAAAAACAACAACCCACTCTTAAGTCTGATTTATGATAAATCATGAGCTTTACAGATGTATTATCTTAAAAATTCCTACTGTCCTACTGCATATCCCTCCTTTTTAATGCATGTGAAAAAGAGATTAAATTTGACTGAGCTGATCTAGCGTGCCGTATACATACAGTCAGTTGAATGGACTTATTTATGCATTTGACCTTAATGTCCTGAAATGTCCAAGAAACGTATATCAAGCACATGAGATTATGAGGTGTTTTAAGTGTCTGAAAATAAGGTTGACAAGTGCAGCCCACTCTGGTCTAATCTCACACTCTGCTAAGGGCTAGTGGTTAAAAAAAAAAGTTAGTAACCATAAAGCAGTAAGATCTTCCTTTGATGCAAGCTTGACACAAACCCCTCTGAAGAGACCAACGCCTTCGGCAGTTTGAGATCATTTTTACTGATGCAAGGCCAGTGATGAAGAGCAGACATCAGCTGCTACATTACATTTACCGGTAGTTATGCAATACATTTTTGGCTAGACCATTTAAAAAAGGTTCACTGAGTGTTTCAGACAAAACGATCAACATCTTGACTAGTAGGTTCTGTATCACCACAGCCGGATTTGACTCCATCTGTCTGTTGCAATGGAATTTAGTCATCTTTTCACACTCTTCATGACAATCCTGATGTCCAGCACAGGTATGAACAACCTCTCAAATGATTAATGGTTCTTCAGTTATATGCTTCTATGGTTATATTGGAGTTATTTCTATACGTGCATTTGCATTACAAATACTATAAATTATTCTTATATTAATAGTTTAGTAGTTGAATACAGACCTTTTAAGCTGTCTAGGGCCAGCCATAACATAAGTGAATGTGCGTTCACTCATAATGCATGATGTCAAACAAAAGTGGATTTATTAAAAAAGAAAACAGGAGAAACAAAGAGATAAAAGTGAAGTTTGGCTTTAGACTTTGCTTCGCTGTTCAATGGAAAATGAATCAGATTCAGCCGTCGATAAACCTCGATAAACGCACACGACTGTAAACTGTAGGGCCACACGGTTTGAAGAGCTACATTCTTTGAAGATTTTGTTTTCGAAGCTTGCATGTGCTCAGTCCTTTTAAAAACATTCACGGCTTTCCATTTGTCACTTTGTGCATAACAAATTTAGAGTTTCATGTATGAATAGCAAGTGATGAAAAACCATTTGGTGAGTGAGCACAAATTCATCAAGGAAAACAGCTGCTTCTGTAGGAGTAAACACTTTCTGTTCATTCAAATAAACAATCGAAAACATGATAAGATGCTTAGAGGAAGAACCTTCACTATCCATGGAACATTTTCATTGATTAAAGGATCCTTTACATTTACATTACATTTTACATTTATTCATTTAGCAGATGCTTTACAGTGGAAAAGGTTCTTTAGGTTATTCAATGTTCTTTACATTAAGTAAAAATGGTTTAAGAACTCTTCACTGAATGGTTCTTTGCGGAACCAAAAATCCTCTAACTAATTGTTTAACTAAGATAACAGCTTCGCCTAGTGGAAATATTATACACAATAAATACATAAATACAATAAAGACCGTTTGAGTGTTTGCAAGCAGCAATGATGTGTACCTGCTGGAAGAAAATGACAGTTTTAGATTAGCAGTCTATTGAAGCCACAGAATAAAATTAGATCACTTAAGTTTCAAGAAAAACTTGTATGTTTCAAGTTATTTTTATTAAGCATATCGTTAGCCTCATAGCATAATTGCCTAAGTCATATTTCAATGTTTTTGGAAAACACGAAAAAACTCAACACTGCTTAAGTCAAAGAGATGACAAATTTATAGTGTTTTTGGATCCTAATAAGTGTTGTGATTGGCTTAGGACATTGGCAGAAAGGGAGGATGATGCAGCAGTGGAAGGACAATAAAAATAGGCAGATATCACAATTTGGCCAAAAAATTACTTAGGCAATTATGCTATGAGGCTAACGATATTTGAAAGGTAAGTAAAGTTCAAGTATATTTTAAGCATACTTTATGTAGTAAATATACTAATATCAATGTACTAGTAGTAAACTTGTAAATGTACTGTTTCAATACTACTAAAGTGGACCACATTTTAGTATATAAAGGTTTGCTTTTAAGTGTTACAGTCGTAAACTTTAATACACAACTTATTTACAACCACGTTTTTTGTTCGTACTGCAACTACTACAAGTGAACTTATAGGTATACTGATAGTGCTTCAATATTTTTTAGTTCATGAAAGTACACTTTAAAGTATACTCTCTGTGAACTACTGGTATGATTCCTTTTTAAGGGATACATTTTCGTCAAGTGAATTTAACATCATGCTTATCGGGGGTATTTCAGGGGTCTCAAACTTAAATTGACTGGGAGCCATTGCTGTGATGGAAATCTCATGGGAATAATTTAACATTAAAGCATAACAAGAGAGCGCAATATTTCTGAAAATGTACTTGCTGAAAAGTTAGCTCTTATTTACATTTATTGCATTATTTACATTTACTTTTAGTGCAGCTCTTTTACCCTTACTTTGTTTTAACTAAACTTAGAAAAACCTCATACTGAACTAACAAACCTGCAGTAAATCCCTGAATAGATTTGCACACTATTAATTCCTGCAGTAGGTTTTTCAATAGCAGGGGCATTTTTTTACATTTCAATTCTGACAGTTAAATGCACAAGACGTTTTTCTTTTATGCCCTGGATTATCTGTTTTCCTCCACTTGTTTGCAGCACAATGTGTGCGTTGCAGAGATGCCTGCTCGCAAATAGCCTAAATAAATTTAAATGTTAAAAGTTGTATTGTTAAAAGTTTAAATGTAGCAAATATATTAATCCAAAAAAACCAAGGCATGATGCATTCTTTAAAAATAACATATCTTCTTCTCGTTTCTCTCCTCAGCATCCAGAAAGCATGTGTTTGTGCGGACCGGGGACTCTGTTAAACTGGACATAAACAATGAAACACTGCCAGACTTCAATAGTTTTGTTTGGAAAAATGATAAATTAAACAAAAATATAGTCAGATTTGAAAATCAATCTGGAAATTTAATACCCTACGGTATATATAAAGAGAGACAGGATTTCAATAATAAAACCTTCTCTCTCACACTGAAGAACATGCAGAAGACAGACAGTGGACTTTACAGAGCAAGAGCAATTGGACAAAAAGACAAAGTTGTTGCTGAACACAACGTATCAGTTATAGGTAAGTGTTGGACAAGATTTCATTTCTTTTCTGGTACCTTTTCATCAGAATATTAAGAGAATCTGCATTATGAAGCAGCAGAAACAGCAGAATATGGAGGATATATTACTTACAGTAAAGGTTTTTCCAATCTCAAGTAAAACTACAATGAAAAAGATTATCACTAACATTACATGCAAACAGAGGCAAGAAAAGCATTTAAAAAAAACAACAAAAATTTGATACTAACGTGCAAAGAAATTGTGTTATGCCGCAATGGTTGTTCTAATCGCGTGAAGAAATCAGAAATCAGTTCACTTCATCTAGAGATAATCTAAAAAGAGTCACATGGAAAGTCTGCTTTATCGCTATTAAGTGAACAGAAAAGCACCAGAGTAATGTTTGTGTCATTGCATAGCTACAACATGCTCTTTAGAAAGTCCTCAATATGTTTCAGATCCAGTTGATCGTCCTGTTCTGAACTGGACCGCATCTACGGTCAGTGTTCACTCCTGTACTGTGAATGTCACATGTGTTAGTGACGTCCTCACACTCATCACCAGCTTCCACAGCAACAACTGCAGTCAGGAGGAAGTGACATCAGCAGAAACGCAGACTTTAACCCTTCATTGCACAGAGAACACGGTTATTTGTAACTACAGCAACCCAGTCAGCTGGAAGAACGACACCGTAGAGATTAACCAACTTTGCACAACACATAAAAGTAAATAACTTGCATCACCCATAATTCACTTCTTTGCAAGTCATTCTCTAAAAGGTATTTAACGAGTGCTCTGATGTCTGTAGTTGTTAATGTTTCAGCAGAGAATCCCGAAGAAAGCAACAGTTCTTTTCCTCTCCGTTGGATCTTGATCATCGCGATCCTTCCACTTTTGGTTTTTGCAGTGGTTTCTGTAATTTGCTGCTCTTACAAGAAGCGTAAAGAAGGTATTTGTGTCTTAATACACCGATTGTAACCTCAGTGTGATTAAAGGAACTCGATCTGCTGACTGGGGGAAAGTAAAGAACACATGAATAGTCACATTTGCACTTTCTGTAGTGACAGTAATGTTCAGTTTATTCTTTAAAATTGTGTTATTTTGAATCTTTCAGCTGTGCAAGAAGAGAATGATCACACTATCTATGCACAAGTTCAGGTAAGCAGCCATCATAGATCATAAACACTCTTTATTTAAGAATTAATTAATTAATCCTGATCCATAATGACAATTTTTGCTGTAGAATTATTGAAATTCATCAAGCCTTGCATATTATTAGCCATAGTGCAAAAACAGACAGATTTGTGACTGTTTGATTAGATGGTTCCACACTCAAAGGCTGAAGCACAGAGACCACTGGAGATGCTGGAGAAATCAGCCAATCCTCAAACCGTCTATGGAGTTATAGAAGAGCATGAACAAACTTACAATAACAGTCCTGAGGTGAGAAAGAGAAGACATTTACATTTCTTCATTATGCAGACACTTCCATACAAAGCCTTGCACAGACCCACCATGGATGGATGGAGGAACGGACAGATAGCTAGATGATAGATTATAGATGAATGTACGGACAGACAGATGGATAGATGACACATGGACAGACGGACGGACAGACAGATAGTCAGATAGATAGATGATAGATGGATGGATGAATAGATGGATGGATAAACAGACAGACAGACAATAGATGGACAGATGAACAGACAGATAGATAGATGATAGATGATAGATGATGGACAGACAGACAGACAGACAGACAGACAGATTAGATTAGATTAGATTCAACTTTATTGTCATTACACAAGTACAGGTAAAAGGCAACGAAATGCAGTTTAGGTCTAACCAGAAGTGCAATAGCAGCAAGTGCAGGATATATACAATGGTTGCATAAGTGCAGGATATGGAGATGTACAGGATTTACAGGTAATATGTACAATGAATATAAATATACAGATGGTTATTACTATGACAGGTGAGTGTGTGCTATAAATATAATTACAGGTGTCTATAAACAGCATTTACAGGTGAATATGTGCTATAAATGTAAATGTATATACAGATGTCTCTAACTATAAACAGAATTTTACAGGTAGATGTATACAATTGTTAGCTTAAGGTGAGCATTAAATTTAAGGTAGTGCAATGAGTATGGACAGTGCAAATAAGTGAGATGCGAAATGTAAACAGTTGGTACTGTATGAACAGTTGGTAGTGCAAATGAGCATGTTCCAGCTAAAGTACAGTAGTGCAAGGTGCAAGTGTAAACAGTTGTTACTGTAAGCAGTAAACAGTTGTTGTAAACAGTTGTTACTGTAATGAACAGTCAGCAGTGCAAATGGCACAAATAAGTAACAGAGTGAGCGAAGAGTCTATAAGGGTAGTAGTGGGGGGGGGGCAGTGAAGGAGTCTGGTGTGGTGGGGGAGTCTGTGAGGGGAGTGGGGTGGTGGTGGGGGGGGAGAGAGGAGTCTATGAGGGGAGTGGGATGGTGGGGGGGTAAGAGGAGAGTCTGTGAGGGGAGTGGGATGGTGGTGGGGGGGGAGAGAGGAGTCTATGAGGGGAGTGGGATGGTGGGGGGGGTAAGAGGAGAGTCTGTGAGGGGAGTGGGATGGTGGTGGGGGGGTAAGAGGAGAGTCTATGAGTGGAGTGGGATGGTGGTGCGGGAGAGATGAGTCTATGAGGGGAGTGGGATGGGGGGAAGGAGTCTATGAGGAGAGTGGGATGGTGGTAAGAGGAGAGTCTGTGAGGGGAGTGGGATGGTGGTGGGGGGGTAAGAGAAGAGTCTGTGAGGGGAGTGGGATGGTGGTGGGGGGGTAAGAGGAGAGTCTATGAGTGGAGTGGGATGGTGGTGCGGGAGAGATGAGTCTATGAGGGGAGTGGGATGGGGGGAAGGAGTCTATGAGGAGAGTGGGATGGTGGTGGGGGAGAGAGGAGTCTATGAGGGGAGTGGGATGGTGGTGGGGGGGTAAGAGAAGAGTCTGTGAGGGGAGTGGGATGGTGGTGGGGGGGTAAGAGGAGAGTCTATGAGTGGAGTGGGATGGTGGTGCGGGAGAGATGAGTCTATGAGGGGAGTGGGATGGGGGGAAGGAGTCTGTGAGGGGAGTGGGATGGTGGTGGGGGAGAGAGGAGTCTATGAGGGGAGTGGGATGGTGGGGAGGAGTCTATGAGGAGAGTGGGATGGTGGTAAGAGGAGAGTCTGTGAGGGGAGTGGGATGGTGGTGGGGGAGAGATGAGTCTATGAGGGGAGTGGGATGGGGGGAGGAGTCTATGAGGAGAGTGGGATGGTGGTGGGGGAGTGAGGAGTCTGTGAGGGGAGTGGGATGGTGGTGGGGGGGTAAGAGAAGAGTCTGTGAGGGGAGTGGGATGGTGGTGGGGGGGTAAGAGGAGAGTCTATGAGTGGAGTGGGATGGTGGTGCGGGAGAGATGAGTCTATGAGGGGAGTGGGATGGGGGGAAGGAGTCTGTGAGGGGAGTGGGATGGTGGTGGGGGAGAGATGAGTCTATGAGGGGAGTGGGATGGGGGGAGGAGTCTATGAGGAGAGTGGGATGGTGGTAAGAGGAGAGTCTGTGAGGGGAGTGGGATGGTGGTGGGGGGGTAAGAGAAGAGTCTGTGAGGGGAGTGGGATGGTGGTGGGGGTAAGAGGAGAGTCTATGAGTGGAGTGGGATGGTGGTGCGGGAGAGATGAGTCTATGAGGGGAGTGGGATGGGGGGGAAGGAGTCTATGAGGAGAGTGGGATGGTGGGGGGGTAAGAGGAGAGTCTGTGAGGGGAGTGGGATGGTGGTGGGGGAGAGATGAGTCTATGAGGGGATTGGGATGGTGGTAAGAGGAGAGTCTGTGAGGGGAGTGGGATGGTGGGGGGGTAAGAGGATAGTCTATGAGGGTAGTGGGATGGTGGTGAGGGAGAGGGGAGTGGGATGGTGGTAAGAGGAGAGTCTGTGAGGGGAGTGGGATGGTGGTGGGGGGGGTGAGGAGTCTATGAGGGGAGTGGGATGGTGGTGGGGGAGAGAGGAGAGTCTGAGGGGAGTGGGATGGTGGTGCGGGAGAGATGAGTCTATGAGGGGAGTGGGATGGGGGGGAAGGAGTCTATGAGGAGAGTGGGATGGTGGTAAGAGGAGAGTCTGTGAGGGGAGTGGGATGGTGGTGGGGGAGAGATGAGTCTATGAGGGGAGTGGGATGGTGGTAAGAGGAGAGTCTGTGAGGGGAGTGGGATGGTGGGGGGGTAAGAGGATAGTCTATGAGGGTAGTGGGATGGTGGTGAGGGAGAGGGGAGTGGGATGGTGGTAAGAGGAGAGTCTGTGAGGGGAGTGGGATGGTGGTGGGGGGGTGAGGAGTCTATGAGGGGAGTGGGATGGTGGTGGGGGAGAGAGGAGAGTCTGAGGGGAGTGGGATGGTGGTGGGGGGGTAAGAGGAGAGTCTGAGGGGAGTGGGATGGTGGTGGGGGGGTAAGAGGAGAGTCTGAGGGGAGTGGGATGGTGGTGGGGGGGGTAAGAGGAGAGTCTGAGGGGAGTGGGATGGTGGTGGGGGGGTAAGAGGAGAGTCTGAGGGGAGTGGGATGGTGGTGGGCGGGTAAGAGGAGAGTCTGTGAGGGGAGTGGGATGGTGGTGGGGGTGGGAGGAGAGTCTGAGGGGAGTGGGATGGTGGTGGGGGGGTAAGAGGAGAGTCTGTGAGGGGAGTGGGATGGTGGTGGGGGTGGGAGGAGAGTCTGAGGGGAGTGGGATGGTGGTGGGGGGGTAAGAGGAGAGTCTGTGAGGGGAGTGGGATGGTGGTGGGGGAGAGAGGAGAGTCTGTGAGGGGAGTGGGATGGTGGGGGCGTTGGGATGGTGGGGGGGGACAGACAGACAGACAGACAGATAGATAGATAGATAGATAGATGATGGATGGATGGATGGATGGATGGACAGACAGACAGATAGATGATAGATGATAGATGGACAGACAGACAGACAGACAGATAGATAGATAGATAGATAGATAGATAGATAGATAGATGATGGATGGATGGATGGATGGACAGACAGACAGATAGATGATAGATGATAGATGGATGGACAGACAGACAGACAGATAGATAGATAGATGATAGATGGATGGATGGATGGACAGACAGACAGATAGATAGATGATAGATGGATGGATGGATGGATGGACAGACAGACAGACAGACAGACAGATAGATAGATAGATGATAAATGATAGATGGATGGATGGATGGACAGACAGACAATAGATGGACAGATGAACAGACAGATAGATAGATAGATAGACAAACAGACAGATAGATAGATAGATAGATAGATAGATAGATGGATGGATGGATGGATGGACAGACAGACAGACAGACAGACAGATAGATAGATGATAGATGATAGATGATAGATGATAGATGATAGATGATAGATGAATGGATGGATGGATGGACAGATGAATGGACAGACAGATGGATAGATGGATAGATGGATAGATGGATGGATGGATGGACGGACAGCCAGACAGACAGACAGATGGACAGATGGATATATGGATGGATGGACAGATGGATAGATGGACGGATGGATAGATGGATAGATGGACAGATGGATAGATGGATCAGAAGGCTGGTTAAATATATGTATGAATATATGTATGGATTTATTGTCTGTATATTCGCAGGGACGGACGCGGGCGGAGACAGAAAACCCCCTCAGCACCACCTACAGCACAGTCAGCAGCGCAAGACTCCAACAAACATCTGTTCCCACTGAAACCGACCATACGATTTATTCAAAAGTGTGTAAATCCTCACAAGGGAGGAAACCGGCTCATTCATGACTTGTGTGTTGATCGTTTATTGATGATTATTGTGACTGTGATGATCTTTCCTGTTGCTCAGAGAGCAGTGCTTGCAACATCAAGGTCATGGGTTCGATTCCCAGGGAAAGCAAGAACTGATTAGAATATCAATGTGTTTCTTGAATGCAATGCAAGACACTTTGGATAAAAAAGTCTGATAAATGCAGAAATGTAAAATGTAACTCATAACTGAGGATGTATATATGTGTCAAATATATGTGTCTGCAAACAGTGGATGCTGTTCATCAAAAGATTTATTTTAACAACTTTTAAGCATTATCCACAAGTCAACAGTATGAATGATAATTGTTTTGTTGTAGTTGTCTGATTGCCATTAAAATATGATTTATGCTGTATATTTCGTCGCATTCGCAAAGGAAAAGATTTTCAGTCATATTTTGTCACATAACTAATATATGTAATAACAGAATTGTACTTTTGTACACAATATATACAGTATACTGCAAAGTTAAATATTTCTATCATAATAGCAATATAAAATTGTGATTATACCTTGTTATAGTGAACACAAAATGTTATATTCTTGTCAATGATGTTACTAACACATTAAGTTTGAGTTTTTTGTGGGACTCTTGAAGTTGAAGATGAAGATGGTCAGGTGACATGAAGGCCCAGTTTCACACCAGGTTAAAGTGTGTTTTTGCTGTTTTGTCAGCGGTAAACACGGGCAGAAACAGGGTCAAAACAAACTAAATGAAATTAGGTCTGAGAAAACTTGTAGCATCATTTGTTTGCAGATGCAACAGGATGTGGTGCAGACTGTCACCTGCTACACAGAATGCCTTTAAAGTTAAAACTTGAGTAACACACACACACACACACACACACACACACACACACACACAGTTATGGCCCAGCATACACTAATGAGATGGAGACATGTTTGCAAAATGAGAAGAAATAATGTTATACTGTAAAACGACTGCTGAGGAACTTTCCGTTACCGTTATAGGAAGGCACTGTAGGCATTTTCAGTTCTGTTTTTAATCTTTTCATTTTGCAAGAATGGCAGAACATCACTTACTCTCATGTCTTCTGTTTCTTCTGAACTTCACGAAAGGTAAAACTTTATTATGTTAATTGAATATAAATGGTTATTGTGACACTCCACAGGGAATGAGTCCGATACTGTTAACACACATGGATCGGCATTTTCTATAGGATACCTCTATTAAAATTGTAGAATTTTTCATTCTTATTTTGTCAATCAGTTCTTGATCATACATTTGTAAATATCATCTATTTGTTATTTTGACATCATTTAGAATTTTTGTGTTTACTTCCATCTAAATCAGCGGTGTTAAATCTTTACTTTTTAAAATCCTTTTTTCCCAAACTATCAAATACAGATGTGCGTCATCTGATTTTTTGAACGATTGCATCAGTGTTAATAACTGTCTGAGGATTTTTGCCAGGCTATTGAGAGGAGCCACTAAACCTGTTTAAATGTGACAGTAGTTTATCATTCCATCATAATACAATATTTTTAAATCATAAACCACAGGTGTGAGGAGTGTTGTGTAGGTGTGTGACGGTTCTAGTCAAAAAATGTTTGTCAGTTCTGATTACCATTAATGTAATACAGTATATCAAAGCATGTATTATGCACACACAAACATACAGTATGTATGGCCTCTCTATATACTTATTTTTTTTAAAAAAAGCAATAACCTGATTTTTATCGCTGAATTATTGACATGTAGCATTATAATAAGAAATGTAACAAGTAAGAATTTATATATTTCAGAAATATGACACCTGTATTAATGTTAATAATAAGAAAAGTGGGACAATCAAGCAGTATGAAACAGGGTACAGGGTTTACGGCTAAACTTTCCTCATTATATTGTTTCTTTTATTTGTAATCAGAGACAAATACCTCAGATATGTACATTATAGATGTATTAAACGAATAAAGAATATGCTATTCTTTCTTTCAGAACGTTTTTTATGCTGTACTTTTAGATTTTCAGATTTTTAGATGCCAATTTCAGAAAAATTTGTACAATGAGTCAAGAAAATTCACCAGCCGCACTCAAAAATAATAAAGACACTTTCTCTCTCTCTCTCCTCAGGGTTCAGTGCTGAGATCCCTGTGTTTGTGAAAATGGGAGATTCTGTTCAACTGGACTTACAGACAGAGGAAAAAACAGAGTTTGATGATCTACTCTGGAGAAATGATAAATCAGAGGTTATAGTTAGATATACGAATGGAACTAAAGCATTAAAACGTCACTCTTCCTATAAGGATAGAGTGGAGTTCAATGAGGAAACGTTTTCTCTCACACTGAAGAACATGCAGGAGTCAGACAGTGGAGTTTACACAGCAAAGACAATCGGAGAATCAGAGAACATTATTGTTACATACAGAGTTTATGTTATAGGTGAGTGTAATTTTGTTTGACATGTTCAGATTATAAGACTCATTAATACTTAGTTTTTTATTCTGTGCAATGTTATACTGTACTAGTAGTCGAATGAAATGCTTGTTGAATTAAAAAAAAAAAAAAAACTCAATTTGAAATGGGAATAAATAAATGTGTTTTGTCCTTTCCCTGCCAATCCATGAAGTTTCAGTCGTGCACAGTGCATTCGGCAAACAGCTAATGGAGTTTGACAGCTGACAATAGAGTGAGGATGTGTGATATTGTTAAGATATTGATATTATGTGTTTCAGACGCTGTTGAAGCTCCTGTTCTGACGATAAACTCAAACAGCAGTGACTCCTGTACTGTGAACTTCACATGCAGAGCTCAAAACCTCATGACAAACTCTAGCTATCAGAACAACAGATGCTCTCCAGAGGAAGTGACATCACACATCAACACTCTCATCCTGCACTGCAGTGAGGAATCCATCATCTGTAACTATAGCAACCCAGTTAGCTGGAGACAAGACAGAAGAAACATCACAGATCTCTGTGATAACAATAAAGGTACCTGGCCAAACACACACACACACACACACACACACACACACACACACACACACACACACACACCCCACAATCTTTGGGTTCCATGTTCTGTTCTGACATCTCTATGTTGCACATTATAAAACAAATAAAGTAAAGATTTTCAAATTGACTTCATTGAGATCAAATTTGTGACTTCCCCTATTTTCACACATTCAGAGTGCAAATGAACATCTATCAAATCAAATATCTCGTTTTGAGTGACTAAATCCAGCTTAACTGCTGAACTGATTGTAGTTCATAATGATATGCGTCTCTTTATAGATGATGACACAGGTGACAACGAGACAAAGTTATATTTCCAGTCTTGGATGTACATTTTGGTGGCAGTGTGTTTTTTGTTAATTGCAACATTTCCAGTTTTTCTCTACATTAAGCATAAAAAAGGTACGTCCTTGTTGCATCACACCATCATCTAAACATCTTTTCCCCCCATTTTAGAGCTTTTAGATCCTATATTCACCATAAAAAAAGGATGAGAACAGAAATGTATTTGAGCTGGTGCCAAAAAAAGAAGGAATGGCGATAATAATTCAAAACAATTCAAGCAAAAGAGCATTAAAAGTAGTAGTAGAATAAATTCTAATGTGATGCAAATCATTACCACCCAAAACTAAACACTGTCTCAATCCTTTAATTTGTAATGAATTGGTTTACGCTACACCAGAGTACACGAGAAAACCCTTCTCAATGCAGTCAGATAATACTAGAGAACCAGTTTGAAGCTGCTTTAAACTAACAATCAATATAAAAATCTCTTCTGTGCTTACAAAACTGCCATTGCAATGCCATTTCACTTTTTTGAATGAACATATTCTTCTTTTATCTATGTGTTGGTGTTGATGTCTTATTGTAAACCTTGTAGGTTCTCATGAGACTGATAATACTCAAGATGAGGTAAGGTTCAAATTACTCTTCATCTTTGTACCTGCAGACATAATGGACATGTTGTCATGCTGTATAGTTCTTTTAATCGTGTTAGAAATATTTTAAGAGAAACAGGTGAGAATAATCTAAAAGGTTAACAGGCTAAGATTATGAAATGCTTGTTTTTGTTAGTGAAAGTTTTTTTCAAATTGTCTTTCTTCAGTTTTGTAATCATTCAACTAATCATGATTATTCAGGCGACATTTTGAAAAGATCACTTTTTATATGCATTTCATAAGGTTGAAGGCCAGACGCAAAAGGAAACGGAAGATAATCATATTAAGACAATCTACAGCACAGTAGGAGAACACAAAAAGCCTGCAGACCTCGTCGAAACTGACCAAACCGTTTATTCAATGGTGTGCAAACAACCAAAACCACCCACCATTGCATCTGATGACACGTAAAATGAAACTGTGGAAGTTTGTTGCATGGGGAAGTTGTCACATGGGCTAATCTCAAAATGGCAAGTCAGACTTTTGGTTAAATCACTCCTCTTACAGTACCGGTAATCATAACACATGTGGTGTAAATGTAGCCCTTATAGTCAACATCTGATTAGATCAATCACATCATAGGACAGGACAATTTCAAATCATTATTTTCTGCTTAAAACTAATGCTAATCTAAAAAATATTAAGGCTCTTTTCATTTGTATAATTTATTTCTATAATATGCGTGTATGTGTGTAGCCTTCTAAACGTTTAAACTGTATTTGTGAAAACTGTTTGTAGAACTGATATTAAAACCAAGTAAATACTTTAATAAATAAATTGTGTAATATTTTTATATTATAACATAGTATAATACTGGAAATCAGATATAATACTCAGAACCAACCGTCATATTACTTGAGACAATATATTAGACAACGTAATGTTGTTTATGTGCATTAAAGGGATAGTTCTCCCCAAAAAATGAATATTCTATCATTAAATACTCACCCTCAAGTTGTTTCAAACACAGAGTTTTGTGTATCTTTGAACCACAGATGAAGATATTGGTTTAATACAATCTGAGAGATTTCTGTCCCTCCATTGACAGTTACACAGGCAGAAGATCTAAGAGATCATAGAAAACTAGTTCATATGAATTGGTTCAGTCCAAATGTTCCGAAGAGACACAATCTCTTTATATGATGACAGGTTAAGTTGAGACTTTTCACATACACAGTGTAACACGAGAATAAATCTCATTGGTTCTTGCAGAAGCTCAAATGTGATGACTACTATTTATAATAATAATAAATTATTTTTTGTTCCCAAAAATAAGTGGTGATGTCTAAACCTAACCTTCACATCTTAGAAAGCACTTTACTTTGATGTGAAAAGGTGCTGATGGTGTGGATATTTTCTTGGCACACTTTGTTCCCCTCAGTACAAATTAAGCACTATTTAAATGTCACAGCCTACCTGAGTATAATTGCTGATCATAACCAGCCCTTTATGACCACAGCGGACATCTTCTGATGGCAACTCCTTGCAGGATAATGCACATCAAGAAGCTCAAATCATCTTAAAAAGACTTCTTGAACATGAAAATGAGTTGATTAAACTCAAAGGACCCCCACAGTCACCAGAGGACAGTTTCAATAAGGAGGTTCAACCAACTCTGAGTTAACCTTAGATGGGAAACTTGAGGTTTCGGTTTAAGAACAACTGATTTGAATTAGTTCAGTCAACTCTGAATAGTCTTAATCTGAGATAACCCTGTAGGCCACAACTAGGAAAAGCCATGATCAATGGAGCTCTGATATTATGAGTCACATAAACAGTGAAACAGTTTTGTTGCCACAGATAAGCCTACACAAGTCATGTAATACTATGTGTCTACATTGTGTAATACATCAGACAATGTACACATTCACACTTCACAATTTGTGTTGAGTAGCTTATAGAGTGTGCGTTTATAAACGAGCTTGACAGAACAGCATGGAGGGTCCATTCATTCTCCTGCACAGATGAACACAGTTCAATAATCTTCAGTAAATGCCAGAGTTCGATAAAATCCTGTCAAAGGTTGTACATTTACAATTGTATTCCTGATGCTTACGATTTTCTCAGTGAAATAATTCATAAGGTCATAACTTTTGCTTAACCCTGAAAGAGTTTTCTAAATCTGTAATCACAGAGCCTAACATTTAATGAATGTTAAAATCTCCGACAATCAATGCTTTACAGACAGTAACTAAAAACTCTTTTAGGAGGGTGGAGGTCTATACATGGTAGATGAAGCAAGATATCATAGGGATTTTGTCTTATATCTGAGCGTGTAACATTTATAATAATAATAATTTATTACATTTATATAGCGCTTTTCATGGCACTTAAAGCACTTTACATTGAAGGGGAATCTCCTCAACCACCACCAGAGTGCAGCATTCACCTGCATGATGCGACGGCAGCCATATTGCTCCAGAACGCTCACCACACACCATCTTACTGGTGGAGAGAGACAGAGTGATGAAGCCAATCAGAGTATGAGGATGATCAGGAAGCCATGACAAACTTGGCCAGAATGCCAGGGTTAAACCCCTACTCTTTACAAAGGACATCCTGGGATTTTTAATGACTACAGAGAGTCAGGACATCACTGTAATGTCTCATTCGAAGGACATTCAGCACAAGCACTACTTTGCTTTCTGAGTAACATTAAGATATCTTTATAGGTCGTTGCAACTCTGCCACCACATCCAGTCAGACGGAGCTTGTGCTAATAACAGTAGCCTGTTGGAGTGGACTTCATGAAAACTGAAATAATCATTTGTTTTAAGCCATGTTAAGGAGCCCTAGCTTTATAAACTTTATAAGAGATTTTCTGATTTAATCATGATCAGATTTTTTTTGCATCATATGACTTACCAGTCATGTGGTGTGTGGCATCATGGAGATGTTGTCCGGCTGAAGATCTGCCGCTCTGATTCTGCTGTGATGCAGGCTATTAGCACAGAAGAGCTTAGATCAATCCCAGAAAAGGTTCCAAATTATTTACAAAGAGCAGTTTCTGTTCATTACACCGTGACACTAAACATTCATTCAGAGCAAATAATCTACTGAAGCTTTCATGTTATAGTCAGTAGGTGGAAAGCAGTGTGGACACGATGATCATCGTTGTGGGTGATGTACTGCATACTGTCTCGATCAGGGGACTTGCACAGCGACACTGAGAACAAGAGCACCAGGAAAGCAGTGACTGTGCACCTTACTTCTATCAACACTGCACTGGCTTCCTATTAAACACTGTATACATTTTAAAATCTTGCTAATTACTTACAAGGTGTTAAATGGCTTAGCTTCCAGTACTTGAGCGATCTCTTAACACATTATAGTCCTCCACATCTATTGGGATCCCAAAATTCTGGCCAGTTGATAATACATAGAATATCAAAGTCAACTGCTGACGGTCGATCCTTTTCCCATTTAGCTCCTAAACTCTGGAACATTTTGGGAAGCGAACACACTCTTTCAGTTTAAATCTAGACTAAAAACACATCTCTTCAACCTGGCATACACATAACACATTATAAATTTTTTTATTAAAATCATGTAAAATGATTGTTAGGCTGCATAATTTAGGTCAACTGGAACCGGGAACATTCCCATAACATCTGATATACTCGATACATCAGAAGAAGAATGGCATCTACGCTGACATTAGTCTCTGTTTATCCCGAGGTTACCGCAGTCAGCCACATCTGGGCCATATCCAGATCAGATGAAGGACCTGCACCTCGACACGAGCACAGCACTGCCCTGAAGTGTTGCTTATATAATAATCATGCTCTATTTGTTTGTAGGCCAGACAGTGGTATCTTACTTGACTTGTCTTGTCACTGGAGTGGAGGTCTGGAATGATGGTTCTGGTTGCATGAGGTCTGTAAAAAGCTAACATAGCTCAACACGTATTCTCCTGCACTCAAAGACAGACACACAGCTAATACATTCACTATAAGAGCAGATGGACAATAATTTATTGAGTGATAAGAGTTTAAACAAGACAAAGGATAACTGAGACCATGCTATTGATGCTAGCAGGCTAAAGCTAGTAGTGAATATTCTGAAAGTTGGATAAATTTGGAGAAAAAGTTGGAGAAAATAATATTTTATAAAATGTATAAAAAGAAAACATATGATTAATACTGCCTTCATGTGCTATCGGAAATCTTTGCCGAACTTACTTAAACTGGACAATGATTTTCTTCTAGAGCTGCTGTTCAGTCAAAACCATCTTTGTTGCATTATTTTTCTATTATCCCTGTAAAGCTGCTTTGAAACAATCTGAATTGTTAAAGCGTTATATAAATAGGGGTGACTCGACTTGCAAAGTATATTTCTACTAGATGTTGCCAAATCTTGCTAGAGATAAGTGACTTATAGGAGTGGTTTTGGAGATAGTCACTATATGAATAGTTGTTTTTTTTAAAGAAGTGTTGTCCTAAGCGTGACAAAATAAATAAATAAATAAATAATGACAGAATGCTTATTTTCTACTATCCTTTTAATAAATTGTGTATGCTGTGGCTTGAACAGCAGGTGGGGATATTTGACAACTACCGATAGTCACCCTGTTGAGATGTGGGTTAGTAAGTCAACGTGTGCAAACATATTCTGAAAATGTGGTTGAAAAAACAAAACCCACGGCTGCCCACATTCATGAGTGACTTAACATGAAGAGACTAATGTTTTCTATGGATGGAGGCTTTACTCTCTTCTCTTCTGTTAATCCAGGCAGACTTGATGATGGTTTATGACTCCTTGTTCATACAAAAATCTCATGACTTAATCATAATAATTTTACAATATTGTTATTTACTAGCACACTAAAGCAAAATAGAAACTATCGTCTTATGTTATGCTCATGTTAAACATCTGTTGCTTTCCTTAGTGTTTATAGATTCTGTTCTGTCCATCCTTTTTTCTATTTTCCTGTCAATCAGCAATAGTAGCAGAAGGAGCCTTTGGACTATAAAGATCCGGAAGTGACGGATAACATCACCGCGTCATTTCCGCGTAGCTCTTAATCATATGCTTCATCTGCTCTAGTCGTTTGTTCAGTCCTTCTTTGAACTCTGTATCTAGTTAAATATTGAGGAAGATACATTTGTACAAGTCTTTAGTTTCATGTCTTTCATGCTCCTGTTTGTTAGTGACTCCTTAAGTGAAGAGACTAGTTTTGAAGTCACGTGACACACATGGGCTACACGTAGGGATTTGTTTTGCTTAGACATATTAGTTTAGACTATTGTATTTAACCATTGTATTTTTGTTTTTAGTTAGCGAAGTTACGATTGGTTTTCTTTTCTTTTTAGCCCAGGGTTTTGGTTGAAGTTAGTAGATGTTTTTGTTTTCTTAATTTTATTTTTTGCTCCGCTCATTGTCTCTCACATTTCTTTTGATGTTTAATGTCTGTAAATATAATTTCTTTATTAATCTACTTATTTCACTATATGTCATTGGTGTAATCTTTCATATTAACATTATTTATGCTTTCACTTTGTCTCTGTTTTATTCATCACACAACAGTGTTGCTGGAAGACGTTTTCGCCTACTCTGAAATAGCATGATTTTTCCTCTCTTTTTTTCCTTCTTTTTCTTGTGTTATATTCCTACACTCCTAGACACCTATAATAGGAAGACGTGACCGCATCTAATATACAATGCACAATACTGTATATAAAAACTAGACAGAACCTGTTACATGTAAGTAATACTAATGCATTATTGTAAGTCAATGCTTGTGCATATAAACCACAGTGAAACAGGGCCAAATGTGAAAAAAGCTAGGCTGATGACAACAGGAAGCCAGATATCATAGCGAGGAAGAAAGAAACAGCACACCAGTAGCATTACAAATGAGGAAGTACTTTTAGCAGACTGATGTGCAAATGGTTGCCTAGTTCAGAGTTGAGATCTTTCTCTTTCCAGGAAAGTTAAGATGTTAAATGTGTAATGAATGAGACAAATCAAACACAAGTATTTGCTAAATTGAACAAATAATTATTAAAACCCCTCAACAACCAAGTAGCAAGGTACCAAGATGTCTGTGAACACCCAGTTTTTTATGATGAGCTGGAAGAGGATATATCCCTGATTCTCTCATCCCTGTGAGTCTCAACCACCATTAAGTTTCCTGCGCCCCATTGGTTGTGGTCAGCTCAAAGTCTCTGTTGTATTGTGGTGTAATGCATTTGTTTCAGTTTCATTCCCTAGTTAGTCTCCATAGTAGTTCATTAGTCCCAAGGTATTGCTATTCCTGTTCTCTTTTATTATCCTCCCTTTGTATTTTTAACCTTAATACTGCATCCAGAGTTTCCTTAGTTCTGTTTCCAGTATCATCAGTGTTTAAAGTGGTTATGTTCACGTTTATCTCCCGTTATCTTGTGTATTTTTTTTATTAATTTATGAAAGACTTTTTTTTGTTCCCTATTGCTTTCGTCATGCGCTTCACTACAGAACCATACGTGACAGAGCCATGGGGCAATTCAGGAACTGACACCCTGTTCCACTGTATGCTTTAACTTTATTCATACTGGTTTTATCTTTTACACCACAAATAAATAAATGAAAAAAATCAAATCTTGACATTTTAAGAGTACATTCAGTATAATTTGTCAATCTTCTTTTTAGAGAACAGGTGCACTTCCTTTGTGAGATCACGGAAGAAAGTTAACACATGCCAAGTTCAAGTTTTATTTGTCACATACAAATCATACTCAGTACAACATGTAGTGAAATGCTTTGACGCCTGATCAAAAGTGCACGTGCGACTCGCGACGGAGATCGACTCCAACTAGGAGCCGACCGAACTGTCACCGATCCTGACTCAACATCACTGACAAAGGTACTCATTTTGTTCTTTTTTATCTGAGGTAAGCGGCTGTTTATTTTGTGGCCTCAGTGAACCCTAGCCGCGAAACAGGCCTGCAACAGTGCGACCCCTAAGGGGGTTTAGTTTATTTTTGCCAGCTTAGAATATTATTCATTTGGTTTCTTCATTTTTTTTATGTTTTGATTGTTTATTTGCCTTTAAGTGTCATAACATATTTTTATTTCTATTTTTCTTTTCTTTTTTGACTTTCGTAAGAGGATTTATTTTATATTCATTAAATCTAAGTTGTTAATTTGGTATTTGGTGGTGATTTTGCATTTAATTTTCCTATTAATATTCTGAAGATTTACTGTCAAATAGATGATCACAAATTAAAACAAACCCATTATACATAAAGAATCTGGGCGTCACCCATTATAATTCCCAGTGACAGGAAGGGGGCGTTACATAAAATGGAGGCACCACTGGGATGGGTTTCATAAATTTGTGATTATCTAAGGTATTCAGTTTTATCCAAGTTATTTTGTTTTATTTGTGAGAACTAACATGGAGTCTGTATTGTACCGCAAATGTCAAGACACGCTCAGTGATTGGTGTAAGGGAGAAGGACTTGATCTAGCTCACGCTTTACTGATTGCTGGAGTAGCAGAGGATGTAAGCCTAAACCAAATTTAAGAACTGATGCAAACTGTTTGCTGTTGGGGTCGTGTGAGAGTAAGAGGAAGAACGTACAGTGGTGATGCAGGGGGTTTGCTGGTTCTGTGTGAGTGTTGGGAAGAAATAAATCCACAGATTGTTCCTCCTGAAGTGAGGAGTGATGATGGTACTATGGTGTGGCACATCGTAGTGGTTGATTTAAAGCATGATTCTTCAGATGACTTTGTTGGCAAGCTACAGAATTTATTGCAAGCTGAAGGCAAAACAGTTGCTGATCTCCATGATTATGTAGCAACCTCAACACCCGCTAAAGATACTAAGGGATTCTTCATTCATGCTATGGCTGAAGTGATGAAGCAGTCTAAGAGAAATATGGCTGAGAGTCACAGTTATTGTTGACTTAGTGTTTTCTGGCATCACTCCTACCCCAGTGTAAGTGCTCAAGATATGAACAGAGTGAGAATTGAGCAATTGTGGCGAGGAGCAGTAGGAGCTGACATTATGCTTCTGCAGTTACGTCTCAAAGAAAAGAAAGATAACCCTCCAAACGTTCTTGAGTTACTCAGTCAGATTAGAGCTGAGGAAGAATATGAACAATCACGGTGTAAAGTCCATGCGAGAGTTCGGAGTGTTGGAGCACAGGATTGTGTCTCCACAACAGATTTGGATTTGATAGAGCTTAGAGCTGATGTGAGGGGTCTATAATAATAATAATAATAATAATCAGTTACATTTATGTAGCGCTTTTCCAGAGCTCAAAGCGCTTGGGAGGGGGGAGGGGGGGATCTCCTCAACCGCCAGTGTGCAGCATCCACTTGGATGATGCGATGGCAACCTGTGCCAGAACGCTCACCACACACCAGCTAAGGAGAGGAGACAGAGCAATGAAGCCAATTAGTGTAAGGGGGTGATAAGGAGGCCATGATGGACCAAGGCCAATGGGCAGATTTGGCCAGGGATGCCGGGGTTACACCCTACTCTTGCGAAGGACATCCTGGGATTTTTAACGACCACAGAGAGTCAGGACCTCTGATTTAACGTCTCATCCGAAGGACGGAACAAAAGCAAAAATACAAGCAAAAATGTCTGAATTGAGATTTAAATCCAGCCCTAGCACCAAAGAACGTGCCAGCACAAATGTATAGGTTAAGTACATCAGACGATAAAGATGTTGAAGCATCTGATTTTTCAGGTGTGTCACGGACACGAGCGGAGGAACCATTGGCGGCGAGCCAGTAAATTCAAAGCGAACTGTCTGGGATTGCAATCGTTTGAAGGAGCACGAAAGAAGGTGTTGCTTTTGTGTCGTGTCTTGGAGACATTGACGACTAGAGTGGTTCTGGTTGTTGAGCGTCGAGAGAATTCAACCGAACTACCGGCTGAAGTGTACCCGCGAACACGTTTGTGTGCGTGTATGCGCGTGCACGTGCACGTGCGACTCGCGACGGAGATTTATTTTATAGTCATTAAATCAAAGTTGTTAATTTGGTATTTTGTGGTGATTTTGCATTTAATTTTCCTATTAATATTCTGAAGATTTACTGTCAAATAGATGATCACAAATTAAAACAAACCCATTATACATTAAGAATCTGGGCGTCACCCATTATAATTCCCAGTGACAGGATGGAGGCGTTACAATAGCGTATTTATAGTATATATTATATACTGTAGTATGTACAGTTAGTACTACGGGTGTAAGTGTTTAGTATTTGAATGTAGTGTACATTATGTGCAAACGTGTACATACACATTCTATATATCTCAGTGTGTATACAAATATGTGCAAAAAGTCCATGATTGTGGAAGGAGAGCCCTTGACAGGAGCGTGTCCTGTGCACTATGGAAAAGAAGAAGAAATAGAAATATTGAGTCCTGTTTGTATGTGTGTGTGTTTGTGTTGTTATGCCAGAAAGTTCTGGTTGAGGGTCTGTATCGCTTGTGGAAAGAAACTCCTCCTCATTCTCTCTGTGTTCGCCCTCAGGGAGCAGAAACGCTTCCCTGACCGTAGGAGACCATTATTACAGACCATTATTGGGGTGGTTGATGTCTTTCCCAATCTTCCTGGCCCTGTTCAAGCAGCGTTTGTTGTAGAGGGAGTGCAGGTCAGGAAGTTCAGTGCGGATGGAGCGCTCAGCTGATCGTACCACCCTCTGTAGAGCTCGTCTGTCCTGCTGGGTGCTGTTCCCAAACCAGGCTGTGATACTGCCTGTCAGGATGCTCTCAACGGTGCAGGTGTAGAAGGTCCTGAGCACCTGAGAAGGCAGTTTAAAGTCCTTTAGGCATCTGAGGTGGAAAAGACGCTGCCGGGCCTTCATGACTGTGTGGTAGATGTGACATGACCATGACGAATCCTGGGCGATGTGAACAGGAAGATACCGGAAACTGTCAACTCTCTCCACTAGGGTCCCGTTGATTGTGATTGGCTAGTAGTTCCTCTTCTCCTGCTTTGTACTGAAGTCCACTATCATCTCCTTTGTCTTGCTGACGTTCAGGAGCAGATTGTTTTCCTCTCACCATAGCTCCAGGTATTTGGTCTCCTTAAGGTAGGCCGTCTCGTCATTGTTTGAGATCAGGCACACCACAACCGTATCGTCAGCAAATTTGACAATGGTGGTGGAGTTGGAAGTGGCCAAGCAGTCATATGTGTACAGTGAGTACAGCAGGGGACTCAGAACCCACTACGGCAAAGTTTCTTTCATTACAATGGACTCTGTTTGCCATTCATATAGAGTAATGATGAGAAACATTAGTAATTTAGAGTAAGGAATAATAAATCAGTTTCAGTTTTTGCTTAGCACTATGATTAGTATGACTACTACTGTTGTGATTATCATTAAAGGGAAATGCTTTTGAGATTTTGAGTGCAGTGTTCACAGAAGAGATGCATCTTTTTAGATGCTTCATAAAATTAATGTAGAACATAGCTGTTTGGGTGCGGTTGAGGTTTTTGGGTACTGAGGTGCTGATCACGCCATTCACTGACGTCAGTGACAACAGCCCTCTATAGGCAACAAAAATGTAATTAATGTAACAAAAATAATGGTAAAAACATTTCTCAATGAGTATCTATGTTTTGTCTTATTCTCTAGTAAAAATACTTAAATGTCCTTTAAACAATATAAATGTACTTGTCTACGGTTTGTGTAAGTAATGTTTTATCATGTAACCAAAAGTAAAACTAAAAGTTAACTGATTAACTAGATCACACTTGTGCTTTTAGAAACCATGTGTGCTGTATTGGGTTTCTTATTTTCTTACACTGTTCTCCATTTACTCAGTTGTACAACATCATGCGTTTGATGATCACAAGGCGTATGGATACAGAGTCGACCGGATGCTGACCTGTTCAACGTCAACCATTTCAAATTAAGGTCTAAAACATTACCAGTGCTCATTCGTGAACTGATGTTTGCTGATGACACTGCTTTTGTCACGCAAAATCTCGCTGACGCCCAGGATATCATCAGCAGATTCTTTTCCTCTGCTCAACCATTTGGCCAGAAAATCAATATTATAAAGACCAAAGTAATGTATCAGCCTGCTCCTGGTAGCATGGACTCTGGAGGAAATGTGATGCTGTATAAATCTCGAACAAGTCACAAAGTTCAAGTACTTAGGCTATACGGTTTCTTCAAACAACAAACTTGATGGTGAAGTGCTCATGAGGATTTCACTTGCTCCTGAAGCATATGGAAGACTCAGTAAAAGCATGTGGTACAAGAAACATCTTACAATAGAGGCCAAATGTGCTGTGTATCGGGCTATAGTCAAACGGGCTCAAACGAGCAAACATTTGACCTATTGATACATAGAAACCTGAGATGGGCCGGATGTGTCAACAGACAACAGAACAATCAACTACCAAAACTTCTGCTTTTCTCTCAACTGCATGATGACTCCAGAGGCACAGGAAGACCAAAACTGTCTTATAAAAACACCATAAAGAGAAACTTAAAGGAGAAAAACATCAATCCTGGCAGCTGGAAGTCCCTCAGTTCAAACTGAACGGCTGGAGAGAGTTGATTCACAGGATGTCTTCATCAAACATGCTGGACAGCACATGATGATGATGATGATGATGATGAATCAACCTTGATCATCATCTGTTTTTAAACATGAAACAAGTTTAAGTCACCTCTGGGAATTGTTCTAGCAGCATTTTATCACAGATGCCACTTGCTGTTATATTTTTTTTGTGTGGCATAAGTGTCAAGACATGGTGTCAAAAAAAACAAAAAACAAAAAAGGGTTAGTACACTGTTGAGCAGGAAGTTTCATGCTGGAGCTGCAGTCAAAAAATGTTTTTTTTCTAACCTTTTTTAGCGCTTATGTTTCCTGGCTCTGTATGCCATATAAAAGGTCTATAAACATTATAGATTATTGAAAGTAAAGTGTTTGTTACGTTTGTACTTTCGTGTGGGTTGACAAAGAACTGCATTAATTGTGATGATAAAGAGTGTAATACAGGTCAGTATATTTGTATAGTATAGTATTATACTCATATCATGAAGATAATTGCAGTTATGAAACTGGTTATAATTAGGGTAAACGAGTAGGGTAGTTTTATTGCACTCAAATAATGCTGTGCTTTATTTATTTGCTATTCAAACGTGTATAAATGTATGGGTCTGTTATTGAGATGCATTTTTGTGTGTGTGATTCAAATTACAAGTGGTCAGCGCTAAATACAAGTGGAAACAAATTAAATTTTGCCAGTTAAGATCAGCTGCTTCAGAGCATCAGCAAAATGAACATTATTTTTGTCTAAATACACAATATTTCTGACTAAACGTAAAAAACAATATACCTCAGCAGATTTTAATATTTTTGTTATTTTGTGTGGCTTAATTATATCTTTAAATACTGTAGTGTAGGAAAAATTACATATCACACACGTGTTATTTCTGTTTTGGTTGTAATCTAAAAGTTGAGGATATTCCCATTTCTCATCCTTCAACACTAGAAATTATTAAAAAACTATTGGGGTTCCAACATGATGCTTACACACAAACAGCATTGAAATGTTGGCAATATGTTGGCAGTTTGTAACTGTCTGTCATTTATTTATTTCGTTGCCAAATGACTAAAGGACTGTATTTTTCGTGTCTTAAACAATTAAAACAGAAGGTGGTTGGGCTGTGGTTGCTGGAGCACTGGGGTAAAGATGTCGGCAGTGCCGGAAAGTTTCGTTCTTTTTTTGACTATCGTATTTCCTCTACATATTTAGATGAGCTGTGACTAATTCAGTTCCTTCATGTGACACATCTCTCTGTTTCCAGCAACTGAGCAAAGGTTCCCCTTTTCAAAACTTTTCAGCTTTGAACAATATATGCAGTTTTCCAGTGGCTCTAACTGTAGAGAGAGGTGCTTGCAACACCAAGGTCATTGAAAGGTCAAGGAAAGCTATAACTGATTAGAATATCAATGTGTTTCTTGAATGCACGCTTTGGTTAAAAGCATCTGACAAATGTATAAAAAAATAAAATAATGTAAATGTATCTTGATGCCAGTATCAGAACGTGTTGCATGTAAAAAAAGTGCCAGAAACTGTATTTTGCTGAATTCATAAGTGTTGCATTGCAGCTCTGTGGTTGTGAAAGGATGGGATGCAACCCTAACTTGTTAAACACTTGTTCACCAAGTGACACATAAAACGTCTCGGGTTACTAATGTATCCCTTGTTCCCTGAGGGGAACTCGAGCTGCGTCAAACGCTAGGGGAAATAGCCTTGCGTCAGTCACGTGAAGATCTGTGCAACCAATGAGAGACGAACGCGTGTGAATGCGTCACCGCCGGCGTGAGCCGGTGACGTCATGAGGAAGAGCATAAAAGCGCGCCCGGGACCCGGAAGCGCCAGCAACAGAGTGTCTGAAGCGGGCCCGGAGGCGCAAGGAGCTGAGGCAAAGACGCAGCGTCTCGTACCCCTCAGGGAGCCAGGGTTACATTCGTAACCCGAGACATTCCCTTTCAGGGAACTCGAGCTGCGTCAAACGCTAGGGGAACGCTATACCAACGCCACCTCAGCGACGCCGGCATCCGGGTGTGTCCCAGCTCACTGAGAGAGCACCCTGGTCCCCGGGGTGGCATCGAGGTCTAGCTGGTAGAACCTCATGAATGTGTGCGGTGAGGACCAGCCAGCCGCAGCACAAACCTCAGACAAGGAAGCTCCAGAGAGGAGAGCCTTGGATGCCGCCCCGCTCCGAGTGGAGTGGGCCCGGACCCTCAAAGGAGAGGCATGTCCGGCCGACTCATAAGCTAGACAGATAGCCTCGACTATCCACCTGCTTAGTGTTTGCTTTGAAGCTGGAGCCCCCTTGGGGGTCCCAAAGCAAACGAACAGTTGGTCCGACTTACGCCAAGTGGCAGTCTTGAAAACGTAAGCGTCCAGTGCTCGCACTGGACAGACCCTGTTCTTGTGCTCCTGCTCATGATCGCCAAATGGGGAAGGGCAGAAGGCCTGCAGCGTAATAGACCGAGCCACATTAGTGGGAACCTTAGGGACATAGCCTGGCCTCGGGTGGAGAAAAGCTTCCGCCATCCCGGGCGCGAACTCGAGGCATGAAGGAGCCACCGAGAGGGCCTGAAGATCCCCGACCCTCTTAAGCGAGGTAATAGCCAGCAAAAGCAGGGTCTTAAGGGAGAGGAGTTTGATAGGAAACTCCTCCAAAGGTTCAAAGGGTGCCTGGGACAGGCCTTGGAGTACCACAGACAAGTCCCAGGCAGGCACCCTAGTCTGTGCCGCAGGTCTCAGCCTCAATGTGCCACGGAGGAAACGAGTGACTAGGGGGTCCCTGCCCAAGGACACCCCACCCAGAGGTACATGGCAAGTTGAAATCGCAGCCACATAAACCTTCAGGGTGGAGGGGGACAACCCTGCCACAAATTTTTCTTGCAGGAACTCCAGCACTTTGCCGATTTGACAGGTTACTGGGTTCACCTGCCTTTCACTACTAAGACGTGAAGATTTTCCACTTAAAGGCGTAGAGTTTCCTCGTGGAGGGAGCTCTGGACTGAAGGATGGTCTCCACAACCTCGGCTGAGAGACCGGCTTCTATGAGCTGGACCCCCTCAGGGGCCAGACCCACAGTTTCATTAGCTCTGGGCGAGTGTGCAGAATGCAACCCTCCGCCTGGGACAGAAGGTCCCTCCTGACCGGAAACTCCCAGGGGATTCCGTCGAGGAGGGCCACCAGGTCCGCGAACCATATCCTGGAAGGCCAGTGGGGGGCCACTAGCATGAGACGGACCTTGTCCCGGCGAACCTTGGCCAGAACTCCCGGGAGCAGAGCGATCGGGGGAAAGGCGTACAGGCGTAACCTCGGCCACGCCAGTACCATAGCATCCCGCCCCAGAGGCGCTGGATGTGCTAGTGAAAACCACAGAGGGCAGTGGGTGTTGTCTACTGAGGCAAACAGGTCTACCTGTGCCTTGCCGTATCTTACCCAAATCTGCTCCTCCACCTCGGGGTGGAGCCGCCATTCCCCTGGTCTTGCCCCCTGTCTCGATAGGGTGTCTGCTCCCACATTCTGGACCCCCGGGATGTAGGCTGCCCTGAGAGAGAGCAACCTCCCCTGGGCCCAGAGGAGGATCTGCCACGCCATCTTGTACAGTGGTCGCGAACGCAAACCCCCCTGATGGTTGATATATGCGACTGCCGTCATACTGTCGGTGAAGACAGTGACATGATGATCGCGAAGGTCAGGGAGGAACGCACAAAGTGCTCTGCGGACCGCCAGTAACTCTAGCATGTTTATGTGCCAGGTCTGGTACCGACTGCTCCAAAGACCTTGTGAGGAGCGATCCCTCAGGACCGCCCCCCAGCCCGAGAGGAAGGCATCTGTCGAGAGACTCTCCGAACCAGAGCCCCCAGGACCGGGCCTTGAGACAGAAACCAAGAATTCTTCCACATATTCAGGGTGCGTAGACATCGTCTCGTGACCTTGATAGTGCGAAGCGGGTTCCCCCTGGGGGAGAACCCCTTGGTTTTTAGCCACCACTGCAGTGGTCTCATGTACAGCAGGCCCAGTGGGATAATACTGGATGCCGCTGCCATGAGCCCTAACACTCTCTGGAAGTGTTTCACCGTGAGTGGCTGGCCCAGCTTGATGCTCTTGACGGCTGAACGAACGGCCTGGATGCGCCCGGGGGAAAGCCGAGCAGACATGGCCACTGAGTCCCAAATGACTCCCAAGAAAGTGGTTCTCTGTGCAGGAGAAAGTACACTCTTCTTGGTGTTCAGCCTCAACCCCAGCTCCCTCATGTGTGCGAGCACAGCATCTCGATGTTGTGCTGCCAACTGCGGCGACTGCGCCAGAATAAGCCAGTCGTCTATATAATTTAATTTATTTAATTATTTAAATAAATAAATAATTAAAATAAATAATTATTTTTATTTAATTTAATAGGCCGCAACCCTCCATCCTTCTTTGGAACTATGAAGTTCCGGCTGTAAAACCCGGACTTGCTTTCCGCGAGGGGCACATGCTCGATGGCCCCTTTCGCCAGCAGAGTGTCTACTTCCTGTTCCAGAACCAGAGCCTGCTGGGGGCCTACTACGGAGTGTAGGACCCCCGAGAACCGGGGTGGTGAAACCCCGAACTGAATGGCGTACCCGAAGGTTACCGTGCGCAGGACCCACTGAGAGATACCGGGTAGCTCTGACCACGCAGCCCATAATTCTACTAAGGGAACCAGCCTCATCGGGCTGGCCTCTGGTACTGAGAGCATTTTCACCAGGGTGAAACCTGGGTGGAATGCTCTATGACCCTCCTTAGAGGGGGTGGCTCTGCCATGGAGGGTTGACGCTGCACATGGGAGACACCACCTAGTTGCGGCTTGATGTCAGGACCGCTTTGTTTTAGCCTTCTGGTTCTTAAGGAAGACCTTGAGATCACCTTTCTTGCCAGAGGACTGAACTTGGACTTGTCGGCCCGACATTCCAGGTTTTACCGGAGGGAGTCGAGTCGCGACACTTTCCTTCTGAGCGGCCCTGTGAGCTGAGCTCTGAGACCGCGACTGGTCGACGGTCTCACGTGGAGGGCGGCGGGGAAGAACTTTGCTGAATGCTGCCTGCTGTCGTGCAGCCTCCTGAAACTTGTCACCGACGCTTTTTACGGCATCGCCAAACAAGCCTGAAGGAGACAGAGGAGTGTCCAGCAGCACAAATTTATCCCTATGTTTCATAGCCACTTCCCTTTACCTTTACCTGCCACTGCAACCAGGCAGGTAACGCTCGTCTAAGAAATTCTTTCTAGGACGAGGAGTCCTGGTCTCCGCCGGCCAATCAACACCCAGACGTGAGACTGCTCGCTCAACTACCTCAACAAGCTCCTCAAAAGCCGGCGAGGAGGATGGCGAATCCTCCCCAGCTAGGTCGACACTAGCTGAATCCATCTCATCAGAACTAGATAAAGCTAGCGTCGGAGTCTCAGCATGATCGTCTCGCGAGGAGCGATCATGACTGGGACCCGCATTATCTCGTGAGAGCTGAGATAAGGGAGGACCCATCTCAGCAACCTCAGCGAGATCCATTTGTGAACCCCATGAGCGCGAGCGCGAGCGCCACAATGCCTCGGCAGCAGCAGGTCCTGACCCACGGGGAACACTAGCCTGAGCCGCCTCTTTACAGACCGCCAGGCGGGAGCGGAGCGTATGTCATTGGTGAGAACTTCTCACAGTCCTTACAGCCGGCATTCTCAAGTGCCGACCGCGCATGCTCCGCTCCCAGACAAACAACACACATAACGTGTATCCCTGTCCGTTATAAAACGCGGACAGGGAAAAACACATGGTCTAAATGTTTGTTCATCCGCCATAATCTTTCACACAGTCCCTGATTTTTAAACTAGTCTTAGTTTTCAATCACTCTCACACAGACATACAGCACGCTGAAGACACTCAGAGCTGGCGCTTCCGGGTCCCGGGTCCCGGGTCCCGGGCGCGCTTTTATGCTCTTCCTCATGACGTCACCGGCGGTGACGCATTCACACGCGTTCGTCTCTCATTGGTTGCACAGATCTTCACGTGACTGACGCAAGGCTATTTCCCCTAGCGTTTGACGCAGCTCGAGTTCCCTGAAAGGGAACAATAGTTTTATGTGAGATTGTCTATGAAGTTTTTGTGTTAATTAAAAGAAAACAAAGACTTGAGTAATAGAAACAGTGCATGCAAACAAACACACATGGTTCGGCATATAATTGAGATGTTTTTTATGTTTATGTTGATTTATGTGTCAGGATCCTGCCCTGACAGTCTTGTCGGTTTTGTCTTTGCCAAGGTGTGCTTGTTTGTCTTGTGCTTGAGCACATGGCTCTGTCTTTGTTCGTGTTTGCCATGTGCTCCTTTTGTCCCGCCTCCTCAGTTCCAGTCATCACATCCCCTGGTTTAGTCCTTGTCTAGTCTCGTTTGCTTGAGTGTTCATCTGTCCCTCATGTGCTCTGCTCCCTTTATATTGTGCTAGTTTCACTCATGTTTTTGCTGGTTCGTTTTGTGTGAAAGTATTGTTAGTTAAAAACTAGCGTTTGTTTTTCTACAGTCTTAGAATCAGTGTTGACCTCTTCTTGTTGCCAGTTTTATTTCTGATACTCTAGATTTTGAGTTCTTCTCTAGTTATGCAAATTTAGTTAGCTTGCATGTCTTTCTCTAGTCATAGTTTTGTCAGTTTTATTGGCTCTTGTTTTGTTAATCTCTTGTCTTGAGTGTTGTCTTTCGTTGGTTCCTCTTTCACCCTGGTTGATGAGACTCCTGGCCTGGCAGCTCGTCTGGTGCTTCATCTCATCCCCAAGTGTCCAGCCTCTGGTCTCCTGATCTTCTGGCTAACCTCTTTCATCGTCCTGAGTGTCTCTTGTCTTAAGTTCAGATCAGCCAGCTCTTCTATTGTCTGCCCGGTGCTACTGTTTTGCCCGTCACTTCTCCATCATTGTCTTGTTTCTTGTCTACTGTCTTGTAAATAAATCTCACATCACTCATTTCTGCATTTGGGTCCTTTCCTGTTCAGAAAACCCTGACATTGTTCAAAATGAAGAAGCTCTGACGTTGAACAGGAACTTGGTTTGGACAGATGTCTGATAGTTCCGCTTCCGTTTCAGTGGTTACTTCAACGACAAGTTCATTTTTTTTTTTAGCTTTAGTTTGCAATAATGGCAGCAACTTATCAACTCTTTTCACTTATTGTCCTGCTTTCCTTCAAAACAGGTAAAAAACCATCAACAAAAACATGTTTCTTATTCAACTGAATGATTATTAATGGCTCAAGTAATGCTGATGACTGTGAAGATTTCACAAAGCGTATCCTAGCATTTTTCTTAGCGTTTTTAGACCAAAAAAGAGAGAGAAAAGATTCTGAAAGACATAAGATTTGGTTTGTGTTTTAGGTTATTTTTTACATGGTTATTATTTTTAATGATTGTTAAGTCTGTTACATGTTTTATTATTTTGTCCTTTTTTTGCCATATCAAAAATTCACCACAAAGTAGCAGTAAGTGTGTTTTAAAACAACTGTATTAATGCTTTTCTTAGAGAGATACTTTTGAGAAGAATTACTGAACATTTACAGATGTGATTAATAATACGGTGGTTTTACTGATTATACAGAGATTATATTGATAATAGTCAGTAAACCATAAGAATGTTAATGATTAGTTAACCTAAAGTCTGCTATTTTGGAATGTAAAGAATATTTTAGTTGTATTTAAACTGTCGTAAAGCATAACTTTAAGTGTATTTAGTGTACTTTCATGTGCTAAACTGGATCAAGTATAATTATTACACTTTAAGTATGTGCTTGTGTAAGTGAATAATTACATGCTTGATTAATAATGTTAAAGTCTTCAAATGTCTTCAAAACACACCATAAGTGTATTATTATTTAAAAAAAATTTTTATGTCCAATTATATTTTATTTCGAGCATGAAGAATAAACTTAATTACTCTTACAAATTTTACTTAAAACATACAACAACTTCAGGACATCTAATAATATATTATGAAAGTTACAAAGTGACTTTGTGAAAGTGATTGTTTTCAGCACAGTTAAAGAAATGTTTATAAAGAAACAGTTTATGCCTAAAATAGATTTAAGTAAAGTGCAATTAAACAAAAAAACCCACAATAAAACAGATCGTTTACTTCAAGTATATTTTTCTAAGATATGTTTTAGAAAATATACTAAAGTTTAATTCCTTCAACATGTGTTAAAAGTTGTATTGTGAAAATAGGTAAAAGCACACAATAAGTGTACTTATTCTTCTTTAGGGAGTGATTTTGAGTCTCTGTGATGTTACTGTGAGTTGTTGCTCATTAACTGATGGCTGGTTTCTGGTGGAGGTGTGGGTCTGTTTTAGCAAGAGGAAGCAGGAGGTGGTGAGTCTGTGGTTGATCTGTGGGCAAGTGTGCATTCATACCATGAGTTTTCGCTCCTCCTCGTTGTGTTCACTTACAGCCGCACTGTGACAGTGTTGCTCTCTGTCATGAAAGGATATTTTAGTTCACATTTGTCTCTTGTCAGCATGTTGAGCAGTGCATTTTGATGATACTAGAAGCAATTATGAAAGTACATATAAAAATGTATTTAAGTCCCACTTAAATGGTTAAAACATTTTTTTTAATGAATTTAATATGTGATCCATTTGAAATCAATTACACATAAAATGCTTTTAGTTAGTCGAAAACATTACATTTAATTTGCACTTAAGTGTCTTCCTTTAAAATATATTAATTGTGTAATAAGTACCCTTTGTAAAAGTATACTAAAGTGCATCCATTTCCCACAACAGAATTAAATTATATTTGGATTAAAAGGCTCTCCTTCCTGACATAAAAGCAACAGCCGCTACAACAGCGCGTCTCGACCCGAACACAAGCTGTGATTCAACTCAACACAGATTCTGTTATAATCAGTGATAGTATTTACACTGGATGCTCCGGCTCGACACGACAGATCCCAGACAGTATCCTGATGCCCGTTATGATCCTGACTTATGTTACAAACACTTGTGCCATTTCTGACATGAAGGAAAAACAGATTTTATACTTGTGTGTTCAATATATTCAGTGTCAGGCTGTTTTAGCAGTGCAGACATGCAGTTTACAACCTGTCAAACATAATGGTACAAAAGTGAGGAAAACAAAAAACACAAAGGAATGGCACCAGAGTGACGATTAGGGCAAATACAGTAATTTAAATTGTAATACCGGTAAGTGGTTGTAAATTGATATAAATGACATTTGATGTCAAAGAAAATTCCCATTAAGCAAAAGGGAATAACTGGACAAATTACAGAAGTGTCTAACAGTATAACCTTTTATATTTATTTCCAGTTGGTAGAATTATTTACTTTTTAATCAGATTTACTCACAGACATCACAGCTTTGGCTCTCGGGGCCCAATATTCTCGTTTTTATAAAAGTATAACTGCTCCAAAAAAGTATTGAAAATACAGATACCGGAGCTCTGGGAGCTTTAATTGAACATCCCTGACCTACAGAAAAAGAGAGGAAAGCTTTTAGTTTTATTGAAGTGAGATGAATGTGTGTCAGTTCTCAGTCTCCAGCTTCAGTGACTCACAGAGAAAAATAACAGTTTACTCGGTTTGAACAAGATGTTGTACTGCGGTTCAGTTAAACCACAACTAATGAAATAACAGCTAGGGAAAAACATTTCTACCACAAACACACAGTCAAGAACAATCCTGCAACAAAGTAGAGGTGTGAGATTTAACAGGTCGGAGGATTTGCACAAACAATTCACAACATTTACACAGAGCTTGCAGAGGATGGAGTGAGAGCAGAACAACTTCCTCTCTGGTCTCCATCTCACACACTCAAGTTGAGTCTGAAACACACCACGTGGTTGCTGTGGTCCAGCAAATACACAAAATATCATCATAAAATATTGACAAATGCACTTCATGTTTCCATTGACAAGGCGATGGACAGCTGCTCCATCTCTTACACACAGCAGGGGAGAAAAGTACAAAGAAGCCCAGTTAACGTTACCAATGTGCAATAAATTTACTCGATCTTTGTCCTAATCCATGTCAAAATAATTTCTCTGATTGTAATAACATTATAATGCCTATGTTAAGTTCACAGTTTACCGTACAACTTTATTCTCCAATGGTAACCACAGAAAACTGTTAGAAAACGTATAGCAGAGAAAGAGAAAATGCTGTTAGCACTGAGAAAAGCTAAAGTTAACAGATAATGACCGCAAACCTGCATGAGTACGACAACCACTCACAACGTGAGAAACTACAAATAACACTGTTTGGTTAATACTTTTAAAATACATGCACTGTGTAAGAGATGCAAGAGACGGGATTTACAGTATTTTCCTGTAATTGTGACAGTAATGCAGTCGGAGCAGAGACGAACTCCGTGGTCCCTCCTCTGGCCATCAGAGGGAGCCATCGCCCGAATACTGACACACACACACACACACACACACACACACACACACACACACACACACACACACACACACACACACACACACTCTACATTTACTAGAAGCCCGTACCTTGGACTGAATACCGCTCCTGCTGATGCCCATTACCCGGACTATAAAAGACTCATAGACCGTCTTATCTCAAAGTCTTGTTCTGTCTTGGTAAACATTTCAGAGCATTTATATCTCTTTCTGATTCCCTGTTGCTGATCCTCCTACTACCCGTTGCTGATCCTTTCTGCCTGCCTTTGACCCTTGCCTGGAATTATGATCTGTGAGTGATATCTGCCTGTCCTGACATATCTGCCTATTTCCTTGTCCATGATTCTGCCTGTCCCTGCCATTCCCGTTTTCTCCTGTTTCACCTTGCCTGTACGACTACCCTTTATTATCATTAAAAGCATGCAAATGGACTCCGACTGAGTGATGATTCGTTAGAATTACTTTCACAGTAAAATTCTGAATGAGTAAACCGTCAGTTAAAGCATGTGAAGTGATAATAATATATTTTACTGTGAAATATTAATTACACGTTGAACATGTGAAATCCTGGAAATAATTTACAGTGTTAGCTCTATAAATATTCTCAGTTGTGGATGAAAATAATTGAGAAATTCATTGCATTTCTCAATGTTGGAACCATTACTAATAATAATGGAATAATGTGCCACTTTTGCGGATTTATGATACTCAAACATTGATCTATGAACAGTTAAGCCATATGGTTTGTATTTCTGCTCTGACCGCTTGTCTAAAGCCTTTGTTTAGCAAAACTCAGGTGTGTTATAAGGATCTCTTAAAAGAAACACAGTTTTTCAAATGGGAAAGCTCTTCCAGAATAGATGTAAAAGCAGTGCTTTAGTGGTCGATAGAGGTAAGTCTGTCAGGATCCTGCCCTGACAGTCTTGTTTATTTTGTCTTTGTTCGTGTTTGCCATGTGCTCCTCTTGTCCCGCCTCCTCAGTTCCAGTCATCACATCCCCTGGTTTAGTCCTTGTCTAGTCTCGTTTGCTTGAGTGTTCATCTGTCCCTCATGTGCTCTGCTCCCTTTATATTGTGCTAGTTTCCCTCATGTCTTTGCTGTCTCGTTTTGTGTGAAAGTATTGTTAGCTGAAAATTAGTTCTTGTTATTCTACTCTCTTAAATCAGTGTTGATCTCTTCTTGTTGCCAGTTTTATTTTGATACTCTAGATTTTGAGTTCTTCTCTAGTTGCGCTCATTTAGTCAGTTTTGGGGGGAAAAAAAACAAAAAAACATTTTTAACACAGGAACTGATAAGAGACCATTCAGTTTAAATGCCAAGCATTCAAATGATGAAAAGTAACCAGACCTCGGTTATTGCAACATCATATCTATAAATGACCATCAAATAATGATAATGATATAAATGATCATTAAATCTATAAACTTATCGTTTGTCTGATGCCACGTTTCACACAGGCAGAGAAAATACAGTACTTTGCTCACAACAATATCACATATTGAAGTCTTTTCTTTGTATATAGAGCGAGTTCAGATGAGCAAACCTGACTGTATCAATACGAACGCCTTCACTGGATCCAGTAACTTCTGGAACAATTAGACTATTTTAGCATTGTGAAGTCAGGGTAATCGAGATTAATCCTGCCATAAACTCCAAATAATACCAGTATAAAAACAAACAGAATCTAACAAGGCTAAATATATTCCTGAAGACAGATCAGAGACCAGACAGTGAGAAGGTAGTAGATTCACAACGAGAGCAACATCACTTGATACAACACTAGAATCAACAGCAACAGAAGTGGCAGCCCTCTCCCTATCTCTCTCTCTCGACTGTGTAAGTTGTTGATATGTGAGATACACAATCTCTTTAGCAAATGAACTGAGCGCCAGATATTATGGATCTGCTGCCACACATGTCTTTGTTCAATGTCAGACAGACTCTAAACCACAAAGAGTCTGACATGGTAAATCTGCCTAACCTTCTAGGATATTGCCCATCCACAATTGATAAAATGATTAATCATTGGAATCTATTCACCTTCAGAAATGGGAGGAAACTACAAGAAATTTGGCATTCTGGATTAAAGTTAATGAGGTAGAGAACAGATTTCATGCAGCAGCGGAAGAAGAGATGTGGTCAAAATGTTCTATCTGTAACTGCATGAGAGGATCATCTATGAGCATATCTAAGCATGTAAACTATTGCATGTATAAATCTGAGGCACATATTATGTAGCTGATAATTAACTTGTCATATCAGATTTTTTTTTTACACTACTTAATGCTTTCCTGTGGATCAAACTGTAGAGTGTGGTGCTTGCAACACCAAGGTAATGGGTTCAATTCCCAGGGAAAGCAAGAACCATATTGATAAGTCACTGAATTAAACCGTCATTTCTACATAAGAATATGTTGAATTAAAAAGTTGTTCTGGAGTGATCTGCAAACCTTGTTTTTGCAACGTAATTTTTTTTTTAACTTCTTCACAGAATTTCTTGCCTATTTGATTTCAATGAACTGACAACCTTCTTGTAGCAGAACTTCAAAAGTCAGCTCTCCCAAACCAACTATGCCATTGTTGTCATAGCACTACTCATCCTGAACTCCTATTTTGCCTTAGTCACATGTTCCTTTTTGTTCTTGGTCTTTCTGTCACTTATCAGTTTCCATGGACACTAAGCCACTCAGCTGTCTGTCATTTGTTAATCACTGCTTGTATATAGTCATCATTGTTCCCTCCTCTTTTGTCGGTTTTTGAGTTTGTGTTCACTTTATGTGTGCACTTCTGTTACGATCTCCTTGCTTCCATTGAAGTTTCTGTTGGATCGCGCTTCCTCGTCCTTGCCTTGCCTCTCTGTGACAATTGTTTTATTAAATAATTGATATATAAAGAGCGTGTTCTTTTTTAAAGTAGCAAATTGATAAGTTGCCTTTAAGAAATGTAATAAAGTTAGCATGAATGATTTCCTCTAACAACAAGAAAATGTGGTTCCATCAGTTAGTGGTGTAACATATTTCCTGAAGGAGAAACTTTCCCCACAACAATTAATTAAGATATGCAGTGAATAATAGATCAGAATATGTGCATTGGCTTTATTAAATTTCACAATTATCTTTTGGAAACGTTGTGTATGCTGTATTTTAATTGATTATTTGATTTATTTGATAAGGATAAAAAAAGTAATGTAGTCAGTATAATAAATTCATCAACTACACACAAAATAACTTTTCTCTCTCTCTCTCTCTCTCTCTCTCTCTCTCTCTCTCTCTCTCTCTCTCTCTCTCTCTCTCTCTCTCAGGACTCTCTCTCTCTGAGATCCCTGTGTTTGTGAAGACTGGAGATCCTGTTCATGTGGAAATACAGACACAAGATCTGCCAAAGTTTGATGTGTTATCCTGGGAAAATGACAAAGGAAAAAAGTTAGTTACATATATAAGTGTAACAGAAGATGTAAATCGTGACACTTCTTACGAGAATAGAGTGGATTTCAACAATAAAACATTCTCTCTCACACTGAAGAACATGCAGGAGTCAGACAGTGGAGTTTACACAGCAACAGCAAAAGAAGGAAAAAAAAAAGTGACAACTGTTGCTGCATACAATGTCTCTGTTATAAGTGAGTATGATTTAAGTGTGTTGCTAATGTGGTTGAACAAGTTTACAAGACATCTTTAAAATCAGATAAAACCTAAAAGCAAATGAACAAAATTGTGTTTATTTAAAAAGAAAATTGTTTATCAGTTTTAAATTCTAGACTTTATAAGAATCTGAAGGCGGTTCTTCAGTCTGAATGATCGGGTCAGTTGTATTTCCTCAAGAAAGTTTATCATTTTCATGTGTTTTTAAGTCTTGTCAGTTTAAACATTAAAGTGTTTAAGCTATTCAAGTGCAAGACGCTGGCAAGTCAAGTCACCTTTAATTATATAGCGCTTTTTACAATATAGATCGTTTCAAAGCTGCTTTACAGAGATAACAGGAAAACAATGCAACAGCGTTTGTTTTGGCTGTACAGCAGCTCTATTTCTATTTCAGGTCAATCAATAATATTGATGAATATTAAATGTTAAGTGTCCCCAACTGAGCAAACCAGAGGCGACAATGGCAAGAACCAAAACTCCAGCAGGAGACAGAATGAATGAAGAACAGAATGGAGAAAAAAACCTTGGGAAAAACCAGGTTCAAAAAAAGTCTATGAAAAGGATCTCAGTGCAGGAATGGTGTGCTGTGATGGATCATTTCAGTACACACACACACACACACACACACAGAAAGAGGTTTTAATGAGCAAAAATTAAGAAAATATTGGATGAGTGTCAATATAAGTTGTTAAAGTCACAACAGAATCAAATACTTTCTGTTTCAATAATGCTAATCAAACAAACCAAGAAAAAGAGAGAATCACTCACTGTTATTCACTAAACAACTGTAGTTTTAATAGTATCTGTGTACATTTACTTCACACAGTTTTAACAAGTAGGCCTTCATTAAAGAGTTTAATTTGTATCTTTGTTATCTTGTATTTATTTGTGCTAATGCTTGAAATCTGTTTATTCTTATTTTATTATTGTTTGTTTACTTGCCTTTAATGTTTGAACTTTATAATAGTTTTGCTAGTATTTGTTTTTGCTGTGATTGTAATCTGGAATTGAGAATTGTGAAATTTCACGGGTGTCTAAAATATTGCTTGTAAGGATACATAAACAACGAAAGTGATGACTTGTTTATTCAGGCAAGGCCAGTGAATATTTTGAGAGGGCAAATAAAGTTTTTAGTTTTGACGCTCGAGCTCCCTTAGGAGCCCCGAAGCATACAAAGAGTTGGTCTGACCTACGCCATGAAACCGCTCTGCGGGCGTAGGTCTCCAGTGCTCGCACTGGACAGACCTTGTTCTTGGACTCCTGGTCACGACCAGGGGGAGGACATAAGGCCTGCGGTATAGTGTGTATAGCAGTATAGTGCAGTATAGAGCTTCCTCGTGGACGGGGCTCTAGAGTGGAGAACGGTCTCAACGACCTCAGTCGAGAGACCTGAGTCTATGAGTCAGGCCCCCTCAGAGGCCAGCCCCACAGATTCCACAGTTTCGGGCGAGGTTGAAGGATCCTGCCTTGAGCCTGGGTCAGAAGGTCCATTCTGACGGGAATCTCCAAGGAGTGCCGTCTAGGAGGGACACAAAGTCCGAGAAACACACCCTGCCCGGCCAATGCGGGGCGATAAAGGTGGGACGGACCCTGTCGTGGCGAACTTTCTCTAGAACCCCTGGGAGCAGAGCAACCAGGGGAAAGGTGGACAAGAGAAGCCTCAGCTACTCGTGTCGTATCGCATCCAGCCCAAGAGGTGCTGGGAGAACAGGGGGGAATAGAGCAGATAGCAAGCCATCTCTCCAGACGGAACAGGGCAGAATTCCCCCACATCTGCTCCAACACCTCAGTGTGGAGTCCTATTCCCCGGGCCTCGGCCCCTGCCTCGACAGGAAGTCTGCCCCCGAATTCGGGGACCCCAGGATGTAAACTGCTCGAAGGGAGCTGAGCCACGCATATGGTTCGACGGAGGTATGTGGTAAGCAGAGCAGCCACATAAACCTCTCGGGAGGAGACAGCCCTGAAGCCAAGCTGGCCCGCAGGCAAACAGCAGGCATGGATAAACGGTTTCCTGTGGTGGGCTCTGGAGAGGAGAGCGGTCTTAGCAACCTCGGTTGTGAGACCAATACCATGCGCTAGGCCCCCTCGGAGGCCGAGCGCATCTACTCCAGAACTCCCAGGGAGCGGAGCTAGAGCTACATCCACACACTTGGTGAAAGTGCGAGGAGACAAGCTAGGCCAAACGGAAGAACTCGGTATAGATAAGCCTTGCCCCCAAAGGCAAATCTGAGGAACTTCGATGCTGTGGAAGGATAGAGACGTGGAAATATGCGTCCTTCAGATCTATCGTGACAAGCCAGTCCTCAGACCTGCTTTGTCTAAGATAGGACGCAAGCCTCCATCCCTCCTTGGAACGATGAAGTATCAGCTGTAAAAGCCCGAACCTCTGGCTGAGAGAGTAACACACCCTATGGCCTCTTTCCCCAGCAACGAGTCGACTTTCTGTTCCATGACCAGAGCCTGCTCGGGGACAACCAGGGTTGGAGGATGGACCCGGAACAAAATAGCGTATCCTCCCGATACGGTACGCAGGACCCAGGGGTATCAGCCTCTCGAGACTGAACTCTGGACAGATATATTTTCCCACTCCGGGGCCCTGGCAGATACCAGAGAGCCGCCGGAGCGGATGCTCTAGGTCCCTCCTCGGGGTGGGCAACCTGTCCAGTGCGCCCCGTGTGGAGTGCGACTGGAAGGGGCTGCCTGCGAAGAGCGTGACCCAGCCCCCTCGAGGTACCGGGCCTGCTACCGCACTTACAGGGCACCGATCTACACCTCGAGGTAGACCAGCGGGGGGGACCCCTGCGAGGCCGAAGGACGCTAGCGTCACTAGCGTCGTGTACTCTTTGCCTCCTTAGCCTGGAGGACAGTCCTCGGACCTGTCCTCCTGCCAGAAGGCTGCGGCTGAGTGCGACAACCCGCACCGCCACCCAACAGAGGGGGCTGACGGGTGACAACGCTCTGCCGCTGACCAGCGTGGTAGGAGGAGCTGCTGCTGGGCTGCGGCTGGCTCGCAGTCCACAACGCTTGAGAGTGACGGGGAAGAATTTTCCTGAATGCTACCTCCCGCATAGCAGCCTCCTGAAACCCCTCGACGGCCATCTCGATAGCCACACTGAAGAGGCCAGGAGGCATAAGAGGGGCATAAAAGAGGATATTCTTATCTCTCTCTCTCAGCGTGGCCAAATTGCCATAGTGCAGAGAGAGAGCAGTGGCCCTGCGCAGCTCGGCGACTGCCTAAGGGCCATCCCCCGCCCTCAGCGAGGATGTGGGCATCGTCAGGATTTTCAGGGGCGGTGAAGAATGGATGGCGAACTAACTCCCCAACCTCCACTCTAGGCATCGCCCCGTAACCTCTCTTTAGCTCCCACAAGAGTAGCATAGTTAACGTGCAGCACTGCTATGCACTCTGTGGGAGGCGGGCCACTTCCAGGACCTCAACACCTTGATGTGGAGGTCCAGGAATAAAGGCAAACCCCGACACTGAGGCTGCACACTCAGCTGGTCACTCGAGACCCAGCCTCGCCGTCGCCCGAGCCACCTCACGCAGCTCCTCAAATGCGGATGAGGTAGATGGCGGCTCTACCTCATCCATTTCGACACTGACGACATCCACCTCCAGCACCTCAGAACTGGAGAGGTTCAGTATCGCATCCTTACCCAGGCCAGAAATAGCCACCGCATGGTGTGCTTCCGAATCCTGAGTGAGGGCGGATCCAGCAGGTAAATTCGCTGAACCTCAGCTGCAGTGGGACCAGACCCGCGAGGACCGCGAGCCTGAGCAATTCCCTCATAAACTGCCAGGTGTGAGCGGAGAGTGCGCAGCAGCTGCCAACACTCTGCACACTCAGAGCCCTCGAGCACTGAGCGTGCACGCCCAAATAAGTCACACATAATGAGTATCACAGCTCGTGATAAAACGCGGGCAGAGAGTGACACAATGCCTGAGTGAACCGCAATAATGAAAGGTTAGAAAAACAAGCTTACCGCCAGCACAATGCACTTCTTACACACGTTAGCTTCGGCGCTGTTGAAGACACTGAAGCTGCGGCTTCCGGGTCTCGACGTGCACTCACACACCTGGTATCAATTGTGCTTCAAGAGCCAATGACGCTACGGTGTTCCCATATGCGTTTGACGCAGTGTCTCGTTCCCTTGACAGGGAAATTGATACTTGTTGTTGTTGTTAATAATAATAACAATAATAATAACAATAATAATAATAATAACAACAATAATAATAATAATATGATTAATTATTTCTGTTAGTCAATCATTAGCCTACAGTTTGAACTATATCATTATAAAGACTGGTATCAAATTTTGTTTTTTTGGATTGACAGTGCCAATTTAAATGTTGATAAAATACTTTTGACTTACTATATAGAAATATAGTGGTGTTGATTTAAAATGAAAAGGTCTGCACAGATTCTCACTGAGGGTTAATCCTGTAATCCCAAAACTGACCCGCTATATGTTCTGTTCACAGCTGTTGCTATTTCACACTTACGAAAATACTGTGAGGATTTCTGATCTCTATTATAGATCAATGGTGATGATACAGAATTTACCAAAGTTTGATGAGCTATTCTTATATTTCTGATGCGTTTCATGTGTTTCAGATGCTGTTGAAGCTCCTGATCTGGAGATAAACTCAAACAGCAGTGACTCCTGTACTGTGAACTTCACATGCAGAACTCAAAAACTCATGACAAACTCTAGCTATCAGAACAACAGATGCTCTCCAGAGGAAGTGACATCACACATCAACACTCTCATCCTGCACTGCAGTGAGGAATCCATCATCTGTAACTATAGCAACCCAGTTAGCTGGAGAGAAGAGAGAATATACATCACAGATCTCTGTGATAAAGAAACAGGTATCTCCATCCACACATTTATAGTCATCTCTCCAAACAAACATCTTGTTTCAGTTCATTATATCTAATCTAACAGATGAACTGTAGAGAAACATCAGAATACCAGAACTGACAACTGCATTTATTAATAAAATGTGTCTCATTTTCCAGACAATCACTCAACTGTTGGTCAGACTGAGACCTTTCCAGTTTGGGGAATTATTATTTTGATAATAGGAGCTGTTCTGGCAATTATAATTATTCCTGTCATTGTCTGCTTGATCAAGTGTAAAAACGGTAAGTCCATGTTTCATAACACATACAAAAAAATAAGTCATTGAAAAGTTTAAAAATAAGCTGTTACGTCACTCCCTTTTAGTCTAGGGGTAAATAGGGCGCGACGAACAAATTAAAATGAGAGAGACTTTGAGGATCTTCAGCTCTCCAGTCCCAGAGCAACAACAACAACTAAACAATAAAACTTTCAAAGAAAGATGGCATGTGTGCCGTTTATTGTTTTTACATAGGGTTTAAAGTAAACAAACAAATAAAATACAATATAAACAAACAATTACCTCAGGAGGAGGACCCAAACAAAAGAAAAATCAAAACACCTCTACCTAAGGGAAAAGTAACCTCAAATTACCTATACACAAAAAGAAATAAAATAAAATACATATACCTTCCCTTACTCCCTAAATAAGTAATAAACAAGAGAAAAGATAAGGATAGGGATGGCTGGCGCGAAACCTGCGTTTCGACACAGTGTCGAGATCCCGAAGTGTAGATGTTTCGAAACACTGAACCGAAACTCGTCTGCGCGTTTCACAAGTGTTTCGATAGGCGGTGCTTGCCGAGTCTGCGTTTGATTGACAGGGGCGGGAACAAACCACACAATCGCACATCTGTCTCAACTCACACAAAGTTTAAAAGAGGAGTTAATGCACCTTCACCTCGTGTGTTTTTGTAGTGACATTTATTGTGCGACTTGGTTAGTTATATTTAGGCTGCATTTAAATTAAACATATTTACTGATAGACTACAGACAGTGACAGATAGATAGATTGATAGATATAGTGACACATTCATATAGGTTTAGTTAGATATTGACAGATAGCACAGCAGTTAAACATATAGAATTTCATAAATAGATAGATTCAAATATATATATATATATATATAGATTCATAGATATATATACTTTCATAAATATATAGATTCATAGATAGATCTAGATATATATACATAAATATATATATATATATATATATATATATATATATATATATATATATAGAGAGAGAGAGAGAGAGAGAGAGAGAGAGAGAAAAAAAACTCGCCACATTAACACAAACACAACATTTTTATTTTTTTTAATGGATTGTTGTCAAAGTTTCAGACATGTGCAATTGACCACTAGATGTCGCCGTGGAGACTGGTGTCGGTATAGAGCTTCGAAGCCTCGAAACAATACGGCACATTTGATTCAAGTGTTTCAGTGTTTCATGAAGCCTCGCTTTGCCCATCACTAGATAAGGATCCTCCACCCTACATTACCCAAAAATGCTTAACTTAATAATAAATGAAATCAACTCAATAAATGCTACAACTCATTGTTAGTAAGTCAACAAAACTAGAGAAGCGCGCAACACGCTTACTCCTCTAGGACTGGAGGGCAGAATACTCTCAAACGTCGCGTTTGTTTCTCTGCTTCCTCAGTGTCTTCCTTGCAGCTTTATACTGGTTTCCACAAGATAAGCACCAATCAGAACACAAGGAACTCACATGGTTGATGGAACACAGGTGGTAATCATTAACCTATCAAGTGAAAACAGTTAACAAGAGCAAAAGAGAGAGAGAAAAAGAGAACAATACAACACCACTCCTTAAAATAATGAACAAACACAATATTAATACGTCTAACGTAACAAAGCTTGCAATATTTTCTTTCTTTTGGTGAGTTTTATTTGTGTAAAGAACTGTTAAAATATCCCCATCTTCAGAGATCTTGTCTCTATTCAATATCCTCTGATCACATCATTCAAATACAGGTATCATAACATCTGTTCAAACAACAGTTCATCCTAAATCTACATTCTAGATTTTCCAAGTTTATGAGCTTAAGATTTGATGCAATATTATCCTAAATACAATGCAAACTATACAGGTTTAAATGTTACAGAATGTTGCACAAATCTCAGACGAGGACAGAAACAAGTTTGTTTTTTGCTGGTGCCAAAAAGCGAAAAGAAGGAATGGCAAACAATAATTCATTATGCAGTATTTTATATTATAATATTATATTTGTAATATTGTAAGAAAATTCACTGAAATATGTCTAAAAGAAGATCTAATGCAATACAGACACTAATTACAACACTAGAAAAATTAAATCATGATCTTTATTTTCATGAGAATCTTCTCTATGCAGTCAGATGAAGAAACTCATGCAGAAGCTCTGAAGTTCATAGAGACGTTTAGCACTGACAGATTGGCTTTTTATAAATGAATATATTCTTTTTTTATTTGATAAATTATTGTATTCTAAATCTTGTAGGTGCCAAAGAGACTGACAATACAGTTTATCCTCAAGTTGAGGTAAGATTCAAATTACTTAAGCTTAAAATTGTCATGCTGGTCTTTCTGTGCATGTTGTTTTTATTCATGTTATCAAACTGATTAACTGATTTCATGTTTTCTTGTTATAATTGATGTTAAAATCTCCGTCCAGTATTTAATCTGAACATAAACACATTAATATTGTGCAACTTTGCTCAGCAGAAAGCGTTTAGACACGTATCAGTAAAACATAAACAACTACACATGTTCAAGAAAACATTGATCTTCCCAAACCCTGTATGAATCCTTCTGCAACTGAAATCAATAATCTGAATAGTTTAAAATGAACTTTCTGGCAGCAGCAAAAAATATCAATTTGTTTCTTTTGTTAAAAAATATAAGAGTCATATAAAACACGTTATGAGGCTTTACAATGAAAATATGTGTTAATTAGAAAAATGGTTGCACTTCATTTTATGGTTTCCATGCATAATGTGTTTATAATGAGTCCTGAGTAATAATAACAAACTACATACATTTACTATAGAGTTACAGTTAAAGGTTGAAGGGTTAATTGCATGTAATTATGTTAATACTACATGTAATGTGTAACAATGAAACTATAAAATAAAGTGTTGCCAGAAAAACCAATGAAGTAAAGTTGTAAAACAGTGTTTCAAATTAAAAAAAGCAAAGTATCACTGAATTCTTAAAGGTTAACAGATAAATACAGCAGATGTGTAATGACGCACACACTGATCATGATCTCTTGTAACGTCTGAGTTCATGTTTGTTTCTTTGTTTCTCTGTCTTTGGCTGCGTCTGAAACTATTATGAGTCATTTCTGACAAAAATGTTTTCAGCATAAATGTGTGTAATATGAATGTAATCCAGATGTACTACATTTATCATGCTGTGTTGATCATGTGATCTTCACTGACGTTCACAAACCCGGTTGCTTGAACAGCGGCTTCAAGTCAAGTCACCTTTATTTCTATTACAATAGAGATTATTTCAAAGCAGCTTTACAAAGAAAACAGAAGAATAATGCAGCAAAGTTTGTCTTTAATGGTAAAGTCTACGTTATCATCACAAACCATTAACCCATCCATGACTTTTTTCCTACTCTTTTATGAGTAATGTGAATTCAGACATACTGCTCTTATCACAAGTTGTTTTTCATCTGCTATATAGTTGAGAAGTGTTTGATTTTAAACGCAACTGAATGAGGGTTACGCTTCTTTATCCTCCTCCTCATTTCCTTTGTCATCTTCACTCACTTAATCCTGTGATGAATTCAGAACCACATACTAGCAATATACACTGATTATTGCTGCCATAGAAAAAAAATTGTAAGAATAGTAATATTCTGCTATTATAGAGTTACAAATTCAGAACTTTTTGTCTAGTTCTTGTTTGACTCATTGAGCTAAACTGTTCCTGTTGTGTTCTTCACCATATACATTGTGCTTTGTTTCCTAATGTGTTCTGGATTGTTTTGTACCTGTTTGTTCTGTGATTCGTACTCATGTATTTCTTGCTATAATCTGTGTTTTAGTCTTATTGTGTTTCATGTAATCTGATTTATTCAGAGTCCAGACAGAGATTCACTGCTCTGCTTGTGTTGCCCCGTCTTCAAGGTATATAACTCCATAAACACATACTATTATTACTTTATTAGTAATATATGATAGAACATTATAAATAAAGGTTTTCGTTTAAAAATTTCAGCCTCAAGAAATGCAGACGATCAACAGTGACAGTAATACATATGATTCTCCAGATAGGGTAAGAAAAATCATAAACGTGAACATGTTTTTCAGACGATTATGAAAAATGCTTTTATATAATGTTGTTCTTACTGTACGTTAGAGAATGTTTTATTAAATTGTCTTTCTTAAGTAATTGTTGAACTAATCATGATTATTAACAGGATATTTTTAAAATACCACTTTTATATGTATTTCTTAAGATTCAAGAGCAGAAACGTGAGAAACCGGGAGATCGACCCGACACAACTTACTACATGGTAGGACAACACCAAAAACCCAGAGTCAACAGCGAAACAGAAATGACCCTTTATTCAACAGTGAACAAACAACCAGCCATGAAACAACCCACCGTTTATGATACCGTGACTGTTTGTCACACGGACTGATCTGAAAATGGGATCTTACTCTTAATATCTCTGTCAGATCTGTGTCATGTTTATTTTATAGCCGTTACATTATCATGGACTTTTAGTTTGTTTTCACCAGCCATGAAAATGATTCAGAGTTGCACGTGATCGTATTTTAAAAGATTATTACATCTGAGAATAAACTACAGGCGCCACTAGCATGAGGAGAATTCCAGAAGTGAATTCATTATAATCTATTTTTATGTTGAAAGCACATCAAAGTCTGAGGATTATCATTTATTTTGTATGAAATATGAAACTAATCTTACAGCTATTGTGCATTATTATATATCTATATAAAGACTAAAATGTGAGATTTAAACTAACCAAATCTAAATCGCAATTATGTAAGACAATGAAACCAATGAGAGATAAACAATCTGCTGAAAAGCGACTTGATGAATAACTTTAGATTTGGTTCCAGTTCTCACTATTAACTAACTGTTAACCACGACTTTTGGCCCAATAAACTCTCAATTACTGCTTATTAATATTTAGTAAGATAGTTATTTAGTTTAGATGTTGGTAGAAACAGGGCAGGATTATGAATGTAGAATATGATCATGCAGAATAATGCATTAATATCGGCTTTAAAAGCGCTAATAAACAGACAATATTCTAGTAATATGCGTGATAATAAGCAACTAGTTCATAGTGAGAATTGAACCCTAAACTAAAGTGTTATTAAATATTCATTTTTTTAGAAGGAAACAGCATATTTCTAGTGAATGTTGACTGATAAGCACTTGATGGCATCATTGTTTCTTACAGTATTTCTTTACAGTGGGTCAGATATGTTTGGTTAAATTTCCCAGAGCTCCGTTCTCTAGATTTCCAGTACCTCTTTTTAAACAGTCGTACTTTTCCATCTGGGCACTCGCAGAACTTTATAAATGGAAAATCTTAAATGCTCAAAATATTCATAAAAACAAGAATCTTGAGCCCCGAGGGTTTATACCAATTTATACCAATATTTACTAAACAAGTAAATATTTTTCCCCACACTGGATGTGAACACAAAAGGTTACAGCAGATGTTTTCTCAGGGTATTTTTATGTATTTATGTGTTTGTACATTTTGACACACATGTGAAAGGCGTTGGGACTGCAGCTGCAGGTTCATCTCTGAAGTAAAGTGTAAAAGTAAATGACTAAAAACAAACAACAGAAGTAATATAATAACCAAAACTCTCATCATGAGAACAAAACAAAGTGAACTAGCAATTTCAGATTTTCTTGTTTTTGCCATCTCAATAATTTTACAGATCTCAACATTGTTTATTATGAAATGCTCTCAATATGTTGATTAATAATGATAAATATGGGGGGGGGGGGGGGGGGGGGGGGACCTAAAGGTGCCACATGTTAAATTGTCACTGACCTGGTTTAGTGAAACGGTTGTCTGCATGACAGATACAAATAATTGTATTAAAAAGTATTTTTCTGCTTGTGATTCTGTTCTGTTTAAATCCTCATCATCTGCACTTCTTTAAGCAGCTCTTTACATCTTTATCAGGAGAGAAAAGCAGTAATCACAGAGCAGGAAACAGTTGAATGAAGCGTGTCTGTAAAAATATTAGAGGATGAAGATCATTATCATAAACGATCCACCTGATTTACACCCCTGTTCATCACTTTATAGCCTGATTCACAGACAGGGTTTAGATTAAGCCAGGATTAATTACAGCATTTAAGTAGCTTTTATAAACGTGCCTTAGAAAATAACATTACTGTGAATCTTGAGACAAACCATAGACAGCACAGACTGACATTAAGAAATGCCAGTGCTCTTATTAAAAACAGCTCAAATATGCATTTTAAGGACTAGGTTTATCTGAATTAGGGAGATTTCATTTAAAAGAGACATTAGTTGATTCTTGACTTATCTCTTTCTTAGAACAACTTTTACACAAAGCTTGGTTCTCACGAAAATATGTCAAAATATATAAAAAAAGAAATTCTGATCTGAATGGCTTATGTCAGGATTTTTCTCAGTAATTGTAATTAACTGCTTTTTTTAAATTATTATTAAACTTGAGTCCGCAGCACAGGTACATAGTTTGCAAGAGCTAAATGTTTAGTATGTTATATAGTATGAATGTAATCCAGATGTACTACATTGTTATCATAATATGAACCACCAGCAACTCTTGTGAAGCGAAAACGTAATTTTGAGTTGCTCATAAAATCCTCTTGTTTTTTCACCAGAATAACCGAACAACAATTATCAAATGACTTCACTGCCACTCACAAACCTCTCCTGTCGATTTAGTAGAAATGATAGATCATCTGGGTACTTTTGTCTTGGTTTTGTATAAGCTTTTCTGCAGCTCAAAAAGTAAAGCATTGTGCTTGCTACACCAAAGTCATGGGTTCGATTCCCAGAGAAAGTGTATCATGAAATGTTTGTATTTTGAGCCATTAACATAAAAAAAAAACATAAGTATTTGCCTACATATAGCTTTATTTAAATGTTTGTAAGTATGTAAGTGTTACCCCTGTATTTTGTTCTTGTCTGTTGGTTCTCATCTGTTTCCATGTTGTCTAACTGGTTCGATTGTGTCCTGCTGTTCCTGTTTAGTTCCTTTTTACTGTGTTAATAGTCTTCTTGTCTTGTTCAATCCTTGGCCGGTTATTGTCAGTGTTACATCGAGTTTCTGTCATTAAAATAATTTACTGTAACAAGTCATTCATCTTCGTCTGTCTGCCTTCGAGATCTGTTACAGTAAAAGAACAGCATTGTTTTCTGAAGTAGTTCCTGAATTCATTTTTCCAACAGGGATTATTTTAAAGCGTTTGTTAAAGAATAATAAGTCATGATCCATCATATCCTTTTTTAAATGGTTATTCGTGTTTGTTTGTGTGCAACTGTGTTGTGTGGGGTTATATGTTTATATTTTTTTATGTAATTATATCATCACAGCTTCAATAATAATATAAAATGTGTGACGCTGTCAGCCCGTTTTAAGTGTTTACAAAGTGCTTTGCAGAGAACATGGTAATAATGTAATGAGTAAAATGTATTTCCATTCATTTTCAATTTGTTTGTATGTTTTTGCCTTTTGTTTTTCGTTACACGTGTGTTTCAGCTGCTGTGTTTATCAATAAAGTGTTTATTAATTTAATATCTTCTCACATTCATTTGAAATTGTGTTTTCACTGAAATTCATGACACTGTATGTTGAACTTAGTGTAAGAGCATTTTTGTGCCATTGAGCACTTCTGCCATTGAAAACCGCTGAATAATAGAATAATATTTTCTGATCTCAGTCAGTATTCTTTTTCTCTTTTTCCATTTTCTTTTGATTACACATAAGCATCAATGTTCAACTAGAGAATTAAGTTTGTTGAATCAAACTTTAGATGTTGGCTTGAGAAAGTCGGACCAGAATATTTTCATAGTTTAGCATCAAGTCTTACTATATATATATATATATATATACATGTGATCATGTAATACATATATATAGTGTATATATATATATATATATATATATACACTATATATATGTATTACATGATCACATGTTCTGCCATTTAGCGGTATATAAACCATGAAATGATTACACTACCATTTACTTTTATTATTATTATTACACTGAATATATTGAAACACTTTATAAATCTTTTCGCTAAATAATCAGGAAATAGGAAACAAAAGCATCTATTGAAATACAAGCGATTATAATAAAATACAGATTTTGAAATGTATACAATGCCTGAACATGAAATTTAAGACTAGCTTTTATAATAATTAGGTGATTATATGTATATATGCAGAGTTAATCGACTTTATCACTATAAATATAAATACTACAGATAAATGTATTTTATGCCATATTCTGTGTTCAGAAGCCTCATCAGATCATAAAAGGTATTTTAAACACTCATTGGTGTTTTAAAGTGAATTTTGAGGAAAAACATAGCATTAATAGTATAAATGATGTTGATGGTCACGTTATGTTGAGAAAATGCCACTTTTTTATTGCAAGTATAACCAAAGCGCTGCTTACTAGACAAACTAATAATAATACTACACTGTTATAGATAGAAACGCACGTCCATCCATCAATACTTTGACAGTCTGACAGATTCTCAGTATTTGCTGTTAATTATCATGAAAAAACCTGCTTTCACAATGTCAGACCTAATTTGTATAACAGAATGATTTGCATATTGCACAAATGAAAAACATGTACGTTAATCATACATGAAACGTTAATCATCAAGTTTTTTTTTAAACATTTGTTGCCATCTAGTGACATAATAACAATCTACATCAGTACATTATATTATGCAATATTTTCTTTTGTTAAGCACTAAATATTTGCAGTGTGTGTTAGCTCAAGTTATTTATTTTACTTATCAGATTTGATCATCTTCCACTTCAACAGCAATTTTAATGATACTGTTGTTATTTATGTAAATTATACTTGATCATTTACATTTATCAATGTAACTGATTTAGTTTTTTTCTGTGTGTCTGTCCTGATCTGTCCTGTCTTTTCCTGTTAGCTTTGCACTTTAAACTGGAAGAGGCAAATTCAGATCTGCTTCTAACACCTTATGCAACTAAGCATAGCTTGCCAACGCGTCTTTAAAAAAAGGACCCACAAATTTTGATCACATATGATTTGCACCTTGATACACGAAATACCCGAAAGATTTGCACACACACACACACACACACACACACACACTTAAGTTAAATTAAATGTTAAATTTACTTCCACATTGTATTCTTCAAGGATCATTGATTTGACGAGTACAACAACTTTTCGACATAACCAATAAGAGTTATTAACTTTGATTTCCATTTAATTTATCAGTATATATTCAATAATTGAATACATTACTCTTATATTTACTACATTTACTTCCCAGTATTGAAACGTCGCTGTTAGGATGACCGGCAAATGGAAATTAAAAATGACATCAGGAAAAACTGTTGTTTCCACTTTAAGAGATTTTATTGTATCAGCAGCTCACACAGCCAAGACAAACTACCATTACCCTCCCCACACTGTGTCACTGGAGCCATTTTATAGGCCTGACTCCTCCCCCTGGATTGTACCATCCTACAGTTAAACATATTAAAAGACAAACATACTTGACATAAAACCACATAAATAATAATAAACAATATCAACAACATGCATATCATAAGCAATGCATAACAATACAGACATACAAAACCAATATAAATCAAAAATAAATATATACATTTTACAAACACAACTAATGGAATCCCCTGTGACATCACACGCAAGTGTGGTGCACCACTAAGATGGCAACAATTCAGATCTACCAATAAACCAAACTTTAACAGACTTTATAAAAGGTTTGGTAAATGCCTCTTTGATACGGTCTGAAATTAGTCTCTTTGATGCCTCTTTGATACTGGCCCACAACACTTATCAACTAGAGAGGATAAAGTTCGTCGAGACAAACTTTAGAAGTTGGCTGAGAAGGTCGCACCGGAAACGTTAATTTCGCATGTTGGTAGCACAATTTAACATTAACTACAAAATACGTTACGAAACCAGAAATTAACAGGTTGCTAAGGTGTTCTAGGTGGTTGCTAGGCGGTTGCTAGGGTAACCAGAGTGGTTACTAGGCAGTTGCTAGGGTATTTTGGGTGGTTGCTAGGGTGTTGTTAGGCGGTTGCTAGGGTAACCAGAGTGGTTGCTAGGGTGTTGCTAGGGTAACCAGAGTGGTTGCTAGGGTGTTGCTAGGTGGTTGCTAGGGTAACCGGGGTGGTTGCTAGGCAGTTGCTAGGGTATCCAGGGTGGTTGCTAGGGTGTTGCTAGGCGGTTGCTAGGGTAACCAGAGTGGTTGCTAGGTGGTTGCTAGGGTAACCAGAGTGGTTGCTAGGGTGTTGCTAGGGTAACCGGGGTGGTTACTAGGCAGTTGCTAGGGTATTTTGGGTGGTTGCTAGGTAGTTGCTAGGGTATCCAGGGTGGTTGCTAGGATGTTACTAGGTAGTTGTGAGGTCTTCTGGGTAGTTACTATGGCATTCCTAGCACAATTTAACACTTAGCTAGCCACTATTAGCATGTAGCTATTCACTGCTAGCATATGTAGCATGTTGGAAGTCCTGTTTGCTAGCATGAGTCAATAGACCCAACCCCCATGTCTCTACGACACTCAGAAGCAGAGATATAGGTCAGGCTAAATGGTTGCTAGGGTACTCTGTTTGGTTGCTAAGGAGTGGATTCACAGTTACAGTGACGTTACTCCAAAGGCTCCTTGTGAGTATGAACTATATAAACCAACCAGAATGCCTCTACGACATTCAGAACTGAAGATATCTCACTTTGTATTTGGTTGCTAAGGTGCTCCATAATGGTTGCTAGGGCGTGGCTAGGAAGTGCTGAAGACGTTGGTGATTGGCAGTTTGCTGTCCAGAGTCTTACGAGCCCGCTCTCAAATTTCTATGACTTTTCTATCCAGAGATAGAAGTCGATCTATTTGAATGGAAGTCTATGGGATGGGTTGCTAAGGTGCTCTAAATGGTTGCTAGGGCGTGGCTTAATAGCTTCACTGTGATCCTGAGACACTCATTGGTCGCCTGAGTAAAATGAGCCCTCCCCCTTGTCTCTGTGACGCCGTGCTGCAGAGCTATGTTCAATTCAAAATCCCTATGCATTTTGCCATAGTAGTTGGTGTTTCATGGGACGGCCTTCCCCATTCATTTCTATGGGGCAAATTTGGGCAGCTCTAGCACCCCAGGGGTACAACTTTCACCCCATTGTGTGGTATGATTTTACAGAGCAATTTAACATTAAAAACAAAGTACGTTACAAAATCAGAAATTAACAGGTTGCTAAGGTCTTCTGTGTGGTTGCTAGGGCGTTGCTGGGCAGTTTTTTAGGTATCCGGGGTGGTTGCTAAGGTGTTGCTATGTGGTTGCTAGGTTACCAGAGTGGTTGCTAGGGTGTTGCTAGGTGGTTGCTAGGGTAACCAGAGTGGTTGCTAGGGTGTTGCTAGGGTAACCAGAGTGGTTGCTAGGGTGTTGCTAGGTGGTTGCAATGGTAACCAGAGTGGTTGCTAGGTGGTTGCTAGGGTATCCTAGGTGGTTGCTAGGGTGTTGCTAGGCAGTTGCTAGGGTATTTTGGGTGGTTGCTAGGGTGTTGCTAGGCGGTTGCTAGGGTAACCAGAGTGGTTGCTAGGGTGTTGCTAGGCGGTTGCTAGGGTAACTGGAGTGGTTGCTAGGGTGTTGCTAGGTGGTTGCTACGGTAACCAGAGTGGTTGCTAGGCGGTTGCTAGGGTATCCTAGGTGGTTGCTAGGGTGTTGCTAGGCAGTTGCTAGGGTATTTTGGGTGGTTGCTAGGGTGTTGCTAGGTGGTTGCTAGGGTAAACAGGCTGGTTGCTAGGCAGTTGCTAGGGTATCTGGGGCGGTTGCTAGGTGGTTGCTAGGGTAACTGGGGTGGTTGCTAGGCAGTTGCTAGGGTATCCAGGGTCGTTGCTAGGCAGTTGCTAGGGTAAACAGGGTGGTTGCTAGGGCGTTGCTAGGGTATCCGGGGTGGTTGCTATGATGTTACTAGGTAGTTGTGAGGTCTTCTGGGTAGTTACTATGGCATTCCTAGCACAATTTAACACTTAGCTAACCACTATTAGCATGTAGCTATTCACTGCTAGCATGTGTAGCATATTGACAGTCCAGTTTGCTAGCATGAGTCAATAGAGCCAAACCCCATGTCTGTACGACGCTCAGATCCAGAGATATATGTCTTACTAAATGGTTGCTAGGGTACTCTGTTTGGTTGCTAAGGAGTGGCTTGGTAGCTGCCAATGATGTTACTCCAAAGGCTGCTTGTCAGTATGAATGATATAAACCAACCACAACACCTCTACGACATTCAGAACTGAAGATATCTCGCTTTGCATTTGGTTGCTAAGGTGCTCGATAATGGTTGCTAGGGCGTGGCTAGGAAGTGTTGAAGAAGTTGATGATTGACAGTTTGCTAGCCCGAGTCATACGAGCCCACCCTCAAATTTCTATGATTTTTCTATCCAGAGATAGAAGTCGATCAATTTGAATGGAAGTCTATGGGATGGGTTGCTAAGGTGCTCTAAATGGTTGCTAGGGCGTGGCTTAATAGTTTCACTGTGATCCTGAGACACTCATTGGTCGCCTGAGTAAAATGAGCCCTCCCCCTTGTCTCTGTGACGCTGTGATGCAGACCTATGTTCAATTCAAAATCCCTATGCAATTTGCCATAGTAGATGCTGTTTCATGGGACGGCCTTCCCCATTCATCTCTATGGGGCAAATTTGGGCAGCTCTACCACCCCAGGGGTACAACTTTCACCCCATTGTGTGGTATGATTTTACAGAGGCTGTCACCCTCTTCAAATGTCGTGATTCACATGTTTCTACAATGTCCTCGCTCTGAGTTATTAATCGTCAAAGTTTGTCACAATGTTAAGTCAATGCGTTTTTTCGGCTGCTTTTTCGCCCCTGGGGCGGACATCGTACCCCCGATCCCTTAGAAAAGATATAGCACACTTGGTCAGAACAGGCCTGCGGCCTGTTCTGATTTTGGGGCCTGTAGCACTAAAGCTGTAGGTCGAGTTAGAGTCAGAAAAAGGGTCTCAGAAGATTAATAATAATAATAAGTTTAAGTCGAACAACAGTAAGTTGGCTGCTTCTCAGCCAACTTAACTAGAGAGGATAAAGTTCGTCGAGACAAACTTTAGAAGTTGGCTGAGAACGTCGCACCGGAAACGTTAATTTCGCTAATTAACGTTAATTTAGGGTAACTGTAGGGTAACCAGAGTGGTTGCTAGGGTAACCGGGGCGGTTGCTAGGCGGTTGCTAGGGTATTTTGGGTGGTTGCTAGGGTGTTGCTAGGTGGTTGCTAGGGTAACCAGAGTGGTTGCTAGGGTGTTGCTAGGTGGTTGCTAGGGTAACCAGAGTGGTTGCTAGGGTGTTGTTAATGTAACCGGGGAGGTTGCTAGGCGGTTGCTAGGGTATTTTGGGTGGTTGCTAGGGTGTTGCTAGGTGGTTGCTAGGGTATCCTGGGTGGTTGCTAGGGTGTTGCTAGGCAGTTGCTAGGGTATCTGGGGCGGTTGCTAGGGTGTTGCTAGGTGGTTGCTAGGGTATCCTGAGTGGTTGCTAGGGTGTTGCTAAGGTAACCGGGGAGGTTGCTAGGCGGTTGCTAGGGTATTTTGGGTGGTTGCTAGGTGGTTGCTAGGGTATCCTGGGTGGTTGCTAGGCAGTTGCTAGGGTATCTGGGGCGGTTGCTAGTGTTTTGCTAGGTGGTTGCTAGGGTATCCTGAGTGGTTGCTAGGCAGTTGCAAGGGTATTTTGGGTGGTTGCTAGGCAGTTGCTAGGGTAAACAGGGTGGTTGCTAGGGCATTGCTAGGCAGTTGCTAGGGTATTTTGGGTGGTTGCTAGGCAGTTGCTAGGGTATCCAGGGTGGTTGCTAGGATGTTACTAGGTAGTTGTGAGGTCTTCTGGGTAGTTACTATGGCATTCCTAGCACAATTTAACACTTAGCTAACCACTATTAGCATGTAGCTATTCACTGCTAGCATATGTAGCATGTTGGAAGTCCTGTTTGCTAGCATGAGTCAATAGAGCCAACCCCCATGTTTCTACGACACTCAGAAGCAGAGATATAGGTCTGGCTAAATGGTTGCTAGGGTTCTCTGTTTGGTTGCTAAGGAGTGGCTAAGCCTCTGCCATTGATGTCTCTTCAAAGGCTGCTTGTCAGTATGAACGATATAAACCAACCACAATACCTCTACGACATTCAGAACTGAAGATATCTCGCTTTGCATTTGGTTGCTAAGGTGCTCGATAATGGTTGCTAGGGCGTGGCTAGGAAGTGTTGAAGACGTTGGTGATTGGCAGTTTGCTGTCCAGAGTCTTACGAGCCCGCTCTCAAATTTCTATGACTTTTCTATCCAGAGATAGAAGTCGATCTATTTGAATGGAAGTCAATGGGATGGGTTGCTAAGGTGCCCTAAATGGTTGCTAGGGCGTGGCTTAATAGCTTCACTGTGATCCTGAGACACTCATTGGTCGCCTGAGTAAAATGAGCCCTCCCCCTTGTCTCTGTGACGCTCTGATGCAGACCTATGTTCAATTCAAAATCCCTATGCATTTTGTCATAGTAGTTGGTGTTTCATGGGACGGCCTTCCCCATTCATTTCTATGGGGCAAATTTGGGCAGCTCTAGCACCCCAGGGGTACAACTTTCACCCCATTGTGTGGTATGATTTTACAGAGGCTGTCACCCTCTTCAAATGTCGTGATTCACATGTTTCTACAATATCCTCGCTCTGAGTTATTAATCGTCAAAGTTTGTCACAATGTTAAGTCAATGCGTTTTTTCGGCTGCTTTTTCGCCCCTGGGGCGAACATTGTACCCCCGATCCCTTAGAAAAGATATAGCACACTTGGTCAGAACAGGCCTGCGGCCTGTTCTGATTTTGGGGCCTGTAGCACTAAAGCTGTAGGTCGAGTTAGAGTCAGAAAAAGGGTCTCAGAAGATTAATAATAATAATAAGTTTAAGTCGAACAACAGTAAGTTGGCTGCTTCTCAGCCAACTTAACTAGAGAGGATAAAGTTCGTCGAGACAAACTTTAGAAGTTGGCTGAGAACGTCGCACCGGAAACTTTAATTTCGCAGGTTAGGGTGTTGCTAGGCGGTTGCTAGGGTAACAGGGGTGGTTGCTAGGGTGTTGCTATGTGGTTGCTAGGGTAAGTGGGGTGGTTGCTGGGTTGTTGCTAGGGTATCCTGATTGGTTGCTAGGGTGTTGCTAGGCAGTTGCTAGGGTATTTTGGGTGGTTGCTAAGGTGTTGCTAGGTGGTTGCTAGGGTAACTGGGGTGGTTGCTAGGTTGTTGCTAGGCAGTTGCTAGGGTAAACAGAGTGGTTGCTAGGCGGTTGCTAGGGTAACTGGAGTGGTTGCTAGGGTGTTGCTAGGTGGTTGCTAGGGTAACCAGAGTGGTTGCTAGGGTGTTGCTAGGGTAATCAGAGTGGTTGCTAGGTGGTTGCTAGGGTATTTTGCGTTGTTGCTAGGTGGTTGCTAGGGTAACCTGGGTGGTTGCTAGGCGGTTGCTAGGGTATCCTGGGTGGTTGCTAGGGTGTTGCTAGGCAGTTGCTAGGGTATTTGGGTGGTTGCTAGGCAGTAGCTAGGGTATCCGGGGTGGTTGCTATGATGTTACTAGGTAGTTGTGAGGTCTTCTGGGTAGTTACTATGGCATTCCTAGCACAATTTAACACTTAGCTAACCACTATTAGTCAATTAGACTTCTGCACCTCTCAGCAGGTATTTTGGCCCACTCCTCATGAGCAAACTGCTCCAGTTGTTTCCGGTTTGAAGGGTGTCTTTTCCAGACGGCATGTTTCAGCTCCTTCCAAAGATGCTCAATAGGATTGAGGTCAGGGCTCATAGAAGGCCACTTTAGAATAGTCCAATGCTTTCCTCTTAACCATTCTTGGGTGTTTAGCTGTGTGTTTTGGGTCATTGTCCTTTTGCAAGACCCATGACCTGCGACAGAGACCAAGCTGTCTGACACTGGCCCGCACATTTCTCTCTAGAATCCCTTGATAGTCTTCAGATTTCATTGTACCCTGCACAGATTCAAGACACCCTGTGCCAGATGCAGCAAAGCAGCCCCAGAACATAACAAAGCCTCCTCCATGTTTCACAGTAGGGACAGTGTTCTTTTCTTGATATGCTTCATTTTTCCGTCTGTGAACATAGAGCTGATGTGCCTTGACAAAAAGTTCAATTTTTGTCTCATCTGTCCATAGGACATTCTCCCAGAAGCTTTGTGGCTTGTCAGCATGTAGTTTGGCATATTCCAGTCTAGCGTTTTTATGATTTATTTTCAACAATGGTGTCCTCCTTGATCGTCTCCCATGTAGTCCACTTTGGCTCAAACAACGACGGATGGTGCGATCTGACACTGATGTTCCTTGAGCATGGAGTTCACCTTGGATCTCTTTAGAAGTCTTTCTGGGCTCTTTTGTTACCATTCGGATTATCCGTCTCTTTGATTTGTCATAAATTTTCCTCCTGCGGCCACGTCCAGGGAGGTTGGCTACAGTCCCATGGATCTTACATTTCTGAGTAATATGTGCAACTGTAGTCACAGGAACATCAAGCTGCTTGGAAATGGTCTTATAGCCTTTGCTTTAATAATGCTTGTCTATAATTTTCGTTCTAATCTCCTCCGACAACTCTTTCCTTCACTTCCTCTGGTCCATGTTGAGTGTAGTACACACCATGTCACCAGACAACACAGTGACTACCTGGAGCCCTATGAATAGGCCCACTGACTGATTACAAGATTGTACACACCTGTGATGCTAATTAGTGCACACACCTTGAATTAACTTGCCAATTTGGTCACATTATTTGCAGTCTTTTCTAGGGGTACCATCAATTTTGTCCAGGCCAGTTCCATGAGTTTATTTTTTTTTTAATAATTCCGTTGAAGCATGGTTGAAAAGCAATGTCTGACTTTCATTGGTTAACATTTATAGAATTTTATGCTGTGTTTATCAATAATGTGTTTATGTTCATTATTAAATATTTTCTCAGATTCATTTGAAATTGTGTTTTCATTGAAAATCATGACACTATGTTGAACTTAGTGTAACAATATCTTTTTGCAGGCAGTCGAGAGTCAGTGTCACGGACCGCATAAACGGGGAGGACTCAAGTGAAGGGAAATTAGCAATTTATTTACAAATAAAGGAAAACATAACATAAAGCAAAAACCCACGAGGGGGAAAACTAGGGATGGCTGACTCGAAACCTGCGTTTCGACACAGTGTCGAGACCCCGAAGCGTAGATGTTTCGAAACACTGAATCGAAACTGTGATTCAAAACATCAATGTCACGTGACTTTTGGCTAAACGAATCGTCTGCGCGTTTCACAAGTGTTTCGATAGGCGGTGCTTGCCGAGTCTGCGTTTGATTGACAGGGGCGGGAACAAACCACACAATCGTACATCTGTCTCAACTTACACAAAGTTTAAAAGAGGAGTTAATGCACCTTCACCTCGTGGGTTTTTGTGAGAGGAGAAAGATTTTGATATAGCGTTTATGATATAGTGACATTTATTGTGCGATTTGGTTAGTTATATTTAGGCTACATTAAAATTAAACATATTTACTGATAGACTACAGACAGTGACAGATAGATAGATAGATAGATAGAGTGACACATTCATATAGGCTTAGTTAGATATTGACAGATAGCACAGCAGTTAGACATATAGAATTTCATAAATAGATTCAGATATATATATATATATATATTCATAGATATATAAATTTATATATATATATTCAAATATTAATATATAGATTCATAGATATAAATATATAGATTCATAGATTATATATATATATATATATATATATATATATATAGATTCATAGATTATATATATATGAGAGAGAGAGAGAGAGACATTAATAGAATAGATAGAAATGGAGGCTCCACGTAAGAGATGCTACTTAACCTAGTTATTATTGCTATATATCATAGTTATATAGTGAGGATGTTTAAAAACTCGCCACATTAACACAAACACAACATTTTTATTTTTTTTAATGGATTGTTGTCAAAGTTTCAGACATGTGCAATTGACCACTAGATGTCGCCGTGGAGACTGGTGTCGGTATAGAGCTTCGAAGCCTCGAAACAATACGGCACATTTGATTCAAGTGTTTCAGTGTTTCATGAAGCCTCGCTTTGCCCATCACTAGGGAAAACATAATGAACAAACACAAACCAACCGGATGAGACGACATACACAGGACCAGGAACACGACATAGCATGACAACGACACCACACAGGACAGCAAACACAGCAGGATTAAATAGGGACACATGAGGGAAGGAAACGAGCTGAGAACAGCTGACAACACTCAAGGGAATTGAGGGAACAAGTTGGGCGGGGTTTACAATCACAAGACACAAACACGGGAGGAAGAGCAGTGCCACAGTTCTGTGACTAGAAATGGAACCGAACCTGAGAGAACCATGACAGTCAGAGGGATTTTTTAACCTCAGGAAGTCGTGTTTAACCTTCATGTTTCAGATAGTAGAGCAATCCAATAAAACAGACTGATCTATTAATATCATATAAGAATGAGACTGAAACACAAAAGAAACTAAAATCAGAAGAGTCCAAAGGATAATCAACTACACAACAACAAAATCTATACAAACTCAACAGACTAAATGAAGTTAAAGCAAGAACCAACCAAGATTAAGGAAGAAAATAACTCACACATCAGATGATGCTTCAACTGTTTCATTGATTGGTCTTCATTTTGATAATGTGAATGCTGGACAGAAACATCTCAATAAAACAGCTGATGGAGGCGACAGCATTGTCTACATTGAGAGGTCAGAGGAACCAGTGAAAAGAACAGGAAGCGTTTGAAGGCAGTTTCCAATGAAGCCAAATCAATCCATAAAGTACAAGAAATGACATCTGATTGAGCTGTTGTGTCTCTGAAACGCATATGATCCAGGAATGGCATATGTTTAATTCAGCTGTTAAAATCCTTCATCATAACACAGAGGGACTGGTGTGTCGTATGGATTATGGATTAAAACACCACCATTAACTTTTATTGGCTGATGTTTTGTGCCTGAAACACACCTGTCAGGCTCAACTGTTTCTGCATATCTAAATCTGGACGGATACAGCACGCACAAACACAGCAGACATGCGTCCTACACAAACTACACAAACTACACATACACAAGAATGATGGTGGAGTGGCCATTTATGTGAAGAACAGCTTTAAATTTCATCCAGTGATGAACACACAGAATGTTACAGACCTGGAATATTTGGTTTTGAAGACAGAAGCCCCCAAACAAGCTCTTCTTCAGTGATCTACAGACCACCTAGTTACAATTCAGCAGATTTTTGTTACACCTGAACGCCCTCTTTCAATTTCAAGCCTGTGATAGTGTGTGGAGACTAATGAAGATAAGCTCTCATTGAAACAAACCTATTCTCAATTTGTTTTAAGATAAAGGATACACAATCAGCACTGAGAAAACAGAAACCAACAACTCAAACAGAGTTCTTCACACGTATTATATAGAATAGACAAGCAATATACATTCATTTTCAATTTGTTTTCTTGTTTTTGGCTTTTGTTTTTCATGTTACATGTGGGTTTCAGCTGCTGTTTTATCAATAAAATTTTTTATTAATTAATTTAATATCTTCTCAGATTCATTTGAAATTGTGTTTTCATTGAAAATCATGACACTGTATGTTGAACTTAGTGTAAGAATATTTTTGTGCAGGCAGACTTAAACGTAAAAAACAATATACCTCAGCAGATTTTGTTATTTTTGTTAAAATGTGGCTTCATTTTATCTTTACATACTGTACTGTAGGAAAAATTACATATCACACATGTGTTATTTCTGTTTTGGTTGTAATCTAAATAAAGTTGAGGATGTTCCCATTTCTCATCCTTCAACACTAGAAATTATTATAAAATCTCATTACAGTATTTGAGTTCTAACATGACGCTGACATACTAATAAAAAGTTGGTAATATGTTTGTAACTGTCATTTATTTATTATTTATTTATTTGCCACATGACTAAAGGATTGTATTTTTGTCTTAAAGCAGAAAAACAGAAGGTGATTGGGCTGTGATTGCTGGAGCAACAGTTAAAGAAGCAGCACTGCCAGAAAGATATCATGTTTCATCTTCATATTTAGATGTGCAGTGACTAGTTCAGTTCCTTCATGTGACATATCTCACTGTTTCCAATGAACTGAGCAGACGTTGCCCTTTGCAGCAGGCTATGAACTCTATATGCAGCTTTCCTGTAGTTCAAACACTAGAGTTTAGAGTGACCGCATTAATTGAGATGATCGAATGAAGAAGCTCTGAGACAGGCACTTGGCTTCCTGACGTGAAACAGCTTCCGTTTCAATAGCTACTTCAACGACACATTAGGTTTACTTTTTCAGCTTTTAATATGCGATAATGGCAGTAACTCATCAACTCTTATTACTTCTCCTACTTTCCTTCAAAACAGGTAAAAAACCATCAACAAAAACATTTTTATTATATAACTGAATGATTATGAATGAATTATGTAATGCTGATGACTGTGAAGATGCTTTAGACTTCTCTGAGCAATTGCTGTTTTATTAGACCAAAAAAAGAGAGAGAAAAGATTTGGTTTTGTGTTTTTAGGTTATTTTTACATGGTTATTATTTTTTTAATAATTCTATTTTTAATATTTTATTTTTGCCTCATCAAAAATTCACTGCAAATTAGCAGTAAGTGTGTGTTAAAACAACTGTGTTAATCCTTTTTTAGGGAGTTTCTTTTGAGAAGAATTACTAAATATTTACAGATGTTATTAATAATGCAGTGTTTTTTTTATTATATAGAGATTACATTAATAATTGTCAGTAAAATTGTTTTGCCATTGTTTTACTTAAAACATACTACAAATTCAGGATCTTTAATGATGTATTATGAAAGTTACGATGATTGCTTTCAGCACGTTAAAAATATACCAAAAATATATAAGTAAAGTGCAAATAAGAAATAAAAAAGAACGTTTACTTCAAGTATATTTTTCTAAGATATGTTTTAGAAAATATACTAAAGTTAAATTCCTTCAGCGTGTGTTAAAAGTTGTATTGTGAAAATAGGTAAAAGCGTACAATAAGTGTACTTATTCTTCTTTAGGGAGTGATTTTGAGTCTCTGTGATGTTACTGTGAGTTGTTGCTCATTAACTGATGGCTGGTTTCTGGTGGAGGTGTGGATCTATTTTAGCAAGTGGTAGTAGGAGGTGGTGAGTCTGTGGTTGATCTGTGGGCAAGTGTACATTTGTACCCCGAGTTTGTTTCGTTATCTGTCATTTTAGTCCAGTGCATTTTGAAAATACTAAAAGCACATGAAAGTACATATAAAAATGTATTTAAGTCCCACTTAAATGGTTTAAAAAAATTCTTCAAAAGTTAATCTAATCGCATTTTATATGAACTTATTGTGTGACACATTTGAAATCAATTACACATAAAAACGCATTTTAGATTAGATTAGATCATCTTGTGTAATGATTAGTCAAGTACAGGTACAAGGCAAAGAAATGCAGTTTAGGTCTAACCAGAAGTGCAATAGCAGCAAGTGCAGGATATATACAATGGTTGCATAAGTGCAGGATATGGAGATGTAAAAAACGTATAGAGAGATTGTTATTACTATAACAGGATTTACAGGTAATATGTACAATATCATATACAGATGGCTATTACTATAACAGGTGAGAGTGTGCTATAAATATAATTACAGGTGTCTCTTACTATAAACAGAATTGTACAGATCGATTTATACAATTGCATGTTAGCCTAAGGTAAGCAGTAGATTTAAGGTAGTTATCCAAAAGGTGTAAAAGTGTAGTGGAAAGTGATTGCATATTACAGTTAAAAGTGTAGTGCAAAATGCATATGTGAACAGTTGGTACTGTATGAACAGTTGGTAGTGCAAATGAGCATGTTCCAGCTAAAGTACAGTAGTGCAAGGTGCAAATGTAAACAGTTGTTACTGTAATGAACAGATGGGAGTGCAAATGACATTCCAATGGTACAGAGTGAGGCAGATGCGGGGAGGGGGTGAGAGAAGAGTCTATGAGGGTAGTGGGATGGGGGGTGAGAGAAGAGAGAGAAGAGAATAAAAACACACAAAGGAATAGTGCCAGAGAGACAGTAATAAACAGCAATTTAAATTGTAATAAATGGTTGTAAATTTGTATTATAACCTTCACAGAAAATTCAAATGAAGCAAAAGGAAATAACTGGACAAATTACAGAAGTGTTGAGATTCTCATTTTTATGAATATTTTGAGCGGTTAAGATCTTTAAAGGTATGTTAGGGGCCCATAGGATCATGTATACATTCTAATTTTAACAGGAAACACATGTTCCTCTAGTAATGTATAAAACCAACTTCTGGTTCAGAGGAGGAACCTGGATTGAAGACCATCTCTACTATCTTTCTCTCCTATGTCTTGACACATATATAAAATTAAATAATAGATCTCTTGGCAAAATTACTGGTGTGTGGTCCTGTGATTTAAACAACAACAGGGACAAATGCTTTTCAAAAGTTTTTCAAGTCTACATTTTGGCATCACAAACTTTGGATCTGCATCTCAGGCATTGTCTCAATCATTTCAGGTAAGAACTTTATAGTAGTACTAAGTCTACCTGATCATAAATAGTGACATGAGACATTGACCGAAACTGCTGAAAAGCACTGTGTAATGAAATTCCAGTTGTTTAGCCAATGAATAATTGTGTCACAGTCTTGTCTTGTCGCGTCTGTCACATCCGGGTTCCCTTGTGTATCTTCCCAGTCCTGCACGCTCCCGTCTGCGTCTAATCACTGCCCAAGTCTTGTCAGCTGTTATCAATCCCATGTTTGTCTGTTTATACCTTTCTGTGTTCCCTTGTCTTTGTGAGTTGTTAATGTTACGTGGATCTATGTGTGTGGATGTCTCCAGTGTTTTCCTAGTGAGATTTTGCGTGACAAAAGCAGTGTCATCAGCAAACATCAGTTCATGAATGAGCACTGGTAATGTTTTAGACCTTGATTTGAAATGGTTGACGTTGAACAGATCAGCATCAGCATCGACTCTGTATCCTTACGCCTCTATTGTGATCAGCAAACGCATGATGTTGTACAACTGAGAGGAATATGGAGAACTGTGTAGATGCAAGAACACAGCCTTGTTTGACTCCATTCTTGAACGTAAAACTATCAGAGAGCTCACCTTTCATGCGAACCGCTGCCTTCATGTTGGTAGAGTGATGCAAATAGTTTAATGAACAAATCAGGGCGTCCAAGTTTACACAGCACCCTCCACAGGGCATTTTGGTTGACAGTATCAAAACCCTAGTGAAGTCCACAGAAATCAAGCAGAGAGGCATATTTTTCTCAATGCAAATTTCCTAGACCTGCTTCAGACAGAATATCATGTCCGCAGTGCCGCTGTGTACACTGGGCCTCGTGTAAGAATCCTTCTGCATGTTTAGAGAATCTGTTTAGCAACACTTGGGCAAACACTTTACCAGGAATGGAAAGAAGTGAAATACAGCTATAGTTGCTGCATCTTTCTTGAATAGGGTCACCAATTGAGCATCTTTCCAGTCCTGAGGAGCTTCCGCTCTGTTCCAAGCTGTTCATATGATGCTATGGAGAGACTGAACGAGCTTGGTCCAGCCAGCTTTTATAATTTCAGATGGTATACCGTCAGCACTGGGGGATTTTCCCTCACTTAGCATCTTTACTGCCACAATCACTTCATCTATGTTTGGGTGCTCTGCCATCCAGTTCTGAACAGGGGCCCGCTGCAGACTCTCAAAGACCTCAGAATCAACAACTGTGTCAACATTCAGCAGTTCTTGGAAGTGCTCTGACCTTCTACATAAATGATCTTTGTTCTCACTCAGAATAGAGACATTATCAGATGCTAAGAGTTGATCTGGGTGGCATGTCTTTGGGCCGTAGACAGCTCACAAGCCATGAAAGAAACCTTTCATGTCATTTCTGTCTGCACACTCTTGTAGTTTCGCAGCTTTGTCCGTCCACTAGGTGTTTTTTAGCTCACGCATTTATTTTGCGGTGCAACTATTTCAATGTTGGACCTTGGCATCAGTCAACCGAGTTCAACATCAAATGTCTAGACTCGTTTCTTTTCTTTATCTGCATGTTCAGTTCTTGGCTGTTCTTGGCAAAGCCCAGCTTGTCCTCAGCTGTTTAGTCACTATTGACTTGAATGCCTCCCAATGTTCAGAAACAGATGCAGTGGAGCACACATTCAGCCTTTCTTCAAGGCTGGATTGAATTTCCTCCCTGATGGTTACTTTAACTTCTGCTCATCAATCATGTGGGTTTGTTGTTTTCTCTTTCTAGTAAGTCAGTCTAGTAAAAAATCTGAAGTTACCAGATAATGACCTTTTTTTCTAAATGAGGCTGAAAATAATGTCTCACATAATATGGTACAATTAACATTACAACCAACGTCTGTTCATTTCTTGTTTTAAAATGTTGCACGCTCAAACCTGCATGAGTCTGTTAACCACTAACAAGAAAAACTACAACTAACACTGTTTGGTTAATACTTTTAAAATACATGCTCTGTGTAAGAGATGCAAGAGACGGGATTTACAGTAGCTTTCTGTAATTGCTCCGACTGCATTACTTTCACAGAAAAATTCTGAATATGGTATCATACTGTAAAATATCACAGTTAAACCTTGTGAAGTGATAATAATGTAATTTACAGTGAAATATTAGTTACATGTTGTGAAATCCTGGAAATTATTTACAATGAGAGCGCTATAAATATTCTCAATTTTCAGGCACATTAAATGTAAAGTATTAAATTCACTACTGGGAAACAACCAGATTAATTAATAAAGTCTCATAAACATGGATTACTTTTTGTCTGGTTAATAGTTAACCAGGTAATTTTAATAAGTTGATTTTTTATTTTTATTTTTTGGTGATTTATCAGCGAAGTTTTGCATGTAAACATGTTATTTGACAAAAAAATTGACAAAGGGGCTAGGGGAAATAATATAGTGGTATATTATATTATATTATTATATTATAATAATATAGTGGCTAGTGGTATAGTATATTTCCTGAAGGAGAAACTTTCCTCTCTACCATTTATTTGGATAAGCAGTGAATAATAGATCTGAATATGTGCATTGGCTTTGATTCACAATTCTCTTTTGGAAAAGTTTTGTATGCTGTATTTTAATTGTCAAGGCTTGATTTATTTGTTTGATGAGGATTAAAATCTGTAGTCAATGTAATAAATTCATCAACTGCACCCAGAAACATTATTTCTCTCTCTCAGGATTCAGTGATGAGATCCCTGTGTTTGTGAAGACAGGAGATCCTGTTCAACTGAACATACAGACACAAGAACTACCAAAGTTTGACGTCTTATTCTGGGAAAAAGACAATACAACAAAGCTAGTTACATATATAAATGTAACAGAAGATGTAACACCTGACAGTTCTTACAAGGACAGATTGCAGTTCAACACTGAAACGTTCTCTCTCACACTGAAGAACATGCAGGAGTCAGACAGTGGAGTTTACACAGCAACAGCAAAAAAAGCAAAAAATAAAGTGACAACTGTTGCTGCATACAGAGTCTCTGTTATTGGTGAGTATGATTTAAGTGTGTTACTAATGTGGTTGAATAAGTTTACAAGACATCTTTAAAACCAGATGAATCCTAAAAGCAAAAGAAAAACAATTTTGTTTATTTAAAAAAAAAAGTTTCTCAGTTTTAAATTCTAATCTTTATAAGAAACTTCTAGAACTGAAGCCGGTTCTTTAGGTTCAGTCTGAATGATCGGGTCACTTTGTAGTTCCTCAAAGTTGAAGTTCCTCAAAGTATTTAAGTCTAGTCAGTTTAAACATTAAAGTGATTTTAAGCCGTTCAAGTGCAAGACGCTGTGAAAAAGATCTCAGTGCAGGACTGGTGTGCGGTGATGGATCATTTCTGTACACACACACACAGAAATATGTTTTAATGAGCAACAATTAAGAAAATATCAGATGAGTGTTAATATAAGGTGTTAAAGTCACAGCAGAATCATATGCCTTTGTTTCAATAATTTTTAAAAGAAATCAAGAAAAACTGTATTTATGCATGTTTATAATTCATACAATAATAAAATTCACAAGTAGTCTGCTGTAAAGTGTTTAATTTGTATCTTTGAATATAATGCTTAAAATCTTTTTATTCTTTCTTATTTTATTATTGATTGTTAACTTCTCTTTAATGTTTGAACTTTATATTAGTTCTGCTAGTATTTGTTTTTGCTGTGATTGTAAGCTGGAATTGAGAATTATGAAATTTAACTGATGTCTAAAATGTTGCTTGTAAAGATACATAAAAAGCAATGAAAGTAAAGTATAACTTTATTAATTTATTCAGGCACGGCCAGTGAATATTTTGACTGGGTAAATAAAAATCTAAACAAAAAAAAATCAATAATGTTTAAAATGTTTAATGTTTAAAATGTTTAAAATAATGTTTAAATCCTTAGTGCCCCAAGCCACTTATTTTCTGTTTTTTAGCCAGTTATTAATAATGCATCTTGTTCTTCATAACAATAATACTATTCATTTATTCACATTTAAGCATTTGGGAGACACATTTATCTTGCATTGCATTCTAGCAACACATTGACATTCTAATCAGTTCTTGCTTTCCCTGGGAAAAAAGCAATAATAATAATCACTGATATTAATATAATGATGATCATTTTCTGTTATTAAATCATCAGCCAACATTTTGAACTTTGTTGCAGAAAGACTGATACCATTATATCATTTTTATTTTTGGATTATCTTATCAAATTTGAGTATTAGTAAAATATTGGTACACTTCTTTTGACTTACTACATAGAAATATAGTGGTGTTGATTTAAAAATGCAAAGATCTGCACAGATTCTCACTGAGGGTTAATTCTGTCATCCTAAAACTGACCCGTTACATGTTCTGTTAACAGTTATTGTTATTTCACAACTTACAAAAATACTATGAGGATTTCTGATCTCTATTATAGATCAATGGTGATGATATATCATTGACCAAACATGAGGCTGAGTTTGATGAGCTATTCTGATATTTCTGATGTGTTTCATGTGTTTCAGACGCTGTTGAAGCTCCTGATCTGGAGATAATCTCAAACAGCAGTGACTCCTGTACTGTGAACTTCACATGCAGAGCTCAAAACCTCATGATAAACTCTAGCTATCAGAACAACAGATGCTCTCCAGAGGAAGTGACATCACACATCAACACTCTCATCCTGCACTGCAGTGAGGAATCCATCATCTGTAACTATAGCAACCCAGTTAGCTGGAGAGAAGACAGAAGAAACATCACAGATCTCTGTGATAAAGAAACAGGTATCTTCCTCCATCCACACGTTTATATTCATCTCTCACATCAAACATCTTGTTTTATTTCATTATATCTAATCTAACAGATGAACTGTAGAGAAACATCAGAATACCAGAACTGACAACTGCATTTCTTAATCATATGCGTCTCATTTTCCAGACGGTCCGACTAAGAGTGCTACAGTTTGGGAAATTATTTTGATTTTTCTTGCAACTGTAACATTTCTTTCAGTCATTATCTACTTCATCAAGCGTAAAAAAGGTAAGTTCATGTTTCATAACACATACAAACAAACAAATCATTGAAAAGTAAGTTTAAAAATAAGCTTGCAATATTTTTTCTCTTTTGGTCAATTTTATTTGTGTAAAGGGCCAGTCACACAGCCGATCACGCACGAATCACGCACAGATTGGGTTTGTGTGTGCTTGTGCGTCGAGAAATTGACCAAAGTATTCCACGAACATTCGACGCACGCCCGACGCATGAATCACTGACGGAGCGCGTCCAAAAACACACGCTTCGCGAACGTTCCAGAATCCACATTGTCAGTGGATGTCAGTGGAATGAACGTGATATGTGCGCGGTTCATGCGTGATATGAAGGCGGGGCGTCAGTGGATGTGTGCGGTTTCGAACCAGATTCCGACGCATAAGCACTGACGGCCGACGCGTGTCCCGCGCATAGTCACGCATACTCGACGCATAAACTTTGCACGCCGACGCATGAATAACGCATGCCGATGCACAACAGTGCGTCGTAAAAAATTTTAACCTTTCAAAACTCAAAATCACGCACAAACCGCCTTCGACGCACATCCATTTACAATCACTGATGGTCCACGTTCGTTCCACCGACGAATTACGCATACGACGCACGCTCCGCGCAGAAACGAAAATCTGTGCGTAATTCGTGCTTGATTCATGCGTTTTCGCTGTGTGACTGGCCTTTAAGAACTGTTTAAATATGTCCAGCTTTAAAGATCTTGTCTCTATTCAATATCCTCTGATAATGTCATTTAAGGGCCAGTCACACAGCGGAAACGCATGAATCACGCACGAATTACGCACAGATTTTCGTTTCTGTGTGCATGCGTCGTATGTGTAATTCGTCGGTGGAACGAACGTGGACCGTCAGTGATTGAACGCGCACGTATCACGTTCATTCCACTGATATCCACTGACAATGTGGATTCTGAAAGTGCTTGTTCGTGGAACGTTCGCGAAGCGTGTTTTTGGACGCGCTCCGTCAGTGATTCATGCGTCGGGTGTGCGTCGAATGTTCGTGGAATACTTTGGTCAATTCCTCGACACACAAGCACGCACAAATCCAATCTGTGCGTCATTTGTAAGTGATTCGTGCGTGATCGGCTGTGTGACTGGCCCTTTAAACATCATAACATCTGTTCAAACAACAGTTCATCTTAAATCTACATTCTGGATTTTCTAAAAAAAATAAAAGAAAGAAGGAACGGCAAACAATTCATAATTCAGTATTTATATTATAATATTGAATATTGTAAGAATATTTAAGGAATTATGAGTAAAAGAAGATCTAATAGAAAGATCACTAGAATAATGAAATCAAAAAGTTTGATCACTAGAATAATGAAATCATGATCTTTATTTAAACTCAAATGCTTGTTCATGGAGTTCATGAGAATCTTCTCTATGCAGTCAGATGAAGAAACTCATGCAGAAGCTCTGAAGTTCATAGAGACGTTTAGCACTGACAGATTGGCTTTTTATAAATTAATATATTCTTTCTTTTATTTGATAAATTACTGTATTCTAAATCTCGTAGGTGCCAAAGAGACTGAAAATAATCCTCAAAATGAGGTAAGCTTCAACTTAAAATTGTCATGCTGGTCTTTCTGTGCATGTTATGTTTTTATTCATGTTATCAAACTGATTCATTGATTTCATGTTTCCTTGTTATAATTGATGTTAAAATAGTCAAGAAAATCTCCGTCCAGTATTTCATCTGAACACAAACACATTAATATTGTGCAACTTTGCACAGCAGAAAGTGTTTAGACACGTATCAGTAAGATATAATTAACAACTGAACATATTCAAGAAAACATTGATCTTCCCAAATAGTTTAAAATGAACTTTCTGGCAGCAGTAAATATATTCAATTTGTTTCTTTTGCTAATAAAACAAGAGTTATGAGGATTCACAAAGAAAAAAGATGTTAATTAGAAAAATGGTTTAACTTCATTTTATGGTTTCCATGCATAATGTATTTAATAATAATAATAATAATATTGTATCTTGTGATGAATTCAGAACCATATACTAGCAATCTACACTTACTATTGCTGCCATATAATAATATGGTAAGAATAGCAATAGTACAATATTATTGAGTTTCAAATTCATAACTTTTGTCTAGTTCTTGTTTGACTCATTATCTCAAATGTTACTATTGTGCTTTATTTCCTCATGTGTTCTGGATTGTTTGCACTCATGTCTTTCTTGCTATAATCTGTGTTTTAGTCTTGTTGTGTTTCATGTAATCTGCTTTATTCAGAGTCCAGACAGAGATTCACTGCTCAGCTTGTGTTGCTCTGTCTTCAAGGCATATAACTCCATAAACGCATACTATTATTACTTTATTATTACTTTATTATATAATGTTGTTCTTACTGTACATCAGTAAATGTTTTATTAAATTGTTTTTCTTTCTTAAATAATTGTTCAACTAATCATGATTATTAACAGGATATTTTTACAATAGCACTTTTTATATGTATTTCATAAGATGCAAGAGCAGAAACAGGAGGAAGCAGGAGATCAAATCAACACAACTTACTGCACAGTAGGAGAACACGAAAATCCCACAGTCAACAACGAAACAGATCATACAGTTTATTCAACAGTGAGCAAACAACCAGCCAAGAAATTAAACTGACTGTTCGTCACTGATCATAAAAATAGGATTCTTCTCTCACTCTCTCTCACTCTTCAGATCTGTGTCATGTTTATATCCGTTACATTATCATGGACTTTTATTTTGTTTTCGCCAGCCATGAAAATGATTCAGAGTTGCACATTATCGTATTTTAAAGGTTCCTCATAAAAAAAGCCTAAAATTATTACATCTGAGAATAAACTAAAGACGCCACTAGCATGAGGAGAATTGTAGAAGTGATGCTTATAGTCTATTTTTATGTTGAAAGAACATCAAATTGTGAGGATTATAATTTATTTTGTATGAAATAAGAAACTAATCTTACTACATTTTGCATTGTTGTACATCTATATAAAGACTAAAATGTGAGATTTGAAATAACCAAATCCAAATCGAAATTATGTAATACAAATGAAACCAATGAGAGTTACAAAGACAATCTTCTGAAAGTAGATGATGTGCATGAGTGACTCCCAATGAGGAAAAAACACGGCATAAGATTGCAATCTCACTCTAATTGACGAATAACAATGGGTTAAAATATTTGGTCACACAATTTGGTTCCAATTCTCACTATTAACTAACTATTAAACACAACTTTTGACCCAATAAACTCCCAATTACTGCTTATTAATATTTAGTAAGATAGTTGTTTAGTTTAAGTTTTGGTAGAAACAGAACAGGATTATGAATGTAGAATATGATGATCATGCAGAATAATGCTTTAATATCTGCTTTATAAACGCTAATAAACGGACAATATTCTAGAGATATGGATGACAATAAGCAACTAGTTCATAGTGAGAATTGAACCCTAAACTAAAGTGTTATTAAGTATTAATTTGTAAAAGGAAACAGAGGATCTGTTCAGTGTTTCTAGTGAATGTTGTCTGATAACCACCAGATGGCAGATTTGTTTCTTACAGTATTTCTATACCGTCATTCAGATTAAACTCACAGAACTCCCTCTCTATATTTCAAATACCTTTTTTTTGGAACAGTTGCTCTTTTCCATCAGGGAAGCCACAGAAAGTCATAAAAGTTCAAGAATCTTGGGCCTCGAGAGCCTTATTTGAACATTTTGACACACATGTAAAAGGCAGATTGAAGATTAAATGCTCTTAATGTGATTATTAATAATGATACATATGGAAAACAACTAAAGGTCTAAAGGTACCACACGTTAAACTAATTGTCACTGACTTAATTTAGTGAAACGGTTGAAAATAATTGTATTTGCTGTAAAAAGTATTTTTTTTTTCTGTTGCAGTTTAAATCCTCATCATCTGCACTTCTTTAAGCAGCTCTTTACATCTTTATCAGGAGAGAAAAGCAGTTCTCACAGAGCAGAAAGCAGTTGAATGAAACGTGTCTGTAAAAATATTAGAGGATGAAATTATTATTTTATATGCCGGGATTTGTTTTATAATTGTAATGAACTGCTCTGAACAACTTATTATTATTATTAAACTTGGTTCGCGGATCACAGACTTGAACCATTTTTCATTCCCAAAGAGCTCATAGGGGTTGCAATCTGAATAAGTGCATACTTTTCAAGTGCTAAATGATAAATTTGTAGCATGTTATATAGTATGAGTGTAATCCAGACGTACTACATTGTGAACCATCAGCAACAAGTGAGACGTCATTTCATAAATGTTGCTGGTGTTGTTCATAAAATACTATTGTTTTCCATTCCTTGTTGATTTTATGAATTTGCACCAGAATAACCATAAAACAATTATCATGTGACTTCACTGCCATTCACAAATCCACTGCTGTCGATTTACTAGAAATAGTGAATCATCTGAATACGTTTGTCTTGGTTTTGAATAAGCTTTTGTATTTTCATGTATAACTCAAACAGTAGGGAGTGGCGCTTGCAACATCAAGGTCATGGGTTCGATTCCCAGGGAAAGCAAGAACTGATCAGAACGTCAATGTGTTTCTTGAATGCAATGCAAGTCATATCCTTGTTTTAATGGTTATTTGTGTTTTTTTTGTGTGTAAATGTGTTGTGGGGATTATAGTCTTATCAGTTTGAAATAATAAATGGTGAACTAGTTGTTTTTTAATGTAATAATATCATCACAACTTCAGTAATAATATAAAAATGTGTGACGCTGTCAGCCCGTTTTAAGTGTTTATGAAGTGCTTTGCAGAGAACATGGCAATATTGTATTGAGTAAAATGTATTTCCATTCCTTTTAAATTTGTTTGTATGTTTTCTGCTTTTGTTTTTCACATTACATGTGTGTTTCAGCTGCTGTCTTTATCAATAAAGTGTTCATTAATTTAATCTCAGATTCATTTGAAATTGTGTTTTCTTTAAAAATCATGACAATAATTTTGTTCAGGCAGTCGAGAGTCAGAGGTTTTTTTTTAAACTAAACTCAGGAAGTCGGGTTTAACCTTCATGTTTCAGTTAGTAGAGCAATCCAATAAAAACACACTGATCTATTATTATCATGTAAGAATGAGACTGAAACACAATATCAGAAACACAGTCCAAAGGATAATCAAATACACAATGAGAAAATCTACACAAACTCAACAAACTAAATGAAGTTAAAGTAAGAAACAATCAAGATTAAGTGAAACCAAAAGCTTACAAACCAGAAGCTGAAAAACCCACAGGCGACATGAGAGTGTAACTTATATATATACGTTACAAATAATATACGAATAATACGTTTAAATATTTATGTCTGATAGATTGTGAATGAACGTTCAATCTTTTCACTTTTGTGTATCAGTTTGTATATTCTGCATATTCATAAACTGACTGTTATAACTGAAGTTCTCACACGTGTGAATTTAGGGTCTGAAACCAAGAGTCACACAGGTGTGAAGAAGTGTGAAGTGGAAGAATGAAGAAAGACTCTTTATAAAGAAATACATTTACAGGCAAAATCTATAAAAGAAATACATTTTGGGAAAATCTATAAACACTGTGGAACAAAATAATGTTAATTTATGTAAAATATCAAAGTAGTTTTGTGTTGTTTAAGTTTGCTGTGTTGTTCTGGATCATCTTTGACTCTATGGATGGATTCTCACAAGAGCTCAAAAGACACAAGCAGCTTGTTTCTAGATAAATTGTTGAGGGATTGTCTTTGCACTTTGTTGCTGTCGTTCCCCTTATAGTCACGATTTGAACATCACAGAGCAAAGCGGAAACACAGTTTCTTCCTGTCTGTGGTTGTGTCACATAAATCTAACTTACGCCATTGAAACTCCACATAGAAACAAGCACTTCTGTTCGCTGTGATGGCGTTGATACGGCTCCTGTTCGTTTATCTTCTGACTTACAACACAGGTACAAAATCCAGTTATTTTACAAAGATAAATTCATCTCTGATTAATGATTATTTTATACCCATTAAATGAGATTCTTGAAATGGTTTTGGTTTCACTTCAAAAATGTTTCCCTAAAATCTTGTTCAGATTTGTTACACTCATGAAAACCTATTTAAAAATAAAAGTGATTTAAGTGTAACATTGTGTTGTATTGCTGGATTAATGGTAGAATAGAATAGTAATTCAATATCACAGTTAGTATGTTAATTAGTGTTTCTCTTTCACTCAAACTCTTGCTTTTATGCGTCACTGGATGCAACAGTCCATTAATAAATCATTCTCAACTAAAACCTCTAGCTTGTGAAAACTGTATGATTACCATTCATGAAAACAGAAGGAAACAATCAACTACTAAACTTTGTTCTTTAATTAAAGTCTTATCTCTCTCTCTCTCTCTCTCTCTCCTCAGGGTTCAGTTTTGAGATCCCTGTGTTTGTGAAGACAGGAGATTCTGTTCAACTGGACTTACAGACACAACTAGCAGAGTTTAGTCTTTTATCCTGGACAAATGATAAATCAGAGGTTATGGTTAGATATATAAGTGGAACTAAAGAAGTAAAACGTCACCCTTCCTATCAGGATAGAGTGGATTTCAATGATGAAACGTTTTCTCTCACACTGAAGAACATGCAGGAGTCAGACAGTGGAGTTTACACAGCAACAGCAATCGGAGATTCAGTGAACATTATTGTTACATACAGAGTTTCTGTTATAGGTGAGTGCAGTTTGCATTGCTTATATTATGTAAGATAATGTCAATCTTGTTCCGTTGGTTTTAGTTAAAAAATATATAAAATATGTAGAGCACAACAACAAAATAGTGTTTTTTTCAAATATTTCTTTCCCCATTCTTCCTTTTTTTCAACTTCTCTATTGATATTGACTTTTTTTTTACTTCAAAAACATCAGCACATATTTTAGTTTGTTTGGTGTTTTAAATCGACAAGTTTTGTATGTGTCATAAATTGTAATGTGTGTTTCAGATGCGGTGGAAGCTCCAGTGCTGGCCGTGAACTCAAACTGGTCCAGTCCTGATCCCTGCAGCTTTACGTGTAACGCAAGTGACATTATTATCAGCGCCGTCTATAATAACAGCAGCTGTTCTCCAGAAGAAGACTCGACGTCTGAAAACTACACTCTGAGTCTGAACTGCAGTGGCGACCGCATCACCTGTAACCATAGCAACCCCGTGAGCTGGAGGACTGTAACGAGGACGATTAATGAAATCTGCATCGTCAATCAAAGTACATTCTGTATGCATACACTCACATTATAGGGAACAACTAACAAACTAACAAAAATAAATGAGAGAATGTAACTAAACACTGCTCTGAAATAACTGTTGGATTCAATCTGAGAAAACTGATCATTTTTACTCTCATCTTTCATGTCTAGAAATACCAAAAGCTGATTTCTTTCACTCAGCACATCGCTCATGGTTTATCCCCCTTATTTGCTTATTGACATTAAGTTTGTTGATATCACTGATCGTCTGGCGTCTCCACAAGAGAAAAAAAGGTACAGAATGTCTAAGATTACATTCATTTTAAAGACACATAAGAAATAACCGACGACATTGAATGATTAGAAGAATAATAATCATGATATTTGTAAACATACTAAGAGTATGTTTGTCTGAAAGTATGTTTGACTTTGTCAAATGTCTTAATTTTTATGAAACAAATAACAATCATTAATTTGCACAAAGCTTATGGACAAATGCCATCCAATAAGCATTTCATCAGTAAGAAAAACTGACATTGTTTTTTTGAGTATATGACTTGATTTTTGTTCACCAGTGTATTTGTATTATATACCTATTGTATTGTATTATTTTTCACAGATCAGTTCAGGTTACAAGATTTAAAAATATATATTATTTATTTTCCAGTAGTATTAAGACCATTTGCAGATTGACTAAATGTGTGTAAAATTAAATATTTGTTGGAATGAAAAATGAAACTGGATTATTTAACCCAACACAGTCACAGTCCTGTCGTGTCTCCACCCACTTCCTGTTTCCTTCCCTGTTATTTCCCTCACCTGTCTGGTCAATCATTCCCTCGTTAGTCTCGTCACCTGTTCCCAATCTTCTCTTGTATATAAGCCCTGTGTGTGTCTCAGTCTGCGTCTGTTCTCGTCGTTTATGTGTCGTGTTATTCCATGTTTCCTAAGCTCTGTGTTGAGTTCTCATTTCCGCATTTCCCTGCCACACACACACCACTGACAAATACAGTGTAAAGTTGACACTGTTCTGAAGATATGGATATTCTAATCTTCATAGTGACTGTTTTTTTAATAGAGCCATTAACTATATTAAATACTTCAGTCTTTCTTATAGAAACACAGAAAGATTAATAACGTCCCATGCACAACAATTCAATTATATCATAATTCTTCTATTCAATATGGAATTTTACTCTCATATGGATGCCCTAATTATTAAATAAAAAATTCTAGAATGATGTTTCTTAAAAGTGCAGTTGTTTTGTTTTTCATATTTTTTGTGTGCGCAATAAACATCCTTAAATCTACTGTATTTTAGAGTCTGATGAGATTTATAATGCTTTCAGACGGTTCCTACAGCCCTGACCAGCAGGATGATGAAAAAACTGTGTATGAACAAGTTGGCGTAAGTTTTCATATCACTATTCTTCATTGATCACTTTTAATAAATGGTATTATTTCTTTTTTAAACAAGTTTGCATGTTTTGCATCGCTGAGTGTGATGTGGATTGGATTGTGTTTGCAGAAGAAAATTAAACCAGAAAGCCCTCTGGAGAAATCAATGAATCTTTCCACACTGTACGACACTGTCAGAGAACATCCAGATGTTACAGTGGAAACCAACCAGACCCCATCCAATCACAACTCTGGGAATCAGGTGAAGATTAAACTCTTACTCTAATATTAATACTACTAATGCAAAACAAATATTTGGCTTAAAGCTCTTGACATTCAGGCACATGAGAACCCGTAGATGTTTAAACGATGTGTTGGAAAAATGTTGTTGTTTTTTCAGAGTCCAACACCAACAGAGAAGAACCAGCTAAATGCACCAAAAACCATCTACGCTATCATTCAGAAGCAGCCACAATCTGAAACCATTTACGCTCAGGTCAATAAACTGACAAACGGGACTGAACCTGCACATGCAAAACCAGATAAAGATGATAAAACATGATAAAGGTGACATTTTCATAAAGCTGAACACTTACAGGGATTCGAATAACAGTGAGGTAATATTGCTCTCAGTGTAAATAAGCAGGAAGTACATTGTAGTTTGGAATTATTCATAATGAATATGTAAATTAATCTAAACTACTGTAAATGTATTTTTGATGTAAATGCACACGTGGCTCAGACAGAAGAGCAAAGATTCCGTAATGCTTTTGTAGTTTTACTTCCTGTATGTTTGTCTATAACAGTTCTGTACATATTGCTTTAACACCATAATATACATTTTATACCATGTACCAATATACCTTTCTTAAAGGTAAAAAAAATCAACATTCACAATAATTATAAAATAATCTGCACAATGCTGTTTAACATATCTAGCAAAACAACCACTTCTGTTAACAAAACCTGTACACGCTGAACACTTCTGCTTTCAGATCATCTGACTCATGATTAAACTACATGATAATAAGTGTGTTTCCTGTAGTAATTTCTCAGTATTGCCTCAGAATCTGATCATAGACGTACTGGAAGGTTGAATATAACACTGACTATTTCTTTGGGAAGTTCCAGACAGAAATAAGACACTTTTTCATCAGATTTATTTGTTCAAGAGGCAGCAGTGGCTGAAGTGTTTCATAGCAAGTAGTTCATATAATGTGTTTCATGCTTGTACACTGAAAATTGTGGTACAGAAAATTGATTTTCTCTATTAAACTTCACTGCATGTTGAACAGTCTATATGCAGAAGTCGGTCATTTGGGGTTTCCAGTCATGCTTTGTCCCGTCATTTCGAGATGACAACATGTGCACTATTCTGAACTTCTGATCGGATTATTACATGCTTCCCTATTTCGACTAGTCATTTGGTGTATTTAAGCCCTCAGTTTTCCTCAGTTCATGTTTGTCTTGTTAAATGTTGTGTCAATGTTCTGTTGTTTAGTTTAGAAAAGTGTTGACTCTGCGCTGTGTTGTGTAAAAGAACTCCGCATGAACACCAATTCGCGCTCAAGGATGCTTTTTAAATTCTGTTAATAACAACAGCGATGGTTGGGTTTGGAAATCACCCTCACACATGCTCACAATCATTCACACTCTCTGCTGGTGCAAATCTAAATGAATATCTATCGTTTACATAAACAGTCATAAGACACATTTGAGACACATAAAACCCTTCCGTACCTAATGAGCCGTACCTGTTAATAACACAGAACAGCGGTGGTTAGGTTTGGAAATCACCCTCGCACATGCTCTATAATGGGGATGAACATTAAACTTGATATCACCATACATATACCGGCGGCACCAACACAAATCATACAATATAATACAATATATTTTTCTCGTAGAGCACTTACTCACCGCAGCCATTCACACTCCCACTGGAAACAATTATTTATGCCACCAAATCTGGGCGGATAGAGTGCAATTAGAGTGCAATTAAAAGGGACCACACATGAAAAAAAATGTAGCAAGTGGAAGCACATATTTGATCCTTTTCACAAGTATGTATTTGCATCTCTAGATCTACAGAAAGTACAGTTTTTTTGTAATAAAAACCTGGAATATCTCTGTAACTACTCATTTCAGTCAAAACAGCAGATTGATATTTGAAGCTTTCCAGTTGCTCAAATGTGAGAGCGTGGCGCAACGCCAAGGTCATGGGTTCGATTCCCAGGGTGTCAGGGTTCTGTCACTTCAGTTTGGGTTTCTAGTGTTTCGTTGACAGAGCTCTGACTCTTTGTCATGTCTTGTTGTTGTGTAACCCCACCCGTCTTGTTCCCTTGTTTCCCTTTATTGATCCCAGCTGTTTCTGCTCGTCACCTTCCTAATGTGTTCCCTATTTAATCCCTGTGTGTTTACTGTCCTGTGTTGTCTTTCCATGTTATCCCTGTGTCTGTTCTCTGTTGTTGTTTCTGGTTGTGTGTGAACCGTTTTCCTGTTTTAGTTATGTTTTTCCCCTCGGGGCAGTTTTTATTTGTATGCTGTTTTAGTTTGTTAAAATCAAGATCACCCGCATCCCTGAGTCCTCGCTACTCGATCCGTGACACAGGGAAAGCCAGAACTGATTAGAATGTCAATGTGTTTCTTGAATGCAATGTAAGTCGCTTTGGATAAAAGCATCTGATAAATGCATGAATGTAAACAAATATTATAAATGTAAACGAAGCATTATAAATGTAAAATAATACTGCTGGAGATTCAGGACAAGCTGATTTTATTATGGAAATCAACCAGATTTCACCCAAACATTAAGCAATTACTGTACTTTCACTGGATTGCTTATAAAGGGGTATTTATGGGTAAATGTCCACTAACACTAACACAACCTGTATTTGTTTAAATGATGGAAGAAAAAAAAATATAAACTTCATTTTTCAGAGTACATCACTAACAGAGAAGAGCAAAGACACCAGGTACTGTCTAACAGCAGAGAGTGGCGCTTGCAACATCAACATGGGTTCGATTCTCAGGGAAAGCAAGAACTGATTAGAATATCAATGTGTTTCTTCAATGCAATGCAAGTCGCTTTACATAAACGCATCTGATAAATGTAGAAATGAAAATATACTGTGCCTTTCAGAAGCAGTGAAACCTCCCAAATCTGAAACTGAGAACACATTCATGCTGTGGTCAGTAAACTTTCAATAAAACTGAACCATTAAAGTGTTTCAAAGTTATACAGGGCGTCATGTGTTAGTATTATTCTCAGTTGTAAATAAGCTGCATATGTACAATGTGCTAGATAATTTATGGTGTGTTTGAAATATTTCAATATGTATTATTTTA